>CM076574.1:300768614-301224940 GCA_034641835.2 Pinus albicaulis
TGCAAGATCAAGCCTGATTAGTGTGTAGCAAGTGGAGATTATATTGAGAGCTTGTGAGGAGCTTTGTATGATGATTGTTACATGATCTCTATGACATATATAATATATAGATAGTTGGGGGTTTTCAGCTTAAGCTTTCCCATTACATACTGTGTTCATATGTGTGAGTTTTTATGGTTTTAATGTGTGCATGCAATTGATTTTATTTTTGCATGTGATGATCAATGGTAGAAGAGATTTTGTATTGTGCATGAAGTCAAATAGTGTGTGATCAGGAGAATCTCGGTGAATAATATATCAGTTATTCAAATTTCTACATGGTATCAGAGCGATAATGATCATTGGAGCAATTGCATAGCATTGAAGCGGTTGAGTTTTGTGGTGGTGGAATTCGAAATTGCTACAGTGTTTTCTTGGTGTCAAAGTTGAGATGTCTTTCAACGGATTGCGATTGGAGTATGCCCTTGAGCAGCTCAAATTATATTGCATGGAAGGACAGGATGGAGGCGGTCTTGGATAATGATGGGTTGAAGGAGTTCATAGATGCGAACAATTCCGCTTAGGGTTCTAGATATATTTCGCACTTAGCGTATGGAAAAGAAGGTAGCAAGGTGTCGAAGGATTTTGTTGGAAGGTGTGAAGGATCACATAGTGTCCAGCCTTCATGGTAAAGCTTCTCCATTCTTGATGTGGAAAGCTTTGACAAATTTTTTCCAAAGCAAGAGTGACCAGAGGAAGTTGGCGCTCAAGGATAAACTCAGGAAAATAAAAATGGAGAAGAATGACACTATTCTGGTATACTTGAAAAAGTTTGTCCACTTCAGGGATGAGCTTGGGAGTGTAGGAGTTAGTGTGGATGATGAGGAATTGGTGAGCTTGGCTCTCCTTGGGCTTCCGAAGAGTTGGCATTCCTATCAGGACTCTGTCAATGGTCGGGAGAAATTGCCAGGATGGGAGCGACTTTGGTCGGATCTTGTGCAGGAGGAGATAAGGCGAGATACCAGGGATGGATCTTCATCAAATAATGATGATGAAGAGGATTGCGCTTTGGCTGCCAAAGCAAGGAAGGGGAAGGGAAAGAAGAATGCTTCTCAATCCGATGCGGATGGTAAAGAGTGTGACATGTCCAAAGTGAAGTGTTTTCACTGTCACGAGCATGGGCATTACGCCACGAATTGTCCACAGAAGAAGAAGAACAAGCAGGCTGCTGGAGCTACAGCTGGTGACGCTCTTGCCTCGCAATTTGAGCTGGACTTCTCATTGATCGCATGCATGGTGTCTAGTGCATCGGGATCGGGGTGGTATTTTGATAGTGGCACTTCCTTTCACATGACGGGAGATGTGAATATTTTCAGTGAATTGGTGGAGAAAGATCTCCAGTTGCATGTTGAGTTGGGCGACAATGGACGATACAATGCGACCGACATTGGTACCATAACCTTTCAGAGGGATTCAGGTAAACTCATTCTTTTACAAGATGTAGTGCATGTTCCAAGTTTAAAGAAGAATTTAATCTCAGTCACAATGTTAGAGGATAAAGGGTATGAAGTTGTCTTTAGTGAAGGAAAAGTTTTCCTTCGGCACAAGGCAACAGGATAAGTCAAGAAGGTTGGGATTCAAGCAAAGAATCTCTACAGACTTGAAGTAGATGGGATGTCTACGGAGCTTCCTACTGTTGGGAAGTGCAAGAAAGACATACAATTGATGCTTGAGAGGGAGAAAGTTTTGCATGCAGGTAATAGTGAACCTCAGGATGTGGAGTAGCCATGAGATGAGGATCATGGAGTGGAAGAAGCCACTCATGCAGAGAAATTTCATGCCAGATGGGCAGAGGGAGTGCATGCAGCTATACCACCAGGCGAGAGGTGGGGCAACATGCATGATTAATCCCAAGAGGAGATTTCTGGGCAAGATTCATGAGATGGTGTGAATCTCATGAATTGAACCTGGCTACAAGGTGCCCACAGCGTAGCAGTAGCATGATCAGTTGGATTGATGCAGGCATATCAAAGTGACAGTGTCGGATACTGGAGCGCAAATTAGAGTTGACAACAAGTGCAAGAGTGCATGGGTGCAAGAGTTCAACAACGTTGTGGTTCCTGACGACATGTGCAGTTGGTACTAGCAGAAGTCGAATAATTTGATGATAGATGCATCAGACTGATTGATTTGTTTGGAGCCTATTCAGTTTCAGAGGAGTTGCAGAGCAGATGCATGGAGTTGTATAGCGCTTGTGAAGGTTGCAGGGCGAATGCATGGAGTTGCATGTCGCATGCAAAGACAGTCCTTTCTTGTTGAGAGGGAGTGTTGAAGATTGCAACAAGAAACAGTGAAGGAGGCATCCTGAAACATCATTCATGATCCTAGTTGGAAAATGATCACCTAAACTAGGTGGGGCCCACACAGGTGATTTTTGGCGCAAAGTCTATTTTTAGACTATGTCTATTTTTAGACATGTCGATCATATTCTATGAGTTGCAGGATGCTATTTGTGGATGGTTGGTCAAGTTGGAAAAAATAGATGGATTTCTATTTTTAGACATATTGGGCGGAATCTATTTTTAGATTGCCAGTCTAAAAATAGATATGTCGAATATTATTAGCTCTTAATAATATTTGGACTCTAAATATTATCTTATTCTCTTGGAGCACTTCAATTAAGTGCACAGATGAGGCATAGGAGCTGACAGAAGGAATTACGCTATTCCTGAGGGTTATGTGGAGCTATTGCATGGATACTTCAGTTAGAACTCATGTGACAGAGTTTGGTGGAGTTGATTGAGGAAGTTAATGGAGTTGTGTTCAGTTTAACTAATCTAAACATAGTTGAGCTATTTGTATCTAGTTTAAATAATTGATACAATTAGTGAGAGTGGTGTGAATTAATTATTAATTAATTCACTAATTATAAACTCATTAATCAACTAAAGAATACATCAGTTAACTTCAGTGCATGGACAGTTTCAGTGGAGACCAGTGCAGAGATAGGTGAAAGAGCAGTGTGACTATCAGTTGTGACTATAGTGATGCATGGTTTGCATCCAAAACTCAGTAGAGATGCCTATAAATATTGCATGAGCAAGAATGGGGTAATTCATTCTCATCAAGAGGCATTCTTCAGCAGGGATTGCGCAGTAGAGGCAAGCTAAGGGCTGGCAAAGATCGGTGCATGGGATTTGCAAGATCAAGCTTGATTAGTGTGTAGCAAGTGGAGATTATACTGAGAGCTTGTGAGGAGCTTTGTATGATGATTATTACATGATCTCTATGACATATATAATATACAGATAGTTGGGGGTTTTCAGCTTTAAGCTTTCCCATTACATACTGTGTTCATATGTGTGAGTTTTTATGGTTTTAATGTGTGCATGCAATTGATTTTATTTCCGCATGTGATGATCAATGGTAGAAGAGATTCTGTATTGTGCATGAAGTCAAATAGTGTGTGATCAGGAGAATCTCGGTGAATAATATATCAGTTATTCAATTTTCCTTATCTTGTTGAGAGGGAGTGTTGAGATTGCAACAAGATGATGATCTTAGTGGAAAGAAGTCACCTTCTCTAAGTGGGCCCGCAGGCTATTTTTGGCGCAAAGTCTATTTTTAGACATATGGATCATGTTCTATGAGTTGCAGGATGCTATTTTTGGATGGTTGGTCAAGTCGGAAAAAATAGATGGACTTCTATTTTTAGACATACTGGGCGGAATCTATTTTTAGATTTCCAGTCTAAAAATAGATATGTCCAATATTATTAGCTCTTAATAATATTTAGACTCTAAACAATATCTTATTCTCTTGGAGCACTTCAGTTAAGTGCACAGATGTGGCACAGGAGCTGACATAAGGAATTACACTATTCCTCAGTGAATAATCACCCTAACCATTAACACATACTGTTTTCATGCCTTCTTGCATATGAACAATTAGGTCATGCCAACCATTGCGACAATTCTTTGCATATGTTCTGAGATTTTCAACACTCATGTTGTTAATATCTTCATTTGTATAATACACTAAATTAGCGCGTGCATTCTCACGTGCTCTTTGTCGATTCATACAAACATTGACTCCACCCAATCCACTGTGAACATTGTCAATGATGACATCCTTGCTTCTCGACTAATTTGAGAAGTGGCATCCATATCTGACTGCAAAGTTTCGACATGAAGAGGTTGACTAACCAATGGTGGTTCAGGGTGAGGCAACTCAACATCACACTTAGCGCCCCTACAGTCACACTATCGACCTTTCCCAACATCAAAAAATTCAGAGGGAAGGTCATTGTAATTGGGTTTCATTTGCAAAAATAATTCTGCATAAAATAATTTTGCAAAATAAAGAGGAACCTCGTCGTTCCATGGGAGTCTTCTATTGGCCGCAAGGTGTCTATCATACAAATAGCGAGCTATATGAGGGTGCTTGAAAATTTTCACCTTCAACATCTTTCTTTTTAGCCCTTCTTTGAAATTAAACATAGACTTGGCCATTTCTGTTGTAACTCTTTGTTTAACAACCTCCCATGTATCAGGACCCACTGTTTCCTTTATTTTTCTCATCACTTCTACAAAAGTATCAGTGGTTGGCCCAAGATTTAGGTTCACATACACTAGTTCGCTTAAAGAGTGAGTAACTATTTCCAAGCTTTGTCGACTCTCAGCAAGGAGAGCCAAAGCCACAAGATCTTTCTTCAATTTTGCATGAAGATATTGACACCTTTGTAAGGGAATTGCTGCATGTTTGATTCCCAAGGTGTATCAAAAATGTCGAACAGATAAGTCATGGTTGGTGTACAACCTTCTTCTTGAATTACGTGTTCTTTCCTACGTCTCTTTCGAGCAACACTTGGAGCAGCATTTTCAGTCTCTGCATCAATATATAAAATTTTATATATTAAAAAAATACATGTAAACAAATTTGCACAAATTGAATGAAAATAATATTCAAATTGATGGCCACCTCAATATGGTTGGCTAGCATCTTGCCCACCTCGAGACTGTTGAGAACTAGAACGACCCTGTTGAGAACCAGAACGACCACCGATTGGTTAAGAACCAACACGACCATATGTTGATTGGCCTATAGGGGAATACATATCACCACCTTTATGAAATTCGCCATCACCTGTTGATGGCCCCCCAAGGGAATGTGTACCACCACTAACCTCACGAGACGAGAGGGAAGCTTCTAAAAAAAATATGAATTTATAATCAATTCAAAAATACATTTATACATATAAATACATATACATATTCATTGAATAAATTGCGTGAACCATACCATGATTGCATGAACCATGGCCATGCTCTATTGATGGAGTAGACACCCTTGTCCTCCTACCTCCTAAAAAATAAAAAATTAAACATATTAACAACTTATTTAACTCACAAAATTGATAAAAAATCAATTCCATATGTACACACATGTATGTATATGTATGGAGATTGAAGATTATATTTAAATGTACCATGAACATCCATCGATCCCTGATCCCCCTCTCTCGTAGAGTTATGGGATTCTGTTGATCTTTGCTTTTCATCCTCCATGATATATATATGTAGATATATCTACAGTGGACATTTACAATTATTTTTTTAAATTACTATTTAAAATAAATTTCAAAAAATTAATGTAATTTAGTCTACACAAATTATGTAAAACACAAATTTCAAAGCACTAATTGATGTGTGAAACTCAATTTAAATAAAAAATTTATAAAAAATTTAAGTTCACCAAATTGCGCTTTACATGGTGGGAGCACCCTTGGTATATAATTGAAAACATGGTGGGAGCACGCTTGGTATATAATTGAAAAAAACACATGGTCATTAAAAAATAAGCGTGAAACTCCCTTTAAACAAAAATTTGTTGAAGTCCTCACATTTTAATTTTATAAAAATGTGAAGTTTACCATTTGTTGAAAATGTCAAGTTCACCAAGTTGCGCTTTACATGGTGCGAGCACACTTGGTATATAATTGAAAAAAACACATGGTCATTAAAAAACACACATTTATAAGTACAAAACACACACATATCCAAGATATGCTACAATGTCTATCAATAAATTTTGAAGGAGAGCGTCTCAACACTAATTCATCTTTGAGAGCTGAATCTTGAATTTTTGAAGAAGAGCGTCTCAAAACTAATTCATCTTTGAGAGATGAATCTTGCATTGGCATTACTTCGTATAATTATAATTCATCTTTGATAGATGAATCTTGAATTTGCATTTCCCCACGCAATAGATCAACATACATCTTATTAACATTTGTACAATGTCTTACACTAAAAATTGAAATTGGTTAACAATATTGTTTTCTTTTCCATGTAGTTGTTTTAGCCTATCCTTCTTAAATTGATACACACCTTTCATCTGGTTGCACACAAGTTCAAAATTGATGAAAACTACAATTCCATTTGATCCATATTCCCTAGTTGTTCCCAAACCTTCTATCAATGCAATATAATATGCCTCGTTGTTCGTTGTTCTTCCCGATTTATTCATTTTCCTTTGGAGGACCTTGCTAGTCGTAATATGGCAAAGCACAAGTAATCACTGCTTTCCCTGGATTGGGATAGCAAAAAACATCTATGCATAATGTCCATTTTTCAACCATATTTAGTGGGTTTTTTTTTTAATCCCTGAAAAAAACAAATTCAATAAAATATATTAAATTAACATTTATTGCAAATGCATGTGAGAAATGACACATGTGCATGAGATAAATGACATGTGCATGGTTTATCTTAAATTTTGACTTAAATTTTATGGTAGAATTCAGATCTAGAAATGAGATGCGTTACATATTGCATTGCTAGAGTATTTATGACACATATATACATGGTTCGTGCATGGTTTGCCTTAAAATTTGCCTTAAATTTTATGGTGGAAATCACATCTAGAAATGACATGCCTTAAGAAAGGATGAGATCCAGAGGCTACTTAGCCCTTTACAGACTCCTTTAGAACTTGTAGAAGTTAAGACTCAACAAACAAACTAAAATCCTATGGAAGTTCAGCCACTTTAGGTTCAGTTTTTAGGCCTTAAAGTTTGCCTTGAATTAATGGGGGAAAGCCTTGAGTTTGGGGGATCCTATCCTATGGAAGTTCAGCTACTTTAGGTTTTGTTTTTAGGCCTTAAAGTTTTCCTTGAATTAATGGGAGAAAGCCTTGAGTTTAGGGGATCCTATCCTATGGAAGTTCAACTACTCTAGGTTCACTTTTTAGGCCTTAGAGTTTGCCTTGAAATAATGGGAGAAAGCCTTGAGAAATGGCACATGCTTTAAATTTAATGGGAGAAAGCCTTGAGAAATGACACATGCTTTAAAGTTTGCTTAAGATTTTATGGGAGAAATGACACATGTATGAGAGAAATGAAACATGTACACAGTTTTCCTTAAAGTGGTAGTGGTTTATGGATATTAAAATGATGAACTTCTATTTAGATCTATTCCAGAGATTAACTATAGGGGAATTTACTGGAAATGCCACCTTTTAGAAAATATGAGATCAAGAGGCTACCTATCCCTTTACAGACTCTGCCTTTAGAACTTGTAGAAGTTAACACTCAAAAGGCAGACTAAAATACTATGGAAGTTCAAACAAACTAAAATCATATGGAAGTTCAACCACTTTAGGTTTAGTTTTTAGGCCTTAAAATTTGCCTTGAATTAATGGGAGAAAGGCTTGAGTTTGGGGGATCTTATCCTATGGAAGTTCAGCTACTTTAGGTTCAGTTTTTAGGCCTTAAAGTCTGCCTTGAATTAATGGGAGAAAGCCTTGAGAAATGACACATGATTTAAATTTAATGGGAGAAAGCCTTGAGAAATGACACATGCTTTAAAGTTTTCCTAAGAGTTTATGGGAGAAATGACACATGTATGGGATAAATGACACATGTACACGGTTTGCCTTAAAGTGGTAGTGGTTTATGGATATTAAAATGAAGAACTTCTATTTAGATCTGTTCTAGAGATTGAATGTAGGGGAATTTACTAGATATGTTACCTTTCAGAAAAGATGAAATCCAGAGGCTACTTGGCCCTTTACAAACTCTGCCTTTAGAAATTGTAGAAGTTAACACTCAACAAACAGACTAAAATCCTATGGAAGCTCAAACAAACTAAAATCCTATGGAAGTTCAGCCACTTTTGGTTCAGTTTTTAGGCCTTAAATTTTGCCTTGAATTAATGGGAGAAAGCCTTGAGTTTGGGGGATCCTATCCTATGGAAGTTCAACTAATTTAGTTTTAGTTTTTAGGCCTTAAAGTTTGCCTTGAATTAATGGGAGAAAGCCTTGAGAAATGACACATGCTTTAAAGTTAATGGGAAAAAGCCAATGACACATGCTTTAAAGTTTGCCTTAAGACTTTATGGGAGAAATGACACATGTACACGATTTTCCTTAAAGTGGTTGTGGTTTATGGAAATTAAAATGAAGAACTTCTATTTAGATATGTTCCAAAGATTGACTATAGGGGCATTTACTGGATATGTCACCTTTCAGAAAAGATGAGATCCAGAGGCTACCTGGTCCTTTATAGACTCTGCCTTTAGAACTTGTAGAAGTTAACACTCAACATACCGACTAAAATCCTATGGAAGTTCAGCCACTTTAAGTTCAGTTTTTAGGCCTTGAATTTTGCCTTGAATTTATGGGAGAAAGCCTTTAGTTTGTGGGAGAAATGGCATGTCCATGGTTTGCCTTAAAGTTTATGGGAGAAATCAGATCTAGAAATGACATGCCTTACAGTTTGCCTTGCCTAGAGTTTAAGATAGAAATGACATGTACATAGTTTGTCTTATAGTATATGGGAGAAATAACATTGCCTTATAGTTTATGGGAGAAATGACAGAGAAATGACATAGAAAAGACACATGTATGAGAGAAATGACACATGTACACAATTTGACTTAAAGTGTAGTGGTTCGCACTTACTTACACAACTAGTGGTAGTGGTTGATTAAGTTATGTCTAGCTTAAAAAACAACTAGCACCTATCAAATTGTTTAATAATTTATAATAATGTCATTTTTGGCTTGTACTATCATTCATGCTTGATATGTATAAGAATTTTACAACTCGAACATCAACTTACACTATCATCATATCACTGTAGCCATGTCAATCTAGATTATTTATATCCATTACATCATAAAACGCTATACTTTTAACATTTTACAAGATTATAAGCATCATGGAAGGTGTAAATTTAGGTACATTAATAAAATACAACCATGTCGATCTAGATTATTAAGATCCATTACATCATAAAACACTCCATTTTTTAAATTTTACAAGATTAGAAGCATCATGGAAGGTGTAAATTTAGGTACATTAATAAAATACAACCATGTCAATCTAGATTATTAATATCCATTACATCATAAAACACTCCACTTTTAAGATTTTACAAGATTAGAAGCATCATGGAAGGTGTAAATTTAGGTACACAAATAAAATACAACCATGTCAATCTAGATTATTAATATCTATTACATCATAAAACACTTCATGTCAATATAGACACATAATATCCATTACTTGTTTGTTGTTGTTGTTTTATGTGATTACTCTGTTTTGTACTAGTTTTCAGCACATTAGCTCTTGGTTAGGATGATTCAACTTGATGCAAGAAGTTTAAGGTTCATAAACTAGTTAAATTATATTTGAGGGTGTTATAATTAATTAGAAACAATTTGGAAACAAAATCCCAAAAACAGATAGGAAAAAATAAGATTTAAAGAAATTTAGCGTGAATATCATCAACACCCTCACATTTTGCACCCACAGCAAATTGCAAATTTGAAAAATATTTGAAAGATGAGACAAATGACCTCAAAAACAATTGATATATATTTTTAAAATGAGACAGATGACCTCAAAAACAATTGAGAAATATTTTTAAAATGAGACATATGACCTCAAAAAACAATAGAATTCTCTGCTCAAGCAATCGAATTCCAAAAGGTATTTTTGAAATTTACAATCTGAGTTAAATTCAACCTGCAATTTAAAGAGAATTTAAAATTTTTAAGCAAGAATATTTTAGAATCAGATAAACAAAATAAAATTAAAAAAAATAAATAAATAAATAAATAAATAAATAAAAATAAAATTAAAAAAAGAATCCTATCAGTGTTTCAGAATTCTAAAATCAAATTAAGTTCAACCTCCAACAGAGTTGGGCTCATTTGGTATGATCTTGGTTAGGATGATTCAAAGAGTTTGGGTTATTCCTCTCGAGTCTGTGAATGTTTTGTGAGCAGCTTATTAGTTATTGAATAGGTCATTTGTCTCAAATATTTTCTTGAAATTGGGTACACATTGTGTAAATGAATGCAAATACCATCAACACCCACACATTTTTCACCCACAACAAATTGCAAATTTGAAAAATATTTTAAATAAGACAGATGACTTCAAAAACAATTGAAATATATTTTTAAAATGAGACAGATAACCTCAAAAACAATTGAAAAATATTTTTAAAATGAAACAGATGACCTCAAAAACAATAGAATTCTCTGTTCAAGCAATCGAATTCCCCCACACATTTTTCACACACAACAAATTTCAAATTTGAAAAATATTTTAAATGAGACAGATGACCTTAAAAACAATTGAAATATATTTTAAAAATGAGACAGATGACCTCAAAAACAATTGAAAAATATTTTAAAATGAAATAGATGACCTCAAAAAAAATAGAATTCTCTGTTCAAGCAATCGAATTCCAAAAGGTATTTCTGAAGGGTAACATGCTATTTCGAATTCCAAAAGGTATCGACTAGGATGAAGGGTAATAGACTAGTATAAGCAAACTAGTAACACAAACATTACCCTAATTACGAGCTTTGTAATCACTAGTATTATATGTAACCAGAAGTTGAAATGGTTGGGATACTAATCACTGTGATTGCATAATGAATAACTCTTTTTTACAAACTCTGATATGGCTTGATTTATTACTGAATTGGAAATTTGTGAAGATTGAAGAATTGGCTTGCTACTGGCGACTTTCTCTTTTTCTAGGCCTGCTGATAGAGGCTGTCCTAAAGCATATCTAGGTTAGTTTTCCCGACAAGAGAAGCAGTAGAAGATAAGAGCACTTGGTCAAACCTAAAGCTTTGTGGAAGAGCGCAATTTATGAAATGTAGAAGTGCAAAATTGAAGCCTTTAAATATAAAACAGATAGAATATGGTTGCAGGTCACTGGTGAAATGTAGGTCCTTTCTTGGCAACCCTTGATGGCTGGTAAACCATTTCATAGCACAGGCAACAACGCTACTCGACTGACCTTAGCACATGACTCTTTCTCTACCGAGGGAAGATAGACACTCTTAACCGAAGCAACATATTGCATACATATCAACAACTACCCAAAAGAGAGACTCTGCCCCCACGAGGTAATAGTATTCTGGAAACAAATAGGGAGATAGGAGGGAGGTTTATACAAATGGCCTTCTTTCTGTGAGTTGGATAATGCCTACTTATTTGTAAAATATGAATAAATTTTGGTGTATTCTATTCAGCGATAGGTATTTTTGAAAATGTGAGGTTACCGGAATATATTAAATCAATTATTCACAAGGGGTGTTTTCGAAAAATAGGTTCACGTTCTAGTCTGGCATTTTTTTTCCCTAGCTTAAAAACTGATGAACTGTAACGATGATTGATCACTCGTCTAGAACAACTGCGTGTAAAATCTTGAACATGTATCTTTTTCTTTCTGTGTCTCCTTACTGTGTAGATCTTAGTGGACAAGCACTAACTTATAGGAGAAAGTGTATGGACCTCAATACTCAACCAATTTTGTAGTTTTTTCCTTTTTTGTTGATTTGCATGTCCTAAGAGTCTCTTGAGTTTTTAGGTGTTGAACCTATTTTGATGGTAAATCGTAGATTTTGAAAATATTTCAGAATATAGCAATAAAATTGTTCAGATTTCAAATTATTTCTATAAATTTATAAAAATAATAGTATTAATTATTTTAACTTTTTAATTATTAATTTATGTTAATTATTTTTTTTAAAAGTTTGGTAGGACTATATTTTTAACATGTCTAATATATCACTTTGATTGGGGTAGGGAATTGAATCAATTACTTCACATTAAAGAGTGTCTTAACACAACACTCGATCACCGTATATCCAAGACCCCGTGAACGATTTTTGTTAATTAATTATTTCTATATTTATTTTTAAATAATTATTCTTATTATTAATTAATTATTATTATTATTACTATTATTAATTTATATTGCTTGCATTATTAATAAATATTATTATTAATCGTATAGAAGTAATATTAAATCTTAGAAATATGAACCATTACATTAATAAACCCAAGAGATTCATATCATAAACCCAAAGAAATAATAAACCTAAAAGATCAATACTAAAAACCAAATAGATTGTAAACATAAAAAATTAATATTAAACCCAACCAATTAATATTATAAACCCAATATATATAGACCTTAATAAATGTGGTTGATATAATTATTCTTAATTAATATTACTCATAGTATCTATAAATAATTTTATTTATTTTTGTTAATAATAAATGTGATTGATATAATTATTATTAATTAATATCATTCATATTATTAATAAATATTTTGATTGTTAATTTAATTATATATATATATATATATGATTTTTATTATTATTATTTTTCGGAAAATCACATCATAAATCACAAAGTATTGAATAGATATAATGGGAACTTAGAGATTAGATTTTGACTTAATAATTTACTATCTCTATAAGTTACAATGTGATTTCTCGAAAAAAATTATTTGAAAATGAATTTGGATCACTTAATTTTTACTCTAAAAAATTATTAATAAATTAATATTAATAATAATTAATTCTAATAAATAATAATAAAAATAAATTAACCAGGAATTAATTAATTATTAAAAATAAATAATAATAATTAATGAATTCTCCGGATGCGGATGATTAGAGACATTAAGAGGCCACTTGGCCTGGATCTGCTCCCAAGGCAATTCACTTGGGGTGGCCACATGGCCCCCCATGGCGCCTTTAATGCAGACTTGAATATGCCTCTGCGCTGGGCATTTATACCTCCTCGCCGTCACCTTTCGTGCCTTGATCAGTGTGATTGCTATCAAATGGATCATTTCGGCTCCAGCTCTCCCGAACGTTTTGGTTCTATCAACCGACCTCTGCTGCCAGTGCGCTCTCTCTGCCCGGGTGGTTGTGCTACGCCAGGTGAACGCACAACTACAGGTCGTCGGTGTTCTCTGCACTGTTTCCTGGAAACCATTCCGGGCTTCCACTACTCGCACAGTAACTTCTGCCCTGCTAATTTCAATTTTCACGTTTCTCCTGTTATTGTTGGTCAATTTGCTCCCATTCTTGCAGCTCCCTCCAGAGTCTGGTCGGATTCTCCTGAGCATTTCACCATGCCTAGGCTCAGGCAGCGGATGACGGCGAGGAGGGGTGCCTCTCGGGGCAGATCCATGGGCGAACGACCTCCCCACAGCTCCAGTGATGATTTATCCTCGGAGCCTTCTGAAAGGCGCTCAGCTCAAGTCAGTTTCGACCCTCCTGGTCTTTTCCATGGTAGCCATGCCACTGCGCCACCTTTGTCCCCGCCCCCACTTCACGCTTCTGCAGCGCCACCTCTGTCCTCGCCTCCGCTTCAGGCCTCCGTAGCCCCTCCTCACCCTGGCAGTCACTTCCTGAGACAATCTTCGCAACGAGCTGAGCTGTGTTTCGACTGTGCTTTTAATCGCCCTTCCATCACAGCCTTCATTACGGTTACCCTGCGCGAAGAAGCATCCTTTCATCCTCCTCCGCCTCCTGGTCCCCTGCAGGCCCCTTTGGCGCCCTCCGACCCTACTTCTGGTCCCGGACCCACTCCGTTCAAGCCCACACCCGGCGCTCCCCTTGCCCCTACCCCTTCCTCCTCGGATCCTTTTCATTTGCAGGTGGTTGCGGACCTGTCAGGCGAAGAAGGTGCCAAGAATGCTGAAGCAGAACCGGAAGATTTCTATGGTTGCAGAATTGAAGAGGAGCACCTTGCTCCAACCTAATTGATTTCTCTCCTACATGACCAGATTCAGTATGAACTCTGCTCTAGACTTTTCTGCAAGATTTTTGGTTTTTATGATGATACATAGCAGTCACAGCTGCTTGCCCATTTTGTTTTTCTCTAGCTTTATTATGTTGAATGTAGTTAACTCTTCGCCGGTTTCCCAGTTCATGGGCGGTGTAATTACTTTCAAACGAACTGGTTTCCCGTCATGGGCAGTTCCATACTTAGACAGAACTTGGATATCAAGCCCGGTTTCAGGCTTCCTCAGATGAACCGTGGCAGTTTTGTAATTTTATGTTCATAATAGAATTAGTGCAATTTAGCAAAAAAAATAAAAAAATTAATGAATTCATTAAACTAGTTTATTTTTATTATTATCCGTTAGAATTTTTTTTAATTGATATTAATTATTGTAAATATTAATTAATTTATATTTATTATTTTAAAATAATTAATTAATTAATTAATTAATTTTGTTAATTAAATACAATTAAGTTTTTAATATAGTTATTATTATTTATTTGGAACATATAAATATTTTTTTATATATATTTTTATATTAATTATTGTTAAAATAAATTAATTTATATTTAATTAATTAATATTGTTAATTTATTAATTAATTATTATTTTTATTAATGGACATTTTAAAATAATTATTATTATTATCAATTTATTATTATGATGATTATTATTGTTACTTAATATTATTGTTTTAAAAAATAATAATATTAATCAGTTAACATATTTTTTTCAATAATAATTTTAAATCTAAGGGATTTATATTAAACATAGTTGATCATCTTTGACCATGGGTCATTTTCATATTGGGAGAATTTTTGTCACAATGCGATGTTGAACCATGGTTGATTTTCACATTGAGAAAATCTTTACCACAATGTGACGTTTGACCATGGTTGAATTTCATACTGAGAAAATCTTCATAATGTGACGTAAGACCATGGTCGACCAACATTATAAACCCAAGGATTTATATATATATTTTTTTTCACAAGTTCGGTTGCTGCTTATATTCAAAAGAAAAAGGGCGGGAGATAAATCTCCAGAATTACAGAGTGATGCTAGAGTATGTAGCGCCAACAGCAAATGGAGTTGAAATTAGTTTCATCATTACATCTTGCTTCCGTCGCTGTAAAGAAGCGGGATACTGTGTAGATTCTGATGAACTGTGAAAGAAGAAAGCAGGTTTTACATTTCATTATTAACTTTTGCAGTTGTGTCGAGCTGGCCGCCCACTGAGGTGGAGATAGCGCCGATCATTCAGCTCCAGAGGATTGATATTTGGAGTGCTTTGTCTTGTTTTCCAGATCTCTTGTGAAGCAGACCCAAGCGAAAACGAGGTAACAGTAGGATGGAAATTGGGGCAGGGACACTCTGTCTGGGCAGGCAGTGGAGCTGCTTTCATAGAGCCATGTGCAGAGTGTGCCTGTGGCCAATACGCTGGAGGTAGAAAGGGGTCACCAGGAGTAGAAGAACACTTGAAAGAGCACGAAAGGATGGAGTTGCTGAGAGCGCAGATCTTTAAGGGATTTGAGGAAGAGATCCAATAAGAGTCAGAGTTTGGTGCTGAAGGGATTACAACAGTGAAGGTCAATGTCATTGGGTAGGAAGCAGAGGTTTGATTCTTTGTAGAGGGGCAGGACAAATATCTTCGAACTCTACAAACATAAATCTGCTGTGAGGTGGATCTACAAAGAGGGTTAGGCCTAATCATGGTAAGAATGAGAAGTGATCAGTACCATTGCACCGAAGATTACCAACCAAATGAAGACAAGCTTTATTTGCCAATTTATCTGCAGTTTTGTTATGATATCAGAGGACGTGGTAGAAGAGATTTCCTTTCATTTGCTGGTCAAGAAAGTGACATTGTTCAATAATCTGCAGCAAACTCAGATTTTGGGGTTTTCTGTTGCTTACCATCAACCCAATGATAATGGCAGAGTCTCCAATTATAGTGGCCTTAGATATGCCAAGCTTCTGAAGCTGTAGCAGACCTTGAAGAAGGGCGAGGGCTTCAGCCCTGTTGTTTGAGGCATAACCTAGACCCCATTCATATTCAGATAGCACATCTCCGTTACTGTTGCAGATGAAACCTCCAGCCCTAGCCACTCCTGGGTTGGATTTGGAGGCTCCATCGAAAAAAAGATAATGAGAGTTGCTGTTCCTGAGCCACTGGAAAAATTCTTCATCTTTCATTCTTATTTTCCAGCTACATCTGGGACTGTCTCTGCTATTGGGGTCACTTCTTTTTTGTTCTATGCTGCTTCTGTCCAGAACATGCCTTATGTAATTCCTTTCTTCAACTGTTAGGTCCAACACCTTCAGATTCCCATGACATTTTGTGGTTAAAGTTTCCAAGTTGAGATTCCAGGCTTTGTTGTAAAGCTTTCTAACATTAGTTTCAGTACCTTTGAAGATCATTCTGTTCCTTGCTAGCCAGATGTTCCAAAGAAGTGTGCAGGGCAGGGCATTCCATACCCTTCGAGCTGTATTGTTTGCTTTTCTTCCCCATGGGTAGCTCTTTTTCCATATGTGCATCACTTCAAATATACTAGTGCCAAGCACCCAATGTGGATTGTGACTCCGGTAGGCTTCCTTCCAGCAGGATGATGCAAAAGGGCAGTCTATAAAAAGATGCTGAGTTGTCTCTTCTTCATTTTGGCAGTTTGGGCAGCGAGATGGTCCAATTATTCCTCGCTTTCTGAGGTTCTTAGCAGTGAGGGCTTTCCCTTTTAAGAGGATCCATAAGAAGAATTTGATTTTTGGGAGAGTTTCTGCCTTCGAAACAAGTCTCCAATGAGCCCAGATTTCCATGGGATATTCGTTGTTGCAGATCTGATGGTAAGCTGCCTTAATAATGTAGCTAGTGCCTGAAGGATCCCATCGAAAATCATCAGCAAGGTAGCGTTTGGAGGGCGCTAAACCATGAAGATGAGTTTTCAGGTTATTGAAACTGTTTTCTGAAACTGCTGGAATATGAGGAAAAGTCCAACCTTTCCAGGTGTGGGAGTGGGCTTCCCATTGTGAGATCTGGTCCAGAGTGTGGATACCTTCACTGTTGAAAAGTGCTAAAATCTGCTGAGTACCAGGCTGTTGGCTTATGGGCTGTTGCCCCATTATTTTGTCTTCTCCAATTCTTATATGAATTCCTCCTTTGGGCACTTTGGAAGTGTGTTGGCAAATAAACGTTATATCTTTCTTACACATTCTCCGGATTTTAGAGCATGCTATGTTGGGGAGCTCATGGTCCAAGAGCTGGTGCCTTGGGTGACTGAGGTATTTTTTTTCAAGAACAGATTTCCACCAAGCATTCTTTCCAGTTATGAGTCTCCAAAACAGCTTGCCAGCAAAGGCTAGGTTTAGGGGTTTAGATGATCTTATTCCCAACCCTCCATTCTCACATGGCTGGGTGACATGCTTCCAGTTTACCAAGTTATATTTTTTCTTTTCGTTCCTCCCTCCTTGCCAAAGAAAATGACGAAGGAGAGCATCCATTTTGAGATGAAGGTTGGCAGGGGCTTGTAAAAGTGTAAAACAGTACAAGGGCAGGGAGGAGAGGCCTGCTTTCAAAAGAATTATGCGCCCTGCAGGGTTAAGCCAAGAAGTGCCCCAATGCTATATCTTCCTTTTCATTTTGTCAATAATAACTTCCCAGGCTGTAGCTTTCAACTTGCCGGCACTCACAGGCATGCCCAAATATGTAAATTGCTCCCAATTCAGTTTATAAGGAACCTCAAGGGTACGAGCAATCCTATGGAGAACTTGTGCCGAAGTGTTCCACCCATAAATACAGCTCTTAAGATAATTTATCAGACCTCCAGAGTAGCTCATGTATTTGTCTAGGAGAGTTTTAAAACGACGAGCTATTATGTTTGAAGCTCCCCCCATTAGAAGAGTGTCGTCGGCGAACTGAGAATGATTGATGTTCTTCAATCCATTATCAAATTTGATCCCGGTGATGAGGCCCATGCGGCGATTGTAATCCAGAGCTCTACTAAAAGATTCGGCCATTAAAATAAAGAGGTAAGGTGAGAGAGGGCAGCCTTGTCTAAGGCCTCGAGAGGATTGGAATGAAGGTCCAGGTCTGCCATTAAGGAGAGGGGAAATCCAAGGCCCTGTAATACAGGCTTTGATAAGGCTAATGAAGGATTCGGCAAATCCCATTTTTTCAAGCACATCAAATAGGAAGGAATGTCTGACATGGTCAAATGCATTGGTAGAGTCTAACTTTAAGATGAATCCTTTCTCATTTCGAGTTTGACTAGAGTGAATAGCCTCTTGGACGAGAAGGATGGAGTCCGAAATTTGTCTATTGGCCAAAAAGCCCCCTTGATTTTCTGATATGATAATGGGGAGGATGGGTTTTAGGCGAGTGGCCAAGATTTTTGTCAAAATTTTATAAGATGAATTACACAAAGAAATTGGGCGAAAACGAGAGAAGGTCAAAGGTCGATTTTCTTTAGGGATAAGGGCAAGATGGGTAGCATTGGTGAATCCTCCAACTTTGCATTTCCGTTGGACCCATCTTATCATTTTGACAAGATCTTTTTTTATTAATCCCCAGTAAGTTCTATAGAAGCAGATAGGGAAGCCATCTGGACCTGGTGCTTTATCTGGCTGAAGAGCCCAGATGGCATCAAGTATTTCTTCTTCATTGATCTCCTTAGCCAAATTTGCATTAATATCCTCATTGATACCGTTGGGCAAATGCTGTAGGAGATCGAAATAGTCCTCAACTTGCTTAGTCTCTGTTAAGAGAGTGTTGTAATAAGCTGTGGCAGTTTTCTTGATAGCTTCTTGGGTTTTTTGGGGGCAGCCTTCCTCATTGTTGATCATAGTGACATTATTTCTAACTTTCCGGATAGTTGCTTGCTTATGGAAGAAGGCTGTATTTTTGTCTCCTCCATGAAGCCAAAGCTGCCTTGACTTAATTCTCCATTTCTGCTCTTCTTCTCTATTAACCCGGTACAACTGATAATATATATCACTTTCTAATGCTTTGTCCTCTTGGGACAGCCCATTTTCCTCGATTTTCTTATGAATTTCTTTCAATTTATTTTTTAGCTCAACTTTGACATCTTCTGGTTCTTTGTAATTCTGCTTCACCCAATCCTTCAGGGCGTGTTTTGTATTTTTCAGCTTGCATTCCCAAATATATCCCGGTGATCCTTCTATATGATGATGCCAGGCTGTTTGGACAATCTGATCCACAATAGGATTGTTACGCCAAAGAGAGTTGTATTTGAAAGGCAAAGGCCCCAAAGGACAATGTGCTTCAAGAACAATGCTAGTGGGGTAGTGATCAGAAGCTGAATATGGCAGAATATCAGCATGAGCAGTGGAAAACTCAAAGAGGAAAGAAGTATTTACTAAGATTCTGTCAAGGCGTTCCAGAATGTTGTCTCTGCCCAGCCTGTGATTGTTCCAAGTATACCTCCTATTTTTTGGGATGATATCTACCAGATCACACTCTTGCATGATGTTTTCCAGCTTTTCTCTATAAGGATCATGCGAGAAATTGCCTCCTCTTTTTTCATTGGAGTGTAATATAAGATTTAGATCTCCCCCTACTATGATATTTCTATTGTCTTCAACTTGTATGTCTTCTTGTAGTGTTTCCCAGCATTGATCTTTATCTCTGAAATGGTTCGGAGCGTAAATGTTATAAATGACTATTTGCTTATCCTCTGCATGTTTTTCTAGTGTGACTTTGATCCAATGTGAATTAGTAGTTTTGGAGGTGCATTTCCAAATATTTTTGTTCCACATTGTGATGATACCTCCAGAAGCTCCTCTTGCTTCACATATTTGTCCCTCATAATGCCTGAACTGTTCTATAATTATTGTCATCTCTTGCAGTATTTGCTTTGTTTCCTGAATCATTACAATTCTTGCCTTCTCATGATCTATGAGGTCTTTCAGGGCAGCAATTTTTGAGGGGTGCCCTAGTCCCCTACAGTTCCATGATATAAATTTCATCATTGAGTATTTGGATTTCGGAGGGATGCTCGTCCCCCTTGCTCCTTATGTGTTGTTTCTTTGCTGTTTTGCCCCAAAATATAGGTTTCTATGGGATTTTGAGTTCCCAAGGCGATGTATTTTTGAGCATTTTCGTTCCTTTGCTGTTTACTTGATTTCCTGCCAGGTCCTTTTTTTTGGGGTTCTTGATTGATTCCATGCTCTTTCGAGGTGCTTCTAGTAGCTCGGGATGGGGGGGGGGGGTCAAGGGAATGGGAGGGGGAGGATTGGGATAGGGAAAAAAGGATGGGAGGGTCATTTTCAAGGGGGATCAGAGGGTCATTATCAGGGAGAGAGAGGGCGCCAAAGGGATTTGAGGAGATCAGGGGAGAGTCAGTGGAAGGTCCCGAGGTGGGGAGGATGGGTGGACCAAGAGGAGAGGAGGGGGGAGGGACAGCTGATGAGGAGACTTTGGGCGGAGCTGAAGGGGGAATAGGCTTGGTAGGGGCAGATTTGGGAGGAGCCTCTTCAGGGGTTGCTTTTAATCCAGGGGCAGTCTTCTTTTTCTTTACAGTTTCCCATTGATCTTCTGGTTGAGCAGATTCAACATTAACAATTTTAGAACATCGATTGGCAAAATGGCCGTACTCGTGACATACCTTGCATTTGAAAGGGATTTGTTCGTAGTCTAGTTGTTGTATATGCGTCCAATCGTCCACCTTCAGTTTGATTGCTTCTGGGAGGCCCTTGCCGAGGTCAACTTCAACACATATCCGTGCACATGCCTGCATATTATCCTTTGGCTCACACCGATCAATGTATTTTCCAACAGCATTGCCGATGGCTCGAACCGAGTCATCTCCCCATCAGTGGAGCGGGAGATGCGGAAGACGAACCCAAACTGGAACAACATTGGGGACGTCCAGCTCGGGATCAAAGTCTGGAGTCCATTTGTTCAGATACAGACCACACGAGTCCATGAAGTACGACCCATTTCTGAAGATTAGATCCTTGTCTGCTTTGGATTCGAAGTGGAAAGTGTAATAACCTTTCCCACAGAAACGAATGGAGATTTTACCATTAACTTTGTCTGCCAAGTTTCTTTCGATCCACCTTTGAACAATTTTTGGGGAAGGCCATAGGCCAGTGAACTGACCGATGAGCCCCCGCTCTGCTAAAGAGAGAGCAGCCATTCGAGGTAACGTAGGAGGAAGGTCGACTTCTTGTAACCCATCCAGTTTTTTGACAAATTTGGACAAAGCAGGATGAGATCTTTGAGGCTGAAGAGATCTGACTAAGGCGGAAAAAGCATCAGCATCTGACTGGTTACTTGCATCTGCGTTGGGCTGAACAAAAGGGCCCTCCGTGGCAGGAGTCGGAGTGGCCATGGAAGGCCAGAGGCCGGAGGCCTCACGCTGCAGAGAGGAGACCAGCAGTCGGCTGCTAGGTCAGGGAACGCGCAGGGAGGCGCGCGCACATTTTTTTTTTTTTAAACCCAAGGATTTATATTAAACCCAAAGACTAATATTATAAACCCAAGGGATTAATGCTAAAAACTCAAGGCATTATAAACCCAAGTGAATAATATTAAACCCAATGGATTAATGTTACAAACCCAAGGTATGTAAACCCTAAGATAAATATTATAAACGCTTGAATAAACATGGTTGACTATGGTTTTCCATGGTGGATTTTCATATTGAGCCAATCTTCATCGCAATGTGACCATGGTTATTGAAGACCATGCTTAACATGGTTGCTCATGATTGGTTTCCATATAGAGAAAATATTATGATAACACCTAAGATAAATGTTATAAACCAAGCTATATAAACCCTATAATAAATATTATAAATACTAAAATGAACACAATTGATTTTAATATTCATACAATCTTTGTCAAAATGTGACGTTGGTCCATGGTTGAGCATCGTTGACCATGATTAATTTCCATATCTAGAAAATCTTTGTCACAATGCAACAGTGGACCATGGTTGACCATGGCCAACCTTAGTTGATTTTCATATTGAGACAATCTTTGTGACAATGTGAGATTGGACCAAGGTTCACCATGATTAAACCCAATGAATAATATTATACCCTAGGAATATGAACTCTTAGATTAATAAACCCAAGGGATTAATATAAAGCCAAGCTTTATAAACCCTAAGATAAATATTATAATCCCTAAAATAAACATGGTTGACCTAAGATTAATATTAAACCTAAGATTAATATCATAACCTAAGCCCTATTTCTATATTGATTAATGTTAACTATATTAATTATATTAATTAATTATAATAGTTGATTGAATGATGATTGACCAGCGACTCACGATGATTATAAACCTAAGGGATTGATATTAAATCCTATGATTAATATTATAAACCTTATGATTAATATTATACCCTATGAATATGAACCCTTAGATTAATAAGCCTAAAATATTGACATTATAAACGCAAGGGACTAATAAATCCAAGGGATTATAAACCCAAGAGAATAATATTTAATCCAACCCATTAATATTATAAACCCAAGATATATTAACCCTCATATAAATATTATAAAACCTACAAATATTAATTATTATTATTATTTATTTTATATAAATTGTTAATGATTAATTATTTAATAAATAATTATTAATGATTATTTATTAGTAATTATTAATTATTTAATTAATTCTTAAAAAAATGTTTTTAAAATATTGATAATAGGTGTGGGGGAAGGGGTTGGCTTTTCGTGTGAAAGGTGGGTTGGTAATTGAGTTGTTTGTTTGGGTGCACCTGAAGAATGGCCTTGGGTCATTTGTAGGGTTGTCGATTTTCATCTTCTCTCCATCCCCACTCGGTAGCACATGAGTGGTAATTTTGGCCATGCTCGTCCTGGAAGGCATATGTGAACAAACTTCCCCTTCTGCTCTGTGTTCTTGGAGTTGGATGGGGTTGATGAGTGTGGCTCCTTGAGACGATTGGCCACTCGCTTATGTCACTCTCCTCCCCCTCGGTCACTTGTTCGCTCCATTGAAATCGACTCTTCGCTCTGTCCCTCTCGTGGCCCTTGGCGCTCGTTGGCTTTTCATGTGAAAGGTGGGTTGGTAATTGAGTTATTTTGTTCGAGTGTGCCTGAAGAATGGCTTTGGGTCATTTGTAGGGTCGTTGAATTTCTTCTCTCCATCCCCACTTGGTAACATATGAGCAGTAATGTTGGCCATGCTCGTCCTAGGAGGCATATGTCAGTCGAATTCAACGGAGCAAACGAGTGACCAAAGGGCACAAGAGAGACATAGCATGAGCCGATTTCTACAGAGCCAACAAGCTACCAAGGAGCACGAGAGAGACCTAGGCGGGTGGCCAACCATCTCAAAAAGACACACACAACAACCCCATCCAACTCCGAGAACACAAAGCGAAAGGGGAAATTAACCCTCATATAAATATTATAAAACTTAAAAATATTAATTATTATTATTATTTATTTTTATATAAATTGTTAATTATTAATTATTTATTAGTAATTATTAATTAATTAATTATTATTAATTATTAAAAAAATATTTATTTTTAAAATATTGATTATTATCATTATTAATTTTTTATAGTATAAATAATTAATAATTAGTGATACATAATAATGTCATCAATTAATATTACTTATTATTAATTAATTAAATAATCAATATTATTAATTAAAGAATAATTAATATTAATCAATAATTTATTTATATTATTAATTATTAATTATTAATTATCAATTAATTGTTATTTATTATTTATTTATAAAGTATTGATTATTATTATTATTAATTATTAATTATTAATAATTCTTAATGATTAATTATTACGTATTATTGTTATTTTCATTATTTATTAATAAAATTAATATTATTAACAATTAATAATATTATTAATATTATTAAAAATATTATCTATTATTTGGGGAGGCTGGAGCAGGAGGGGTTATTCTTTACCGACGAAAAAATCTGAAAAAGGTTTGCCTGGGGTCTGGGAGTAGCTACAAATAATCAAGCAGAAAAACTTGCCTTATGGCAAGGGTTGAGACTGGCTCTAGATGAAAGAATCACTCACTTATTAGTTTTTGGTAAATCTCTTATAACCATTCACAAATGTATTAAGTGGTCTAAACATAAAGTTCATGACTTAAACCCAACTATGCAAAGAATAATCTTGTTGATGGACATATTTGAATTTGTAGAATTTTTTCATATAAAAAGGGGAAATAACAAGGTTGTGGACAACCAAGCTAATATGGTCATGACCTTGGAACAAGGTGATCTTATGGTGGACAAGGGCATCTCAACCAAATTTCATGTCCCATGATCTGAATTAAATGCAACTCCTCTAATTGCATGACCAACTTGGAGAAAGGAGATACAATTGTCAGGAGCTTTAATTGCATGCTTAATTATTTGACACATATGATATGTGGAAGGAGTCTTGGAGATAAGATTGATAACTCACTCCCTAGGTGGACAATAATGAGAAGCTTGACAAGAACTTGGACAGTTGGGAGGCAGTCAGCTAAGATTTAATGTTGATAGGTTGTGAAGGACTTATGCATGTTGAGTTCGAGAAGGATTGTCATCGGTCGATCGTGTGGGAATTTTTCATGGAGCAGGAAGAAATGGAAAGGAATTTGCTTGCAGGGAGAGAATTTACAAAGAGAAATGATTCAGAAGTGACCCTTAGCACCATCAACTTGGATTTTATCTTGGCTATAAGGATATGGTTGGGTAGGGATTTCACATTGTGGTTAGCATTGCAGCCTTCCAATGAAAAGGTTATGGCTTCCCCGTCTATTAATGGTTCTGGAGACTCTCTTGAGAATCCTTCTGGGGTGTTCAAACATCAAGTGGAGTAAATGATATCGTGCATAGGAGGTCAAATCATCTCCGAAGCTAGGTTCCATTTCTCTCTCATAATGATTCAACTAGAAATTCTAAGGAAAGACATCGAAATTGTGCAGGCAACCTTGAAAGCTATCATGAAAAAGATCAAGAATCTTGATCGCAGGGTAGAGAACTCAAAATAAAGGGTGAAAATCACAAATGTTTATGTGCTAAAGGAGGCGTTTGGACTTGGGGAGGTAGGCGACTATGAAAAAGGCAAGGGAATTCAGGGCGTTCCTACTCTGGAGAAGATGGCTCACCTGGAAATCCAACAAGAGGTTGCATAGCTGGAACCGGAGGATGCAAGTCCGTCAGCGGAAGCCGAGGAAAGAAAGGTGGATGAAATTGGTTAACATGTGCCTAATGATGCAGATTAGTTAGTTTATTTACATAGTTTTTTTGATGTTATGCTAGTTTGTAAAGCTTAATGGGGTTTTTTTGCGGTTGTACAAGAACAGAGTACAAAAAATAAGCAAGAAAACTCTGAAACTTTTTTCTATGGTCAAAGCTATTTTGCAGGGATATGGATTTGATGTTGTTATTGATTGTAATGTTTCTGGCCAAATCCTATTTAGTTAATGGAAATATAACCATTATTATATATATATATATATATAATGAGTAATTATTAATCAATTATGAATTATTATTAAGAATAATTAATTATCAATTGTAAATTTTTAATTTTTAATTATTAATAATAATTAATAATCACTATTTATTATTAATAACTAATTATGATTAAGAAAACTTAATTATTAATTATTTATTGATTATTCATTAATTAAATTTTAATTTATTTATTATTAATTGATGCATGGGCGGAAACGTGAAGCTGGGTTACACTTTTGTGAGAATCGGGGGCCGAAATTTTTTTTCGGCAATAGTTCGGCCGAACATTTTATAAAGTTCGACCGAACTATATATTAGTTCGGCCGAACTTTCTTAGAAAGTTCGGCCAAACTCATGATTCCGTTTAGATTGATGGCACAGTGACGACGCGGGCAAACATAATTTTTTCCGGAGATTTGAAAACCGGCAACAGGAGTTTAGCCGAAATTTTACTTTTAAAATAGTTCGGCCGAACTATTTTCTATAAATAAATCGCCCGCGATGTTTGTACGTTTACCGTTTTCATTGTTCGCGCGATTTTTGATGTCCCTATCGCTGGTGCTTTGTTCCTCCTGGCCGCGCTGGTGCTCTGTTCCTCTTGGCCGCGTTGTTTGCTGTCACATCCGCGCTCTTCGACTCCGCCGGGTATGTCCGCGCTCTTCAAAATCCTTTTCTGTGGAGAATGATCGAATGCGTTTTCCAGTTCAGTCGATTGAATTTTTTTATTTTATTTTAGTTATTTTTTTTAGGCGCTGTCTTTTATGTTTCATTAAAATTTTGAATGAACTTTATTGCAATTTCAATTCACTGATTGTTTATTAAAATCCAGATTGGCATGATGTATACATTGACATTAACGATTTACCTGAAAATTGTGCGGAGAAATATTTACCTTTAGATGGTCAACCTACTCAAATTTCGTTTTTGGAAAATGGGTGCACGAAGAGATATTTTGCTTAAAGCTTCCCAAATAAATTAAAGAAAAAGGAAATAAAAATAATAATAAAAATTGTGGTGGTAGCCAAGCGGTGGGTACGCCTTTCAATAAAGAATAATTGAGTAGGTGCATCAATTTTGGCTGAAAAACAAAGCGTCGTCAAAACTAGGTGTGTAGTTCTAAAAGGAAATGAATAAGAATGGGTTTTAAAATACATTTAAAAATATATATACTCATTTTATTTTGATATTAATAGAAAATCATTAAAATAACAATTTGTTTTTAATCTGTTAAATCGAGTATCCTCGTCCAACGCTTCATCAAAATTAATTTTGAATTAAATTTGGAAACTAATTTCAAGTGTCGTGTTTTGTAGTAATAGACAACAAAAAGAATAAAAAATTTGTTTTGTTTTTGTAGCGTGTTTTGTGTTTTGTAGTAGATTGTGTTTCACAGTAATATACAATAAAACATGATAGCTACAGTGTTGGAATTTCAAATATACTCATTTGTCAAATTTCAGTGGTCGTTGTTGAGAGTCCCTTCTCACCAGTATAGTACAACGATTGTCCAAATGAAATATGCACCGACCTGGATTTCCTCTTTTCCTTGTTTCGTTTTGTGCAATTTTTTTTAATTAAGTAATGTTTCATTTACATTTTACATTTTCTGTATGCAATATTCTTTCCATTACCATATTTGCTATGTTTTTTTTAGAGTTGTTTATTTCTCAGGACATCTATCTTACCAGAGTAAAGACATCTATCATATAAGCAAAGAGGGGTTTAGGGAGGCTGTGTTTTAAGTTTACAGGTATAATTTGGGTAGTTATTACTACAATAAAACCTTGCTGCTCCTTTTTGTATGTGCTATCCTATTGATCTGTCTCCTGTCCTCTTCTGGGGTGGGGTTAACAGTTTCACTATTTTGATTTGGTTTGTTTTGTACTGTGCTATTATCACATTGTCTGTGCTAGATTTGTGGTGACAACAAGACATTTTCAGTAATTTTCAGTAAACTGTGGTAGTGGTGAGTCACGAAATATATGTTAAGCATCGTTATGTAAAGTCCTTGCTGTTTTGTTCCTGGTACATTATATAAACCAGGGTATTTTTCATACTGAAAAAAATCTATCTTACCAGAGTATGGTACCCAATAACACATGTCCTCTTCTGGGGCGGGGTTAACAGTTTCGCTATTTTGATTTGGTATGTTTTTTACTGTGCTATTATCACATTGTCTGTGCTAGCTTTGTGGTGACAACAAGACATTTTTAGTAATTTTCAGTAAACTGTGGTAGTGGTGAGTCACGAAATATATGTTAAGCATCGTTATGTAAAGTCATTGCTGTTTTGTTCCTGGTACATTATATAAACCAGGGTATTTTTCATACTGAAAAAAATCTATCTTACCAGAGTATGGTACCCAATAACACATGTCCATGTCCTGTTGGTAATAGCCTTCAGCATACTCGCTGTCATAATTTCTCAAACAAAACTTATTCAGGGAGTCTATAATTCATATATTCTGGGAATCTATATATAGAGTTCTTTCAAGTTGCAGTTTGGTGTTTGTTTCTCATGCTCATCGTTACAGTGCTTCTTGTTTTACAGTTTGTGTCTCATTCTGTATGTACATTTATAATTTGTATGTTGTATGTACATTGATTGAATGTACAATTCATACCTTATTTACAGATTTTTGATATTAGCCATTCATCGTTGCTCCACTTTTGCACATTGATGAATGAAAAGACTTTTATAGTGGATAGCCCATCTTCTCCCATGTTATTTGGAGCACTTGTTGAGCCATTCGACTCTTTTGCAAAAATTGCAAAAAGAGTGTGCAAGTAGGTAGCCTACTTTGCAGGATTGGATCATCTTCTTTTCTATTCTTTTTTTTCTATCTATATGACGCTTGCCTCTAGCTTCTCCACATAACTCTCAGCTTCAGCATGCTCATTACCCTCTTCTCTACCATTTTCTTGACATCATGGAGGGATTTGAAATTTGAATTGTCTCCATGACAACTTGGACATCTACCTCTCCTTAATCAAATTATAAAAGTTTCCAAATCTGCAGCTTAGTTGCAGGTTTTATGATTTACATGTTTCTAGAAAAATTAGTGTTGTTATCACCTTCAGCAAACTAGATGGCTCTACTTTGAAGTCTTCATTAAACTGTTTCCTTTTCTAATAGTGCTTGATTTCTCCCCTCCAAAATTTTCAAAGACTGCAAGTCTTTTTCAGTAAAAATTGCATTTACATTATTGTCAAAAAACCTAGAAATGAATTCTTCTACTTCTAAAAGATCCTTTTTATCTTCTGTTGCCTTCTTTTTAGACTAGTTAGCAGCCACTTTCTTAACTCTTTTGATATTGTCCACAAAGTGTTTCATTAAAGTTCCCCCAAAGCTTCATCATATTTTACTCAAATGTTTGTAATTAAGAATCCATACATATCAATAAAGGTATAATACTTTGGTTCATATTGTCCATTATGTTTGTTATTCTATTTCCTTTTGTGATATATTTGAGTAATATTTGTAAGTTGTAACTTTCGCTTTGAATATTTCTATTTGGCACACCACAAATAGGAATTTAAACTATTAAAATAATTAATATAGATTTAATTTGATTTTAGATTTATCAAGAGGTGTTAATATGGATTTAAGTTACTGTAAATGAAATTTATAATTTCTTTTTTTTTGGTTCATTCCCATTTTTTTTTTTTAAAGTTAATATTATTTAAACTTTTATAGTATGAGTAACTCTTGTCTTATATTTGACTAATTTTTTATATAATTTAAATTCAAAAACATATGATTTTCTCCAAGTTTTAATTGTTTAAAATATGATTGTTTGAGCAACTCTTTCTTTGGGATACAAAGAGGCTGAAAGATTTTTTTTTCTTGTATATTTGAAGCTCTCCATTATTATAGAAAAGGATTTTTTACTAGTATATTTTTATGCTCTTTGCCATAGTAATGTCATAGTGTATGAAGTTTTAAATTGTTTTTATTATTTTTATTATATGTTGGATGTGATTTTGATTGAAAATGCTTCTTTTTTATTTATTAATTAAAAAAAAATTATTGCTTTAAGCCTTCGAATTTACAATCAAAATTAGAAAATGTATTTTTATCTAAACTATTTATGAAAAGTTTAATATTGTTTGATTTTATCAACCATGCCCTTTTTACATATATCTAGAATAATATTATTTGTAGTTTCTGGTTTTTTGTAACATTTTACTACCATAATCAAAATCTATAGAAATAATAATCTAACATTATAATATCCTGAAATGGAGCTAGCCAACTCAAATATAGTATTGCAAATCCCTGGCTAAGTTATATGAGGAGGCTATGTATTACTTAGTATTGTATCCATATTGGGGTTGCAAGTTCTATGGGTTCAAAAGAACACTTGCAAACAATTTGTTTTCCATATGACCTCTCTTTTTCATAGATAAATTTCATTCTTTTAGCCATTATGGATTTGAGAAAAATACATCCTGACAGGCCAATAAGAAGCCTTAACAATGAATTAAACATGAACAACTATTAAATATGGGTAACCAAGTAGCATCAAAACAAACAACTAAATCACCAAGGCTATTAGTGATAAATAATAAACATGTTCTAGGATACTTCAAAATTCCATGTAAATAATTTTTTACCTAAAATCACTAGATGGTGAGGCCCACAGCAACAACTGCAAAAGCAATGCAATATAACCAATCAAAATACATCAACAAAACATATGGTCTTGAATGAGGTTTTGGACTCTTTAGATATAAATGTACACCGTGGCAATGTATTTTAAATATAAAACTTTAATCCATGTGCTTAACCTTAACATTGACACAAATGGAATACAATTTTACTCACTGCTTTATGATAGAAAAATATGCGGATGAGTATTGCCCACATATCCGAAGTCAAAAGGGATAGATTAAAAAGGGATAGATTACCGAGAGTTCAAAACTCATGCATTTGAATAGAAAGTGGGTATACGAATGAGCAAGTAGATTTTTTCTAGAAATGAGGAAGTGAAGGTTGATAGAGAGCCACACAAAATTGCAAATTCATACCTTAACAAAATTGTTAGATCCTTTTAAAGAAAACATTTTTAATCAAATTTCATTGAAATATATGATAAACTCAACCCAATTTTATGAAAAATAGTATACCATTTTTTACATAATTTCACATAATACAAATTTAGATAAATATTACTTAAGTATTGTTATAAAGATTTAACTACCCATCGAGAGATGGCCAAGTGATTGAGACAGGGCATCATCACAATAAAAAACCAAGTACAAATTGTAGTAATCCTAGAATCATGTTTTACATAAGGTAAAATTGGGGAACTCATGACTTGTACTATAGATAAAAAAACATTTACCCTTACCAAAAAATATATGATAAAAATTGACAAACTACATAAGCTTAAGCTTAAGGGGATCTATAATCCTTCTTGCCTTCCATATATATAATGAAAATGATTGTTCCAAGTCTCATGTTGCTTCTCATGTTATTTTATAAACCTTGATTGGAAAGAAAAATAAGAGGGCAGAAATGTAAGAAATATAAAACATAATGAAACACAATGTAAGAAATAGAGAACATAATGAAACACACACATACATATCTCTATACAATCAACACAATTATTTTCCTATGAATCCTTATGGGAGACAAGCAACCCTAAAAAGTAATGATGCTCTAGACTCCTTTTTCCCTAGGAAATCCTCATGGGAGAAAAACAACACTAAAATGTAATCATGCTCTACTCTCTTTTCTGGTATGGAAAATATGTGAGTACAAAGAAAGAGGTAATATCTCTAGAGTTAGCTAAGACTTTTAGCGTGTAAGGTTGCTATAAAAACTTAACTTCATACATTTTTCTCTCTAACTTCACACTCCTAGTTGTATTTTCAACTATGGAACAAAATACAATAACCCAAAATGGAACTCTTATTCCTCCTAGTGGCCAAGTATTTAACCTAGTGTGATAGCCAACTAGGTGTAAGATTTGACTTTGTCAACCATTAACGAGGTTTGTGATTTTAGACCTTTTAGAGTCTTGTTAAAATTCCACATGTAGCTAGCTTGCCATGCATGAGTAATGGGGCTAAAATGTTATTCTCTCATACCATGACCTTGTCAACATGATAGTAATACGTTTTGAAAAATAATTTGTTTATGGATTCTATTTTCCACATTCTCTCAACCATATCAAAAACCTTCTTATAATATTTGAAACCTAAGGTCTTTCCCATACCAAAGTATGTTCTTTTAAAACATGTTTTCTTGGTGATATGGGTGATTTAGAAATGATTGGGAGAGCGAAGTTCCTCATTTAATATGTACAATATGTGTGGTTCATGCCACTAAGCCAAGAATTTTAAATTCAACTGAATTTTAATATAACCAACTAAATCTTGCTAAAAAAGAATAAAAAAATGTATGTTAGGGTTGTGGATTCAGGCATTGAAACAACACACCATGATATTTCAAATTTAAAAATAATGGTTTGAGTCCTAGGTGAATTTGATGAGGTAGTGGCTCTCCTCTGAATACTAGCAATGAATTCAATGACTAGATACAACTTTCAACATCCTCTTCTTTTACATTCTCATTAGCTGCATGTTTATTAACATCTTCTTGCAAAGTGGGTGTCAAACTTTTCCATTCATCATGAACACAAACTTCACATGGTTGAGGTAATGAACACGAAATAAAATTCCTTCTTGGAACAGCTTCATGTGCCTCTTTGGCTATGGAGCATTCTCCATGTTTTCCATAACTAAGACCCAAATAATTAGGCCCTTCCTCAACAAAATTTGGCTCAACTATGCCTTGTATTAACTATGCCTTGTACATGTTTGCCTTTAACCCTTTACTTTCATAGCACATTTTCATCAAAAATTTGGACCTTATTCCTCTAGTGTGTCTCTCAAAAGCATGTACACATTCATTTTGAGAGGAAATTGAAGACAGAAACCAATAGCTAATTCTTCTAACTAACCTTGACTAAAATGAGCTAAATTTTACTTTGATAACAACTTGATTTGAATATGGACAAACTAGTTTTATTGGGCTATCTCCCTCGTTAGTTAAATAAAAATGTGTTTAGGATCGTTTTAAGTTAGCCAATTGGGAAGGGGTTTGTGTCAAGCTTTAAGTGTATTTTGTGAGAAATTTATGAGTTAATTAGCTTTTAAAAACTCGTGTACAAATAAAATGCAAAATTTTTATTTAGGAAATTTTTTTCTCTCAATCCAGATTCCGATCATTGGACTTGTAAGAGGAAGAAAGAGGGAATTCACTTTTCAAATTCTAGACCTTGTCTAAACCAAAATAAACTAGAGGTTTGGTTTTCAAATACATTCACTTATTGGAAAAGTTCTAGCTACCAAAATTCCATATGCCAATCTACCTCCCAAGAAATACATTTAGTACACCACTGGTTAGTTTTTTGTCTTCCTATATTCTTTATCAATCTCTTCTAGTGATTCTTGAAAGGTGGATACTTAAATCCTTTATAAAAATTTGAGCTCTAAAATGAGAAGACATACAAGGTCATTTTAAGTCATTCTTCTATCCAATTATAAAAACCAAGTGAATATTTATACATATTGTTTTCTGTCCCATAAACTGTACAATATATGTGGAGTTGCCTCGCCCTAAGCGAGATGTTTAACAAACATGATAATAGAGAAACAATTAGTGACGTCACCAAAATATGTAGCCTCTTCAAGGTATCATATCCTCTCATCAAGGTTAAGAATCTATTCACCAAAAATGTCCTATGGAAATGATGGTTTAAGAAACAAAACTAGACAAAAACCTTCAGTGAGAACAACAAAATCTAAAACCTCTTCGTCTTCAATCTGCTTGTAAAGTTAAATTACATGTCTTGATCAAGTCCAACAACAAAGAAACATTCAGTGACAACACCAAAATCTACAACTTCTTCAACATATTCTAAACCATCTTCAAAGTCAATATTGTGTACATCAAATTCCTCAGCAAGGTCATCAAAGGAGTCATCAAAACTACTATCTCAAACTTCAATGCCAAAAATAAGTCGAAAGAATTCAATTTCTCAAAAACCTTCTTCTCTAAGCAAAGCTAGCATGATGTCGTCGAGAAATTCAGTAATTCCACGGGAAATTGAAAAATATATTTAACTAGAATAAGGTGGAAGAAATTTGTAACCTAAGAGAGAAACCTGTGAGGAAATGGGTGAAGTTGGTATTACACACCCAATTGGACAACCTCGAGGAGAAAACATTTCTCCCACTTTATTTGTTGACATAACCTAGTAAGTGTTAAATTCACTAGCATGTATTTTGTAAAGGCCTTGACCTAGTTTCCATTCAACTCCATCCACCAGGTTGTAGAGGAGTACAAGCCTAATTTCATGAAAAGTAAGTTGGGGATGATCACATTGACCTGCTTGATGACATGTCTATGAATATTAACTACCTTGAACTATTTTTTTGTCTTCCTATATTCTTTATCAACCTCTTCTAGTGATTCTTGAAAGGTGGACACTTAAATCCTTCCTAAAAATTTGAGCTCTAAAATGAGAAGACATACAAGGTCATTTTAAGTCATTCTTATATCGAATTATAAAAACCAAGTGAATATTTCTACATATTTTTTTCTGTCCCATAAAATGTACAATTTATGTGGAGTTGCCTTGCCCTAAGCGAGATGTTTAACAAACATGATAATAGAGAAACAATTAGTGGCGTCACCAAAAGATGTAGCCTCTTCAAGGTATCATATCCTCTCATCAAGGTCAAGAATCTATTCACCAAAAATGTCCTATGGAAATGATGGTTTAAGAAACAAAACTAGACAAAAACCTTCAGTGAGAACAACAAAATCTAAAATCTCTTCGTCTTCAATCTGCTCGTAAAGTTAAATTACATGTCTTGATCCATCTATGGTAAAGAAATCAAATAGTTCTATCAATTCCACCTTGCAACTCTAAGAGACATTGAATTAAATTTCATCTCAAGACAGGGCTTTGAAAGGACACTCTCAAAGCCAACCTTCGTTATGGCTTTGAAACACATGGTAAGTATCAAGACTTAGCAACTTTATTTGCATAATTTTTTCTAGCATGGACCTTAATGTCATAGCCTTCTTTTGCCTAAATGAATGCAAATTTCCTTGCCATTTGGCTTGCGACATTCATAATTCATGCTCATGGAACATGATTGTGTTGAAATTGTGATAACATTTGCTGTATGCAGAAGCTAATAAAAAATGATCGAAAATGACATTTTTGCTCTGTTTTTTTGAAGATTTAAGGAAAATTACACCAAGTAGCTTCCAACCTCATATGACCATCATGTCAAACTAATCTCGGGATATTGTCCAAGTAAGAGCCACTTAAGCAAGCAATCTAGTATACATGACTCCAATTTCAATTAGCAGCAATGACAGTTCTAAGTATGGTGCAAACATTGCTCCAGATCCTCAATGGGGCATGTTTGATGACAATAATTTGGGGAGTGAGAGAGGGAGATGGTAGGAGAAAAAAATCAAGGAATCCTCGAGAAATTGAAAAATATATAACTAATAAGGTGGAAGACATTTGTAACCTAAGAGAGAAACCTGTGAGGAAATGGGTGAAGTTGGTATTACACACCCAATTGGACAACCTCGAGGAGAAAACATTTCTCCCACTTTATTTTTTGGCATAACCTAGTAAGTGTTATTCACTAGCATGTATTTTGTAAAGGCCTTTCAACCTAGTTCCCATTCAACTCCATCCACCAGGTTGTAGAGGATTCCAAGTCTAATTTCATAAAAAGTAAGTTGGGGATGATCACATTGACTTGCTTGATGACATGTCTATGAAGATTAACTACCTTGAACTATTTTTTTGCGTAGGGAAAGAGACACATTCCCATGTATGAGAATGAAAACGTTCTTTGATATTGTTAATGCCTCTAGTGTTTACTTCTACAAGTTCTATAGGCAGAGTCTGTAAAGGGCTAGGTAACCTCTGGATCTCATCTTTTATGAAAGGTGACATATCTAGTAAATTCCCCTACATTCAATCTCTGGAATGGATATAAATAGAAGTTCTTCATTTTAATATCCGTAAAACACAACAACTTTAAGGTAAACTATGTACATGTGTCATTTCTCCCACAAACTAAAGTGTATAAGTAGTAAATTTTATACCAAGTGTGCTCCCACCTTGTAAAGCGCAATTTGGTGAACTTATCATTTTTATAATATCTTTTTTGATTAAATTTAGTTTCACACATGATCAATTATTTCTTTGAAAGTTGTGTTCTACATAATTTGTGTACACTAAATTACAAAATGATTTTTTGAAATCTGTTTTGTGTAAATGTCGACCAATAGATATATATCATGGAGGATGAAGGACGAAGATCATTCGAATCCCATATTGAGGTTCAGGGATCGGGGGATGTTCACGGTATTTAAATATAATCTTAAATCTCCATACATGTGTGTACATATGGAATTGATTTTTTTATTAACTTTGTGAGTTAAATTAGTTGTTAATAAGTTTCATATTTTAATTTTTAGGAGGTAAGAGGATAAGGGTTTCAACTCCATCCATGGAGCGAGGCCAAGGTTCAACCGGTCGAGGTATGAGTGGTAGCAGGCTGGGGGAAGGGGGTGATATTTATTCCCCCGAAGGCCAATCAACTGCTGCTGGTTCTCAACAGGGTCACTGTGGGTCTAGTTCTTAGCAACATCATTCTGGGTCTGGTTCTCAGCAGGGTCATGTTGGAGAAGATGTTAACCAACAACATCAAGGTTGCCATCAATTTCAATATTTTTTCATTAAATTTGTACAAGTTTTTTTACACGTGTTTTTTCTAATATACGAAATTATATATATATTGATGTAGGGGCTGAAAATGTTCGAGCCAGTGGTCAAAATAGACGCAGGGCAGCGCGCTACATTCAAGAAGAAGGCTTTCAACCCAGAACAATTTATCCGGCTGAGATTACTGATATACCATGGGAAACCAACATGGCGGAATGCACCTTACAAAGGTGTGAAAGCCTTCATGCAAAATTGCAAAGAGATCTCGTGGCTTTGTCTCTACCTACTGAGAGTCGACAAATCCTTGAAATAGTTACACATTCATTGGGTGAAATGGTAAATGTGTACAGAAATTTGGGGCCAACGACTGATTCATTTGTAGAACTGATGAGAAAGAGAAAAGAAACAGTGATGGGTCCCGATAAATGGTAGGACATAAAACAAAAAGTTACAAGAGTAGAGGCCAAGTCAATGTTTAATTATAAAGAAGGGCCAAAAAGAAAAATGTTGAAGGTGTAGTATTTCAAGCACCCAGACAAAGCTGGTTATTTGTATGATCGACATCTTGCGGCCTTTGGAAGGCTTCCATGGAACGATGAGGTTCCTGTTTATTTTGCACAAATGTTTTATGCAGAATTTTTTTGGGTATGAAACCCAACTACAATGACCTTCCTTCAGAAGTTTTTGGCCCGGGGAGAGGTCGATTATATCAACGTAAGGGCGCTAAGCGAGATGTGGAGTTGCCTCGCCCTGAGCCGCCATTGGTGAGTCGACCGTTTCGAGTCGAAACTCTGCGATCAGAGATGGATGCAACTTCTCAAATAATTCGAGAAGCAAGGGATGTTATGATCGACAATGTTCATAGCGGATTGAGTGGAGTCGATCTTTGTTTAAATCGACAAAGAGCACGTGAAAATTCACGTGCCAATTTTGTTTATCGTACAGATGAGGAGATTTACAACATGAATGTTGAAGATCTCCGAACATATGCAATAAATTGTCGAAATGGTCTGAAAGACCTAATTTTTCATGAGGAAGAGGGCACCAGAACGGTATGTGTTAGTGACCTTAGGATTTGAAATTATTTTTACATATACATGTGTACAATTTGTAATAAATACATGTGTATGTACATGTATACATTTATTTGTATGTGTACATTAATCTAAAAAAAATGTATGATTATATGTTAAAACACCATTTGCAGTTCTCAAGCATGATGCATGATGAAAATGTTAATATTACGTTCGGGACCTCCGGTTCAAACGATGCAGATGGGTCTGACCATCATGATATGTTGGCACATGTTAGTGTTTTTTAAGTGACTCTAAAATAAATAATTGTTGCCACACATGTATATATATATAATTTGATAAAATGTTTTAACATGTACCGATTCCGTCTGATGTTTTTGGGATGGCGGTACCTTCTTCTTCCTTAGGAGATGTACCTTCTACTTCATTGGGAGATGAGCCACAAGTATAGACAATTTTTCACAAGTTTAAAATTTATGTTTAAAAGTTTTATATATATATATATATATTATACCTCAAAAATTTCCATTAAAAATTGATATATATATATATATATATATATATATAGAGAGAGAGAGAGAGAGAGAGAGAGAGAGAGAGATCTATATTTTGAGTTATTTAAAAAATTTTGAATTTAGGTTCCTATAGAAGATTTCTTTAATCTGGGGACTCTAGCGACGAAGATAGGAACATCCACAACATTTGAACAAGTTGTCTTTAGTTCCTTTTTTTAATATTATTGAAAATAAGTTTATATATGTACACGTGCATTTTCATTTGAAAGTTTTTAATATATATATATATATTTAACTGTACATGTATATTGTACAGTTTACCACTGTAGATGTTCCTATGGGAGAACCTGTTCATCAAATGGAGAGGGAACCTTACGAGGTATTGCATGATTTTTTTATTATATTTTGTTTTTTACATGAAGTTCTAGATATATATATTCTCATTCATTTTTAAAACTTCAAATTTTAATGTTCAAGTACATGTGCATTGTGTATGTAGGTTTCCTATTCACAGGATAGGGCACGGACTGAGACGCTAGATCCTCCATTTGATGGACATGATTTACAGTAGATTTCATTTCAAAATTTAGATGGTTTTAAAATTTGTTAAACTTGATACAGTTTGATACTTGTGAGATTTACAATTTTTGGACATATTTTATTACATTGGTATTATATAATTTTTGGATGGTTTTAGTACTTTTGGCGTGTGAATGTGAAGTAATGTTGTCATCTGAACTACATTTGGCATGTGATATTTAATGTTAAATGTTTTTGTTGGATAGTTGAATTATAATTGGCATGGCATGTGAAATTTTTAAAACTCAAGTTTTGGATGGTTTCAATCTACATTTTGCATGTGATATTTAATGAACTTTATATGTTTAATGTTTTAATGTTGCACAATATATAATCAAAAGGGTTTTAAAACTTAAAGTTTTGGATGGTTTCAATCTACAACTTAAAGTTTTGGATGGTTTCAACCTACATTTGCACATGTGGTAAATTGAAATGTTACTTGTAACAAGACAATCCCCATTGATTTCATTGTATATGTTGATTTCTGAGTTGATATAATTGCATGTATGATGGTACATTACTTGTAAAGTCATTGGATTAATAGTGTTCATTGATTTCAGTGTAAGCGCAAAAAATTATTGACAATGTAGAACGATTTTTGTGTTATAATAATTAAACCTAATAATATTGGAGAGCAAGAGAGACAAGGTATGGTGTTTAATACAAGAGTTCGAGCTAAATATTTAAATGGTTTATGATTTATGATTTTTACTTTCTTTTTAATATAATCGATACGGAAAGATGACAAAACTAATAAGGGTGACAATAAGAATAGAAGAAGAAAATAGTTTAAGATTGATCACAATAAATGCTATTTGTAATTGATTACATTCTAATTATTCACATTCTATCATTCAATATTATTACATTGTCACTTTGCATTCAAAAATTTTATTTGATCATTTTCCATTATTAAAGTTATTCTACAATATTTATCATCTCAACAAATTGAGGTAACTAAGATAATTTAAAATTAAAATGACTTGATAAATCTCAAACATATTTAGCATATTTAAAATGGTTATATTAATATTATATGTATTTACATATTATTGATAAAATTAATCATATGTTCCTCATATTATCGATAGTTTTTCCTTGGTTTCACACGACTGAAACCAACCTAGATCCATCTTAACTACGGATCTATCAAGCGCCGAGAGGGATCAAATCTCTCGAGGTGCAAACCTTTCCTCAAGTTTTGCACTCAAAAAAGAGGGTTGCACCTCTAGATATTTGATCCCTCTCGGCGCTTGATAGATCCATAGTTATGATGGATCTAGGAAAATAACTTTCTAAAAATAAGTAAGGGAAAAGCATCATAGGGAACAATTAGGAGTAGATTTAGGGCATAGGGAACAATTAGGAGTAAATTTAGGAACATGTGATAGTTGGGTGAGATAAAATCATATTTTAATAAAATAATGGGAATTTGTAGGAGAGACAAATAGTGGATATGACATGTATTTTGGTGAATAATCAAATTTATGGAATTAAGCAATTAATTATTTTTGTATGTGAAAACAAGATTCACACCTAATCCTCACCTAAAAGACTAAATTAAACACATTATTATTAAGGGGACGAGGAGCTTTCCAGGTTTTGAGCTCCCCATTGTTAGATGAGTGTCGTAATGGCATTCCATGTATTTTTGTGAGAACTTATGATATTGTGATATTATAATTACGAAATAGTGATCTTGAGTACATGCTGAATAATGTAGTAGATAGGAACTTTTTGATAAGGGGAGATTAGGGATGTGAACAAATTCCTATCAGTGAAAACAATTTTCTTCACCTTCCTATAACTCCATTGTAGCTTTGGGGGCCAAAGGTAAGAAGAGTACCTTGGAATTTCTTGGGTGAAAAACCAAGTAGGTCACCAACTTTGGTCTAGTGCATTGGAATTCATTAAAGAATTGGTCATTGGAGCTGCTTCAAGCTAGGAGTGAGCATCGTCACCAACCTACATTGAATATTTTACACTCCCTAGGGTGAATGATACTTTAAATTGATTGACAGTCTATGACTTTCGAATTTTTCCGAATGCCAAATGATCTTACAAAGCTAGTATTTATAATATCCTAGTAGGTCATTCGGTGACAACTTTTACCGGAAACTTGAAACAAAAAGAATCTATCCTTGGCTAGGACATCATGTAAGATGCCTTCCATAAACAGTAAAATTTTACTTAAAAGCCGAGATTCGGGCAAGTGGGGACAACCACTTGTTATCTCGTCCCTTGGAGGCTAGGCCATATGGGGACCGAATCTGACCTTACAAAATAAATTGAAATAATTTGTACCATACGGTCGGAAAACATATACAACAACAATTAATATACAAGAACAATTAATTTCATTCTAGAATATATATATATATATATAACATTTTTCATCAATGCACATGTATAGAAAAACTACTTTTAGTTGATACTAGAGCACGTGCTTGTACCCAAACAATTTGTAGCATGTGCAAACCACAAATAACATAAGCAGCTCAATTTTTAGTTGAGTACTGGAAGTTCTAAAACATATTTAATCCAAAGATAATAAATTGTTGGACACTTCACTCAAAAAAATTCTAATGGAATTCCATCTTCAATAATCCGTTCATGATCGGATTTTGACATTTTCCATTTCTTAATTTTCGATTTTTTCTTTGATTGAAATTCTATCAACTTTATGCGTGCTGCACACACCAAGTGACTATATTGACAACTTATGGAATCAGGTTCATAGTCTTCAAAGTAAAAAAAGTCTCCACTTTGATGAGTTTGTCTGAAAAAATAACCTTTCAGTATAATAGACCCTCTGTCATATTGAAATCCGTGATCATTATAGTCTTGTAATAATTTCATTTTTCGTTCAGTGCAACGCATCAAATAATACTTCACATTTTGCTGTAATAGGTGCAATTACAACAAAAACATCTCCTACACAATAAAATAAATTTAACATTTAATTATGCATATTTAAATTTATTTCTAGATCTTTAAATCATTAGAAAGTAATTCAAATGTTACCTTCTCTAACAAGATCAGAAACTCGATCACCATCGGATGATATTGTATTTTCCTCTGACTGCATTTCTTCAAACATTACAACAGACATTTTGCCCTTTGTATTTAGCTCTGTATGTTTCCAATCGTTCACATACATTTTGTTTTCACAAACGTCATTGGATTTTGTGTTGTCTATGCAAACATCACAAAAACAAGAATATTTTCTTTTATCCAATGCAAACACATTTTTGGACAACTTTGTTTGAATTGAATGCAATTTTCGAGTCCCTTTTATTGTTTCAACGTCATTTCCAATTGATCTATCTACGTCTCCGATTCCAATATGCCAGAAAAACCTTTATATGGAAAATTAGAAAAATAATTTGTAAATATGATATCAAAATACAATTAAAAATAATCATTTCATGATAAATGTACAATGTTTAAAATTAGATTTCCAATATAAATTAAATTGAATGTACCTTCGCACTTCTCTTGATGGGTTTTTCTCATGGCTTAGAGTAGCGATGCACCATTGAACAAATTCTTCAGCGTTCACAAGTCGGTGTGCAGAGTGGTTCATTTGATATCTTCGAAGTACTCATTTTATGCATGCTCCTGCACCGTCATGTTCTCCTTTTCCATGGCCAGTCTCAAAGAAATTCCAACAATGTTTAATGTAGGTTTCTTATGAAGACAACACAACCAAAAGAATGATCGTGCAGATTTGAATTGACATGCGCATCCGTCTGACCATATCCAATGTTCATTGAATGTTATTCCACGATTTTTCAATGAATCATAAATTCTTCCAAAACAATGTTGTACAAAACATGTATCATGTGTACAATCGTCACTGATATAAAAGTGATATTCTTTAATGATATGTCAATTTTCACTCGTGCTTTCTATATGATCGACATTTTGTTCAGCATGTATATATAGAATATGGACGAGCATGGAGACTTGGTCAGAGTGATAGTATTCACTCTGAATTTCTTTTTGTGGAACAAATGTGTAGTTTTCTGCAAAATCAATCACTGACAAAATGGTCCCTGGTGGAAAAACTTCACGAGATTTTTGAATTGCAAGTCTTTCCATCGAGCTCTATGGGAATGCTTGGTGTATTTGTAAATTTCTGCCTCAAATGTCTCAAAAATTCTATCAGAAAAATTCCGTCTTCTCGTAATTCGATTCTTTTAACACTATCTGCACCTTGAATGGATGTACCGATATATTCATATCTCTTCCATTTCACTTTCATGTTGGACAATGATTGATCATTTATATCAATACGATATTTGTTTTGAAATTTAGTCAAATTTCCACAATCATCGCATTTTTACCACCAACACATTTCTTTTTGTAAAATAGTTCATCGCTTTCTCTTTCACATAGAATTTGAGATATGAATTCACGGATAGTGGAAGGAGGAGGTGAATCCTTCCATAATGTTCTACCTAAATCAAGGAATGTGTCATAATATAACTCAAATTCCACATGATAACAACAACAACAAGTGTCGCGTACGGTGATAGGTTTTACATACCATGGTTTTTGTTGAACAAAAGCACTGAGTGAAACATGAATTTGATGATTCTCTTCTTTGAACTTGTTGAATAACTCCATCTGAGTGGTTTCCAAGAGATGTTTTTCATGTTCTTCATACTGATTTCATGCTATTCTTCTTCGCATCACATGTCTTGTAGTTGGTGAAACACACGAATTGTTCTTCCAATATTCATATATTATTTTTTTAACATTTTCTCCAAGTCTATCTTTGTATGGTTGCCTACAAATAGCTCTCCAACAAGCGAGTTCATCATTTACATCTATTTGCAGTCAAAATTTTCGATGTTTGTGCAGAGTTTTTCACGAGGTTCCCAATGCTCATGCCATAGATGTTATCAAACGATTCTCTTGAGTACTTGGTGAAACCATTGCCATCTGTATTCCTCTACGTACATTTGAAACATCTTTATCTCTAGATCTCTTAATTGAGTTTATAGCAATACTCATATTTTTTATCACCTCTTCCTTCATTTTTTTTATCTTTGGTTGATTTTCGAATACCCAATAGTGTCGTCGCTTCTTTTAATTTCCTTGATGATAGGAGACCTTTCAACATTTGAGCCTGCACTGTCACTCGCTCATTTAAGAAATACTTTTCAAAAATGTGGTTGACACGATATCGTATAACATGGTCAGGTTTTTTATCTCCATATGTGTGAGTGTCAACATTTTCTAACATCTCATTATCGATAGTGATTTCATTTGTACATATTCGAAAAAATAGTACATATTCAATAAATAACTAAATTAATAAATATGTCAATAAATATTAGGAAAATTTTAAATATATCAATAGATCATAATATTTACATTTACATACCCGATTCAATTTCTGCTTGAGGTTGATTTTCTTCTTCAATATTTTGAGGAGTATCTCTGTCTGATTACATTAAACAAAATATTTTTCAAACTAGTTCATCAAATAAAAATTAAGCTTCACATTGTACATTGGGAAAACTTTAAAAATATATCAATAGATCATAATATTTACATTTACATACCTGCTTCAATTTCTGCTTGAGGTTGATTTTCTTCTTCAATATTTTGAGGAGTATCTCTATCTGTTTACATTAAACAAAATATTTTTCAAACTAGTTCATCAAATAAAAATTAAGCTTCACATTTTACATTGGGAAAATTTTAAAAATATATCAATAGATCATAATATTTACATTTACATACTTGCTTCAATTTATTCTTGAGGTTGATTTTCTTCTTCAATATTTTGAGGAATATCTCTGTCTCTTTACATCAAACAAAATATTTTTCAAACTAGTTCATCAAATAAAAATTAAGCTTCACATTTTACATTAGGAAAATTTTAAATATATATCAATAGATCATAATATTTACATTTACATACCTGATTCAATTTCTGCTTGAGGTTGATTTTCTTCTTCAATATTTGAGAGGGCTTCTAACTTTCTTTTGCGAGATTGTCTACTTTCTTCTCTACGTGCCTCAGGGTCTCTTTTTCGATCATATTTTCTCGCACAAGTTCTTCGATTTCCCATGATAATAGGGTATGAAGTTCAAAAAATTTCCTTCAAAAAATTGGACAATAACTCAATTACAAAAAATATTACAAAAGATTTAATTTAAAAAAATTCAGTGTAAATTTTTTGCAAAAAATGCATATTCCAATCCAAAACACTTTAAAAAATTCGAGAGAAAAATGTCTTATAAAAATGAAACGAAGCTCAAAAGATTTACTTCAACTCAAAACACGTACATACCTCCAAGAAATGTCTTTTGAATGTACGTCCAAGAAATGTTTTACAATTTTTGCCAAAATCACGCCGCCTCTAAGAAATGTCTTCCAAAAAAATTCTTTAAACCCAAAATTGAAAAATCAACCAAGAAATGCTCTTAAACTCAAACTTTGAAGAAAATTGTTTGAACCCAAACCAAGATCTTTGTAAAATGAGAAGAAGTGTGTGAAATGTGCGAAAATTGTGAATCATTTCGCGGCAATTTATATTGACGCGAAATGTGTTTTAGTAGGGGGCTCCGCAAAACTTTCTGGCTGACGGAGAGTTATACAAGAGTTTGGTCGAACTGTTGATCAAAAGTTTGGTCAAACTCTTAAGACGTTAGATTTAACAAGCCTTTGGCGGAAAACATCGTTCGGCTGAACTTTGACTAAAAGTTCGGCCGAACTAACACATCACCAATTACGCAAAAACCAGGCTCTGAATACGGTTCTGCAACTTTGGACTGATTAAAATCCATGAAAGGTTTTTAATTAACTGTCGGAACCAAGACAAGAATTTTCAGAATTGAATCTACTTTCAGGAAATATAACTTTTATGGAATTTCATAAATGTTTATTAATTTTAATTATTTTTCTAATAAAATGGGTGCAAACAATTTCTGAGGGTCATTTTGATTCAGTGAAATCAAAATTTTGTATCTCCCAAAATACATTGTAAAAAAAATTGAAAAAACTATGGGGCATTACATTGGTCCGTCGTCTCTAATGGGTAGATTTTAGATTTTTAGTTTATAACTTATATGTTAAGAAATTTCTTACGACGCGAAACATATCCAAAATACGCAGTTTTTCATATTGGACCAGTTCAAAAAATTCTAGTAATGATGATATGCATCCATTGGCTTTGTAAATATGACGAAAACAAAGTAGACTCTGTCTAGATTTTTGTAACACATTTTGTTTTTTAAAAAACACAAATTTTCAATGAATACAACATTGCGTCATAACATGACTTCTTATGAATCCTTTGATTGTTAAGAAACACACACTCAAAGAAACGCTAAGTTGACATATCAAATCTGCATAAATTTTTTTCAAAAAATAAGTAATAGAAAGCTAACACAATTTCTAACAACTTTTATTTTTATCGCAAAATGAAATTCTACACAGAAAAATTGTTATAGTTTGCAGAAAGTTGAAGAACCAAAAAAAATGAAATTTTTTTCTCAAAAAAGGGCAAAAAGTGTAACCTAGGTAATTATATTCTTTCTTCAAAAAAGGTGTACATCAAGAGTAGCAGCAAAAAATAGGTGGTGTCACCCCAACCAGGTTTGTTGACCACCACATACAACAATTGACAAAAGTATAAAAAGGAAACTATGGACATCGTCCAAACTGAGAAGGCCAAAGACATCAGAAGATAAGTAAAACATAGAGAACACCTGTAGTCATGCAATCATCCGACGTGATGGAGGTTGAGTTGTCTGAGGTTGCCCCAGGAAGAGGTGGATTTCGAAATGAGCATTGGACGTGCTCCTCGAAATGAGCCATCCAAGACTCCAGCTTCTCCGATAGCAGTTTCTGACCTCGCCAAACCACCACAATACGCTCTTGGACATGGCACTGAAAGTAGTGCACTTTGTCCAAGGTAGCTACTAGTTCCACATGTTCCTATTGTTGGATCCGTTCCACAGTTTCTAATCACTTCAACAGGTATTGAATCAAATCTCTACAATTTTCCAGGAAACAATTTTGAATGACCCTCGAACCAGGAACCAAATGCGTTGCACCCCCTCGTTGACCCAAGCCGCTACGCCGTCCTGCCCTACCCCTAGCTAGTGCTCCCAACGATTGACCCCCATGGCCCTTCATCAATTTTTCACGTTTTTGACCACCCTGCACACCAACCACCATCCTCAGGGAGCTTCCTGTCGACTTGCCACCCCGACAAGCCACAAACGCCTCCATCCCTTATTCCATATTCTTCAATTGAGAAGCTAGGTCCTTGTGCCTTGTCAAGCAGGGATTTGGAGGGAGGGACGACCACCCTCTTCTCATAGTTGGGCGCATCTTCGCTGGACTAACAGCTTCACTTGTAATGCAGTAGACCCTCCAGGCGTGCTCGACCCACACCCACCAAGCCCGCCACACCTAGTGCAGAAACCAACAACCTCCCAGATAGGGTTGTGGACTTGCACCACCCGTAACCTCAGAAAACTGCACAAACTTAGGAAATCTGCCACCCCACCAGTCGTGCCACCCCAAGCCCGAACACAAAGAGGTACTCTAATTAGAATAATTTGAACAGAGGAGGGCCGAAATAAACACATAATTACCCAACACACTCTGAGGACCTCCCACCTAACCACACCAGCAGTAAGAGACCACTTCTATCTCCAAGATTTTTTCTCCCTTCCTCCCGAAAGACACATAAAACCTCACATGGAGTATTCAAACAACCCAATCACTGGCCCATAAGCCAAACGATCAAATCCATTTACAAAAACCCCACCACTCCCTGGATCAATGTCACCTACCCGAGCCAATCCAACCACTGAAAGACATGTAACTGCAGAACACCAATACCCAAATTGACCAAAAGCTTGAGAAGGTAAATTCCACCAGGAACCTCAGTCATCGCCCACATATAAACTCAAAAAAACACCCTTGTAGTAGGAAACTTACCAATTTGTAGAACTAATAGCTCAGGGGCGAACCTTGTTTTTGGGGGCACCACCCTACCCAACGAAAACAACGATGCTTCCTCCATTGGCGAGAAAAGAACCAAGCAAGAGCATGCAGCTGAAATAAAAAATGAATGAAGTCCCTGTCCACCATCCTCGACCTTAGAACAACGTCTCCCACGTTGGTCGAGGTGCCTCCAAATTCCACATGCATACGATTATTCCTCCCCGTTCGCCAGGTGAAATGAGAGCGCAGGGAGGCCGACTCTCGACCCAGGTGTCAGTTGTTGATTATCATGGGCCACGAGGCACCCCATGCAATTTTTCCATCACCCCATCGAGGAATTAATTAATTAAATAATATTATTTATTAAAAATAATTAATAATTTTAAGTATTTATTATTATTATTATTTATTTTATATCAATTATTATTATTATTATTTTTGGTCAAAGTGTGGTTTATATTATCATATCAAAATTTACAGCAGAGAACAACATAGTTGTGTTACATTTATGCAACCTAAAAGGCATGAAGTGCCCAGAGAGACTTGGGTGCTCGCCAAGGAATATGATGCTCTTGGTTATTGTCTACACAAAATTATAAAACAACCAATACAACATTATCATTATGGAGGAGGGTGTTGAGGACCTGTCAGAGGAGCCGCGAATATGTGTCCCTAGTTGTGCATATGGTAGTCAATATGGTCCACTTTGGCCTCTAAAGCTAAGAGGTGGTCATGAGAGCGACACAGAAGATGACATAGACCCTCCAGAGCTTCAAGGGTCTCATTCTGCAAGTGTTGAATAAAATTAATGTAGGCCGCGAGTTCATTATGATCTTCATACCTTTGTTGGCGCAAAGTGTCTAGGTTGAGCTGGATATGCTGGAGTTGGGCAGAAATTGATTGAAGGGTGGTCGGAGCCTCAACCTGTCCCAGTGATTGAGCCTAAGATACTGCCATTGCCGCCACCAAATGTTGACTCTTGGTGGATTCCGAGTGTGAACTCGAGTCCTCGGATACCTGGCGATTCTCCATGCTGCGCCCAAGACCTCCGCGCCGAGCCCAACCTCTCTCTCTTGGCATGCACTCATCTAACACCCCCCCACCCTTTTCTGGGCTGTAGCTCCAAGTCACCTCAAGCCCAATAGTCTCTAAAACCATTGCATTGTCGTCGCAACCTCGACCAATTTTATCGATGAACACATCTCAAGTGCTGTGGAGGAGAGTCACTATATCTCCACCAACCACAGCACCACCCTCATGTAAGTTGCAAATTCACCACCTTCCACAAATGTTAAACACATGAGAGCTGGAGCACTCAGTGTGCCCAAGGCAAAACCACCCTGGGGCTTGGTTGAGGAAGAACCCTTCCTGCACAATCCACTGGCTTTCTTCTGTCGCCCGGGTAGAGCACTATAACCACTCGTCAACATGCGCTCCCTCCGTTGAGAAATCACCCTCACCACCTTCCGCTGTCTCCTGGTGCAGCGTGCAATTACTGTTGCCAGGATTCCTCCCGACATTTAAACGCCAACCAAAGCTGCCCGACTACGCTTGCACCCACCTCGTCTCCTTTTGGCGAAGCTCAAGCCAAGGCTTGAGAGCTAGCTTCTGCTCATCTACGAAAACTAGATCACCAACCTTCACCATCGCCCGCGAATCCGAATGAACTACCTCTCTTCCATTGCATGCTTATCAGCTACCACTTCTGCCACAAGTTATCCTGCCCCGAGGATCATTACCTCTCGAGCATGGGAGGTTAATGAGTTGGCAGGTGCATGGCTGGGTGCTGGTCCTTTCCGTAACTGTCTGTTTCCCACTTGTCTCGGTGATTGGACACCCCTATAGGGAAATTATTAATTATTTATTAGTAATTATTAAAAAATATCTATTTTAAAATGATTATTATTTTTATGATTATTATTGATTTTGTATAATATTAAAAATTAATAATCGTTAATTATTTATAATTACATCGGAGGCGTTTTCTTAATGAGATTGGGTGGGAAAACACTATTCACCCCACCCAATTAGAAAGCTTCCTTATCGCCCTTCTAGAGAATTATATATTGACATGTGTAAATATAATATTGGATGAATTTAAGTCCTTTTGGTTGTCCTAGATTTCTCCACCGTCCTAGCTATTCTTGGACTGGACGTCTATCAGGTAGCTTTCTGTTAGATATCGGTGAAGGTAGGGTTCATAGAAGTCGCATCTCCCCATAGACGACATGCGCTGCATCTCTCCCATATCATCGCCCTTCACATGGCAGAGAGGATTAGTACTACAAATTTGTGTGGAGAGTTCTTTTTGAAGACTTGAAAAGGAAGGACACTCAGAAACGGTGAGCCAAAGCAAGAAACCATCGCATGAGACCTTAATAAATGTGGTTGATATAATTATTATTGATTAATATCATTCATACTATTAATAAATATTTTGAATGTTAATTTAATTTAATTTATATATATATATATATATATATACTTTCAGAAAATCACATCATAAATCATAGAGTATCGAATAGATATAATGGGAACTTAGAGATTAGATTTTGACCTAATAATTTACTAGCTAGGAATTTTGCTTCTGTGATCCATAAATTGTGATTGAAATTTTTCGGTGAAAATCATTTCAAAATAGATTTGATCGACGCGTTTTGAACCAGCCAGTGTGGTTCATCATCAGGACAAGATGGAAAATCTGATTAAGTAACCCCTTTAAATAGAAAGTAAAGCTCTCACTAGCCGTTTGTAAATAACGGCTAGTTTGACTCAAATAATAATAGTTCATATATTTAAAAATAATAATAATAATAATAATAATTAAATAAATAAATGAATAAATGAATCAAATGATTAAAGTTTATAATTTGAATTTTATATAATTATATTTATTTTAATAAAAATAATTAATAATTTAATATATTTTTGAAAAATAAAATAATTGTTTACTATTTATATATATTTTGTTATTTAGAATAACAATTATTTATTTGTTTTTATTATTATAAAATAAATTAAATGTTAAAAATAATTAGATAATATTTATGGTTTTATATATTTATTTTATTTTATTTTATGGTTTTATTTATTTGTTTTATATTTCAATCACAATTTACTAGCTCTATAATTTACGATGTGATTTCTCGAAAAAAATTATTTGAAAATAAATTTGGATCATAGAAGTCTTTACTCTAAAAAAATATTAATAAATTAATATTAATAATAATTAATTCTAATAAATAATAATAAAAATAAATTAACAAAGAATTAATTAATTATTAAAATAAATAATAATAATAATAATAGTTCATATAATTTATTTAAAAATAATAATAAATAAATAAATCAAATGATTAAAGTTTATAATTTGAATTTTATATAATTATATTTATTTTAATAAAAATAATTAATAATTTAATATATTTTTGAAAAATAAAATAATTGTTTACTGTTTATATAATAATAATAATAATAATTTATTTGTTTTTATTATTATCGAATAAATTAAATGTTAAAAATAATTAAATAATATGTATGGTTTTATATATTTATTTTATTTTATTTTATGGTTTTATATATTTGTTTTATATTTCAATCACAATTTACTAGCTCTATAATTTACGATGTAATTTCTCGAAAAAAATTATTTGAAAATAAATTTGGATAATAGAAATTTTTACTCTAAAAAAATATTAATAAATTAATATTAATAATAATTAATTATAATAAATAATAATAAAAATAAATTAACAAAGAATTAATTAATTATTAAAATAAATAATAATAATAATTATTAAAAATAAATAATAATAATAGTTCATATATTTTATAAAAAAAAATAATAATAAATAAATGAATGAATGAATGAATAAATGATTAAAGTTTATAATTTGAATTTTATATAATTATATTTATTTTAATAAAAATAATTAATAATTTAATATATTTTTGAAAAATAAATTAAATGTTTACTATTTATATATATTTATATATATATATATATATATATATATATATATATATATATATATATAATAATAATTTATTTGTTTTTATTATTATCAAATAAATTAAATGTAAAAATTAATTAAATAATATTTATGGTTTTATATATTTATTTTATTTTATTTTATGGTTTTATATATTTGTTTTATATTTCAATCACAATTTACTAGCTCTATAATTTATGATGTGATTGCTCGAAAAAAAATATTTCAAAATAAATTTGGATCATAGAAGTTTTTACTCTAAAAAAATATTAATAAATTAATATTAATAAGAATTAATTCCAATAAATAATAATAAAAATAAATTAACAAAGAATTAATTAATTATTAAAAATAAATAATAATAATAATAATAATAATAATCTCCAGATGCGGATGTCTGCCTGGGGTGATGAAACGTCAGTCCCTATGCGACTCCCAAAGGAGCTCGCGTGGGGTGGCCATATGGTCCCCTGTACATGCATTAACGAGGTCATTACTCTACCAGCTTGCAAAACCATTACTCCTCCTGCTCGGATGCTACATCAACTCGCTCTGTTCGTTCATTCTGCAATGGCATTTGTCTTCGGCTGTTCGGCTTGTTACGGCGATAGTTGTGGTTCCCCGCCTCCTCTGAGTGGTGCCTGCCCTCCTGGTTGTGCTGAGCCTAGCGCTCGCACACAAACAAGACGTCGCTGCACGCTCGTTGGATGTTTGGAAACGCTGCTGGGACACCATTTCTCTTAGAGTTTTTTTAGTTGTGTCAATTCCCTTCACTGTGCTCATCCTGCTGATAACTGTAGGTTTCCCTTGCTTCCTGTCTACTCTAATTGTCACAAGTACTACCAACCTACCCCTGCTACTATGCCACGCCTCTGCCACAGAATGAGGTGTCGGCATGGCTCTAGTCAGGGTCGTGCTTCCCATTCTCGGCCCTCTACTAGCTCAAATTCAGAGTCATCCTCAGAAGAAGCAACGCGAGACCATCCTCCAGTGACGCGCAACTTTAGGGGTCGTGTCCACCATTTTGAAAACGTCCATTCTGCCCAGCCTACTCCTTCACCCTCTGTTGACCCTCCCAGAGCAGAAATTCCTCCTGTCTCCCGTGGGTCTGCCAGCCTTCCCCTGCGTCAAACCTCTCAGAGAGCTAACTTCCGCTTTGAATGTTCCCTAGATAGACCCATCGTCACTGCTTTTGTCATTGCAACTCTTAGAGAAGAGTCTCCTCACCATGACCCCTCCCTTGCGGCCTTTCCCCTGCCCTCTCCTGTCAAGAAAATTTCCAGAAGCCCGAAGACGCTTGTAGGTATCGCTCAACCTGCCCAGGACAAGGAGCGCAAGCTGGAAGAGGCTGCTGACAAGGAAGGCGTTCCCAAAGAAGACATGGATGATAGCAGAGATGAATATTGGTGCAGAGTTGTGGAGGAACCACCGTCCCTGACTTATGATCAATGATTCTCTTGGCCTTCAGATTTCTTTGGTACTTCTGCTCAATTACTGTGGGAATTTTTTGTTTACATGTTTCAAGGCTCAGCTGGAAAAGCTGAATGTTATTTTTAGCATATATTTCTCTCTTAGGATGTTTTGTATGAATTGTAGGCTGGTTTCCCTTCCAAGGGCAGCCAAACTGTTTCTTAAAGGATTGGTTTCCCTCCCTTGGCAGTCCAGACTCATTTTGTTTATCATGACTATCAAGCCCAGTGTTCAGGCTTTCACAGATGACGCTGTGGCAGTTTTGTACTAGTAATTTTTACACATAATAGAATTAGTATTATTTAGAAAATAATAATAATAATAATAATAATAGTAATAGTAATAATAATAGTAGTTCATATATTTTATTTAAAAAATAATAATAATAATAATAATAATAAATAAATGAATAATGAATAAGTGAATAAATAAATCAAATGATTAAAGTTTATAATTTGAATTTTATATAATTATATTTATTTTAATAAAAATAATTAATAATTTAATATATTTTTGAAAAACAAAATAATTCTTTACTGTTTATATATATATATATATATATATATATATATATATATATATATATATATAGAATAATAATTATATTTATGGTTTTATATATTTTATTTTATGGTTTTATATATTTTTTTTATATTTCAATCACAATTTACTAGCTCTATTATTTACGATGTGATTTCTCGAAAAAAATTATTTGAAAATAAATTTGGATCATAGAAGTTTTTACTCTAAAAAAATATTAATAAATTAATATTAATAAGAATGAATTCTAATAAATAATAATAAAAATAAATTAACAAAAAATTAATTATGATAAAAAATCTTTCGGTAAAAATCACATCCAAATAAATTTGGTCGACGCATTTCGAGAAGAATAATCATCACATTTGTATTGAATATGCTAAGGTGATTGCTAAGATTGACCATTTCCACCACCACAAGCAGAGAGAAGCCTTGGAAATCGAAAAGAGGCCAGTTAACCTCAACAGAGATGATGGGTGGACGGTTAGCAGGTGTTGGATTCTTGCTCTTCATTCCTAGGTTTTTTTTGTTTTGTTTTGTTAATCTATTAAATTCTTTTTATAAATGTTTATTAATTTTTATTTGATTTGATTTGATTTTAATTAATTAAAATAGATTTATTAAATTCATTTTATAATTTTTTTTATTTTAAATAATATTTATTTTATTTGATTTTATTTTTAATTAGTTAAAATAGATTTATTAAATTCCTTTTAAAACTTTTAATTTAATTTAATTTTTTTTAAGCATTTAATCCATTATGAAAATAAATAAAAATAAAATTAAATAAATATTTTAATTATTATTCTAAAAATAGAAATATATATATATATATATATATAATCTTCTAGAATATATTGAATAATTCTTATTGTATAAAAAATAAAATAAAAAATTAATATTCAAATTATAAACTTTAATCATTTAATAAAAGAATTTATTATTATATATATTTTTTTGATTCTTTGATTTTTTGACCTAGATTTAGTCAAACTAGCCGTTATTTTACAACGGCTAGTTGGAGCCTTTCGTACCTATTTAATTGGGTTTCTTGATCAGATTTTTCATGAAGTCCTGATGATGAACCACACTAGCTAGTTCGAAACGCGTCGACCAAATTTATTTGGATGTGATTTTTACCAAATGATTTTTTATCACAATTTATGGATCACAGAAGCAATATTTCTAAAAATTAATTAATTAATTATTAAAAATAAATAATAATAATAATAATAATAATAATAATAATTGTTCATATATTTTATTAAAAAATAATAATAATAATAATAATAATAAATATTCTATTTAGAATAATAATTGTTTATTTGTTTTTATTATTATCGAATAAATTAAATGTTAAAAATAATTAAATAATATTTATGGTTTTATATACTTATTTTATGGTTTTATATATTTGTTTTATATTTCAATCACAATTTACTAGCTCTATAATTTATGATGTGATTTCTCGAAAAAAATTATTTGAAAATAAATTTGGATCATAGAAGTTTTTACTCTAAAAAATATATTAATAAATTAATATTAATAATAATTATTTCTAATAAATAATAATAAAAATAAATTAACAAAGAATTAATTAATTATTCAAAATAAATAATAGTTCATATATTTTATTTTGAAAGAAATAAAATAAATAAATAAATAAATGTATGAATAAATAAATAAATGAATCAAATGATTAAAGTTTATAATTTGAATTTTATATAATTATATTTATTTTAATAAAAATAATTAATAATTTAATATATTTTTGAAAAATAAAATACTTGTTATATATATATATATTTAGAATAATAATTATTTATTTGTTTTTATTATTATCGAATAAATTAAATGTTAAAAATAATTAAATAATATTTATGATTTTATATATTTGTTTTATATTTCAATCACAATTTACTAGCTCTATAACTTACGATGTGTTTTCTCGAAAAAAAATATTTGAAAATAAATTTGGATCATAGAAGTTTTTACTCTAAAAAAATATTAGTAAATTAATATTAATAATAATTAATTCTAATAAATAATAATAAAAATAAATTAATGAAAAATTAATTAATTATTAAAAATAAATAATAATAATAATTATTAAAAATAACTAATAATAATAATAGTTCATATATTTTATTTAAAAATAAATAAAAAATAAAAATAAATCAATAAATCAATAAATAAATCAAATGATTAAAGTTTATAATTTGAATTTTATATAATTATATTTATTTTAATAAAAATAATTAATAATTTAATATATTTTTGAAAAATAAAATAATTGTTTACAATTTATATATATTTTGTTATTTAGAATAATAATTATTTATTTGTTTTTATTATTATCAAATAAATTAAATGTTAAAAATAATTAAATAATATTTATGGTTTTATATATTTTATTTTATGGTTTTATATATATTTTTTATATTCCAATCACAATTTACTAGCTCTATAATTTATGATGTGATTTCTCCAAAAAAATTATTTGAAAATAAATTTGGATCATAGAAGTTTTTACTCTAAAAAAATATTAATAAATTAATATTAATAATAATTAATTCTAGTAAATAATAATAAAAATAAATTAACAAAGAATTAATTAATTATTAAAAATAAATAATAATAATTAATAAATAATAATAATAATAATAATAGTTCATATATTTTATTTAAAAAAAAGAATAAATAAATAAATAAATAGATCAATCAATCGAATGATTAAAGTTTATAATTTGAATTTTATATAATTATATTTATTTTAATAAAAATAATTAATAATTTAATATATTTTTGAAAAATAAAATAATTAATATATATATATATATATATATATATATATATATATATATATATATATATATATATATATATATATATATATATATATATATATATATAGAATAATAATTATTTATTTGTTTTTATTATTATTGAATAAATTAAAGGTTAAAAATAATTAAATAATATTTATGGTTTTATATATTTATTTTGTTTTATTTTATGGTTTTATATATTTGTTTTATATTTCAATCACAATTTACTAGCTATATAATTTACGATGTGATTTCTTGAAAAAAATTATTTAAAAATAAATTTGGATCATAGAAGTTTTTACTCTAAAAAAATATTAATAAATTAATATTAATAATAACTCATTCTAATAAATAATAATAAAAAGAAATTAACAAAAAATTAATTAATTATTAAAAATAAATAATAATAATAGTAGTTCATATATTTTATTTTAAAAAAAATTGATAAATAAATAAATAAATAAATAAATAAATAAATAAATAAATAAATCAAATGATTAAAGTTTATAATTTGAATTTTATATAATTATATTTATTTTAATAAAAATAATTAATAATTTAATATATTTTTGAAAAACAAAATAATTGTTATATATATATATATATATATATATATATATATATATATATATATATATATATATATATATATATATATATAATTTGTTTTTATTATTATCGAATAAAATAAATGTTAAGAATAATTAAATAATATTTATGGTTTTATATATTTATTTTATTTTATTTTATGGTTTTATATATTTGTTTTATATTTCAATCACAATTTACTAGCTCTATAATTTACGAAATGTTTTCTCGAAAAAAATTATTTGAAAATAAATTTGGATCATAGAAGTTTTTACTCTAAAAAAATATTAATAAATTAGTATTAATAATAATTAATTCTAATAAATAATAATAAAAATAAATTAAGGAAGAATTAATTAATTATTAAAAATAAATAATAATAATAATAAATAAATAATAATAGCTCATATATTTTATGGAAAAAAAATTAAAAATAAATAAATAAATGAAATGATTAAAGTTTATAATTTGAATTTTATATAATTATATTTATTTTAATAAGAATAATTAATAATTTCATATATTTTTGAAAAATAAAATAATGGTTTACTATTTATATATATTTTATTATTATTTAGAATAATAATTATTTATTTGTTTTTATTATTATCGAATAAATTAGATGTTAAAAATAATTAAATAATATTTATGGTTTTATATATTTATTTTATTTTATTTTATGGTTTTATATATTTGTTTTATATTTCAATCACAATTTACTAGCTCTATAATTTACGATGTGATTTCTCGAAAAAAATATTTGAAAATAAATTTGGATCATAGAAGTTTTTACTCTAAAAAAATATTAATAAATTGATATAATAATAATTAGTTCTAATAAATAATAATAAAAATAAATTAACAAAGAATTAATTAATTATTAAAAATAAATAATGATAATAAATAAATAATAATAATAATAATAATAATTTTTTTTTTCCTCGAGAAAAAAGCATAATTTTATTACTGCAGGTGAGTATAAAATTACAATGAGATTCACAGAGATGTGTGAACAGAGATAAACAAACTCTAAGCGTTTGTAGACCCAAGACAGTTATAAAGGAGAAAAGTAATCCTGTGCATAGCCAGAACTAGCAAAAATACCCTGTTCCATTTTGAAGACATGTTGATCAAAATAAATAGACAGAACGCAGCTTTCCATTAGCAGTCCAGCAAGAATCGATCTGTAAAGAAACTGCCCAAAACCCAAAGTTCTTCACGGAGCAAATCACAGCCCAATCAGTCATAAGACTCGATGGATGAACCAACAGAGAAATATAACGCATCATATAGCCCATACTATCATAAGACCCGATGGAAGCACCAAACAGAGAAATATAATGCAACATACAAGTAGTGATGTAGCGCCCCCCAGGGAAGAGTCAATGTCGATGTGTACCATTTACAAGAGAGTCCAGCCCGCTGAAGCAGCCCTTCAGGCGAGAAACCCAAGTGAAAAAGCAGTTATTACTCAGCTACCATCACAAAAGATGTTGAGTAAAAAATCTCACCAAAGTAAGCAGCCCGTGACTTTTATTTTTCATTCCTGAAAAATAAATCCAGCCCATAGCAGACAGTCCATCTTACATGACCACCAAAATATAATCGAGTGATAATTCTCAACCACCATCACCGAACTGTTGAGAAAAAGCACACCATGTGTATGAATTCTGTTGGCAATTTGTTGTCAGGCCAACATATAAACCTATAGCCTCTTAGTCAAATAAAGATGGATGGAAGTATTCAGAAATAACTCCATCCAGATGTTCTCTGATCCTCCAGATACCCTCGTCCAGCAGAATCCCCCTCTTTGAAGCTCAATCAGCCTCGTCATTATTTTCTCGATACATATGCTGGCAGGAGAAAGAAACAAAAGAACTGAGGATCTCCCTAATAGAGCGAAACAGATTTTGTAAATGGTAAACTCTGCAAATCTGAATTCCTTTTATCCAATTTATCACATTCAAGGAATCCCCAAAAAAATTTAACTGCCTACAGCCTTTCTCCACAGCGAACAACAGAAGAATATTGAGGCTCAACAATTCAGAAAAATTATTTTTTCCTTCCCCAATCCCAACAGAGATCTGAAACCAATGAGAATCCGAAAGAAACAACAGAGCTCCACCACCACAAACATTTTGCTGCATGGCTCCATCAAAAAAACCCCAAGGGTTTCTCCTATCAATATCCAACAGGAGGACCTCCCTCTGATTGGCAACACGGATGTGAACAGGAAAAGCTGAGTGTAATCCAACAGTCATGACACCAACGATCTCAGGCGTACTGACAGAACCATCAAAAAGTAGATGGTTACGAGCCAACCAACAGCCCCAAATAACAAGGCGAGGCAGAGCTTTTAGATTCTACTCAGTATAAGACACCCACCACGAATCCCATGCATGAGACACAGCTATGCCCTCCCATCTGCAATGAATACCCAATAACCTGGAACACTCCAGCCAAACACCTTTAATGAAAGGACAGCTGAGGAAAAGATGGTTAACTGTTTCAACATCAGAGTTGCACAAGCAGCACCAGCCAGGGCCCTGAAAACATCTGTGTTGCAGCACATCCCAGGTAGGGAATTTATTTTCAAGGACACACCACATAAAAAGGCGAGTCTTAGGAGGACAATTCAGTTTCTAGAGTTTCTTCCACCACCATCGCTCCTCTCCCAAGACTACCCCAGCACTAAGTTTTGTGTAGCCAGCCCGGGGAGAATAGATCCCCGAAGGATCAAAATCCCAAGCAATCTTATCCTCCCTATCCAGAAGCAAAATATTAGCATGTTTTAAAGCACGGATATATACAGCCAGTGCCCTCTCATCATGTTCATCCAGCCCCAGAGAAGAGGCCAATAACCAAGGTTGAATGCCCAACCTTCTCCGAACCGAATCAGCAAGTTGGAAGAGAAAAGTAATCCCCCGCTGCCTTAAGGCCTCAACCGTACGCCTGGGAAGGAGGTGTTGTAGAACACTTCCCATCCAAGGATCCTCACCAACCCGAAGCTTCCTACCACTACCCACATCCCAAGCCAGACTTGTTTCCAGAATGTGAAAATATTTAACTAGAGCCTTCCAAATCACCGACCCACCTGCAAAGGATTTTCTTGGATTCCTTATCCAATCAACAATAGAAAAAGGAGCAATATATTTCTGAGAGATCACCTGAGTCCAAAGAATATTAAAATTGATGAGTCTCCACCCACCCTTAGCAGCAAGAGCCTAAGCAAAGAGAAAAATATTTTTCAGACCCCATCCACCCAACCCTTTTGGAACATCAATTTTCTCCCACCGAACCCAAGGGGTCACCAAAGATTCCTGTTTCCCACTCCAAAGGAATCTAAAGCAAATCCTCCTGGCAGCCTCCAAAATACCCTTTGGAATCCAAGACAGGGACAACCAATAAACCGGGACAGCCTCCAAAACAGACTTAACTAAAGTCAACCGCCCATCTCTAGACAACCATTTATGAGACCAAACTTTTAAACGTTTTTCCAACTTTTCCAGCAACCAACTCCAATCATTTTTCCTATAATCATTGGGTTTTAAATGGAACCCCAAAAAATTCAACCCATCATCCAAAACAACAGAATTATAGGGAAAGATCCTCACGAACTCTCGCCTCTCCACATCCCTCAGAAAATGTGTAGTGATGGATGACTTCCTAGCATTCACTTCCATTCCCGTAGCCTTGCCAAACAAGTCCAGAATCTCACCAATAGAGATAACATCATGCACCGATCCAGAGCAGAAGATTAAAACATCATAAAAAAAAAGTAGATGAGTGATGAAAAAGTTAGGAGCAACCTGAATACCCTTCAAAGAACCTTGTCTCTTTGCCTCATGAAGAGCTCTGCTCAAACCCTCAACAATCAATAAAAAAAAAAGGGGAGAAAGGGGGCAACCCTGGCGCAGACCCCTTTCAGCATGAAAAAATGGAGATGCAGCCCCATTAATCAGAACAGAGAAGGAGATATTTGTAATACAACTCATAATCCATCTTATGAATCCAATGCCAAAACCAAGGTGAGTCAGGAGCATACGAATATATAACCAGCTTACCTGGTCATAAGCTTTGGAGAGATCTATTTTCAGCACAGTCCCTTTGAGGTTCTTGGTCTTCATGCTGTGGAGAGCCTCTTGTGCAGTTCTGATTGCTTCATGTATTTGACGACCTTCCAGGAAGCCAAATTGTTCACCAGAGATATGAGTAGACAAAATGCCTTTGAGTCTTCTCGCGACCACCTTTGCAATCACTTTATAGATACAGTTACACAATGAGATAGGACGGAAATCAGCCAGAGAAAGAGGGTTATCCACTTTCGGAATAAGTGGTATGAAAGTGGAATTAAAACAAGCAGGAATCTGCCCTGAACTCCTGGTATCCTCCACAACTTTCAGCAGATCTGTCCCTAAAACATCATAAGGAGCCAAGAAAAACTTGATTGACCATCCATCTGGCCCAAGACTTTTGTCTTTTTGGAAGCTATGAAGAACCTCCTTTAATTCCTTCTCAAAGACCTCAGCCATCAAAGATCTGTTATCAGCCTCTTCCACAAACCTCGGAAAAAATTGAGCAACTCTTATCACTTCCGCAAGTGATGCATGAGCTGGGGCCTTAAAAAGATCCTTGAAATGACCAACCCCTAGCTTAGCTTTAGCCTCAAATGAAGAATGCTCAATGCCCTGACCATCTCTTAAGCTCCAAATAGAATTAGACGCCTTCCGACCACGAGCATATGCATGAAAAAAATTTGTATTATCATCCCCACATGCCAACCATGTGGCCCTACTCTTCAACCTCCAAGATTCCTCCTTATCCATAAGAAGGGAGTTCCTTCTTTTTTCAAGAGAAACAAGAGTGTCCTTATCAACTTGGGATTGAAAACCCCCACCAATCCCCTCATAAATCAGGCGAAGATCCTCTTCCACTTGCTTCAACTCCACATCCTCCCGCTGTCTCTTAGAAATCGACCAATCTTTCACAGCATCCTTAATGCGTTTTAAATTTTCAGCAAATTGAAAAGCCGCAGAAAGAGGACTATCCTCCCTAAAAGGAATCCACCTAGCAAGAACAAGAGCTTTGAATGAATCATCCCTGAGCCAGATTTTGTTGAACTTTAAAGGGCTAGGAGGCTGTCTAGGCCTGATCTTGAACTCGAGAAAGATAGGAAAATGATCAGATGCACCCCCACTTCCGATCCACTTCATAATATCAAAAGGCCTGTCCACAATCTGCTCAGCCATCAGGAAACGATCAATTATCTTCACTATTCTGCCTTCAGCACATCTATTGTTCCTCCAGGTGGGTTTCATCTTTATGGGCTCAATATTGAGCAAATGATTCTCCTCCAATTTTTGTGTGAAGTATCCAGTCAATGAATCGATCTGAGCATGGGGACCCCAGACCTCAGATTGGCCCAAAATAAAGTTCAAATCCCCACCCAATATCATCAAGTCTCTCTTGAGTAAAGAGTTACCCAAGAGGGAATCCCAGAAAGGGATCCTATCTTGATATGGGCCATAAATATTTAAAATATTAAATGCTTCACCAAGCTCCAGCGACAAAATTTTTAATCCCAGGACCGACTCCATACCCCAAAAGTTCTGAGATTTGATTGTTCTTTCATTCCATCCGACAACCAATCCACCCGACCTTCCTCTAGCATCCAGCGACTCAAAATTCCACCCTGGAAACCATCCTTTCAATCTAGCTTTGACCACAGTCCCTTCACCTAAAGTCTCTTGTAGCAGAATAATATCCGGATAATCCAAAAAAATAATTCTCCGGAAAGCAGCTTTCTTATGGGGACCTGCCAAACCCCTGCAGTTATAGGACAATATCTTCATTACACACCAGGCTTCAGGGATTGGCGTGCTCTAAGCGCCCTATCAATCGAAATCTGCCTCCCAAGATGAACATCCATCATAGCTCGATCCTGAGATTTTGCCAAAAATGAGATCCTGCCCCTACCCTAAGCTGATGGGGATTTTCCCCTCCCGAGCCCACCTGCACCTTTTTTAGCACTAGATCTCAGATTATATCCAGTGACCAAAGAGGCAAAGGTTACCACAGGGGCCAACAGCTCTTCACCTGGATCGATAACAGAAACAGAAGCCTTCTCTTGGAGTGCAGACTGAGAAAAAACTAGCTGAGAAAAAATAGTAGGAACAACAATAGGAACCTTACCACAAACTTCCTTCCGAACCGAGACTGAAGTCGAGATCATGTTAAAAGAAATATTGATGTCAGGGGAGAAAGGAAAGGAACCCATGAGTGAAGAGTTCAACAAAGTTAACACTTCTTTCAACATGCCATCATCCTTCAATTGGAAATCCGCTCCATAATGGCGACTATGAACCTTCACAATAGATAACGCTCCACACCCAGAAATCTGAGAGAGTGACTCATGCCCAGAAGATGGACCAGACTCCGCACTCAACGCCTGGAGACCAACAACAAGAGGCATGCTAGAAACAATGGCATCAGAATTCGAAACGCTTGAGAAGGTTGAAGTAGGCAGTGACTGTGAATTAGGAGGGCTAGGGCTAGCCCCCTTCACGAAAGGTTCCACCACAGATGGACTAGACCCCCGGATTTTAAAATTTCGAGAGGGAGAACCACATTCGTAGGCAGGATGGCCATAAACATGGCACCGACGGCAATGGAATGGAACCTTCTCATAGTCAAGGATCTGCTTAATGTCATAATGCCCCCACCGGAGATTCAGAGATTCTTCAAGGCCTTCTCTGATGTTAATCATCACAAGAATTCTAGCCACCCGCCTAAGATTTGTCTTAAAGAAAGATAGGTATGCCTCTAAGAAAACCCAAATCGTATTGCCTATACCACGAAGATGTTCCTCTGTCCAGTAATGAAGAGGCAGGCCAGGTAAATGAACCCACAAAGGGACCGAATCCACCCTTTCCCTACTTGCATCAAAGAGAGGATGCCAAGGTTTTAGGAGCATAGGAGAATGATCTACAGCCCAACACCGATGCATCACCCACTGGATATGATCAAAATGCAAGAAATTGAAAGCAAACCACCCCTTTGAGAGGGATACCACCTCAGGCACATAACCAAGAACAACTTTCCAATGCACTTCAGCCCAAGCAACAATGGTTTTCAGAGCAAAAAGCCTCCCCACAGCCCTGCCAACCAGTGTTCTGCTAGCTATTAGTGAGACCTGCTCCCAACCTATGTCTTCACCCAAGACATAGTTATACTCAGCTCTTTTGACCTTAATCCATTTCTTTTTTCTACCCCCCTTCTTCGACGCTCCAACCTCCTTTACATTGTTTGGGCCTGTTTCTTTAGTACCTTCAAAAGCATGAACCCCACTCTGTTCTTCCCAGCTAATATGGCTTGGAGAAGCTCTCAAGCTCTCCCTTTCACTGAAACCATTCACCCTTCTGTACGTGAGCACAGATGGGTCCTTTTCGATTTCATACTCTACAGAAAAGACTCTCTGTAAACCACCCAGATTCGAATCCTTCTCTGTCGCATTCAAGCACTGATAGAGTCCTTTCCCCTTCAGAACATGTCCCTTTTCTAGTGCCGCGCTCCTACTAACAGAAAAACTACCTCCCACCCTCCCATCAAAACCGCTTTCGAAAACAAAGGGAGACAACATTCCGTCCGAGAGTATTGGGGGCTCCACCTCTCCTTGTGAACACAACCCAATCTGCACACCGGTCCTGGTCCAATCAATGTGTAGAAGCACGCATTCCCTGCACATTCTCAGTCAAAGCCCAGGTCTGTTCATCGAAAGCAGAAGCGCGCCCATCGCCATTCAAAATCACCTGTCTCCCGCCCAGCTCCATCTCATCCAAGTCCCGTTCCATAATAATAATAATAATAATAATAATAATTCATATATTTTATTTAAAAAAATAAAATAAAAATAAATAATAAATAAATAAAAATAAATAAATCAATAAATCAATAAATAAATCAAATGATTAAAGTTTATAATTTGAATTTTATATAATTATATTTATTTTAATAAAAATAATTAATAATTTAATATATTTTTGAAAAATAAAATAATTGTTTAATATATATATATATATATATATATATATATATATATATATATATATATATATATATATATATATATAATAATAATTATTTATTTATTAATAGATTTTTGGCTTCTGTGATCCATCGATAAATTATGAAGAAATCTTTTGGTAATAATCACATTACAATGAACAAAGTCGACGCGTTTCGAACCAGCCGATTAGCGAGGTTCATCATCAGGACTGATGATGAACCACACTGTTGGTTCGGAACGCGTCGACTTTGTTCATTGTAATGTGATTATTACCAAAAAATTTCTTCATAAATTATTTATTTGTTTTTATTATTATAAAATAAATTAAATGTTAAAAATAATTAAATAATATTTATGGTTTTATATATTTATTTTATTTTATTTTATGGTTTTATATATTTGTTTTATATTTCAATCACAATTTACTAGCTGTATAATTTACGATGTGATTTCTCGAAAATAAATATTTGAAAATAAATTTGGATCATAGAAGTTTTTACTTTAAAAAAAATATTAGTAAATTAATATTAATAATAATTAATTCTAATAAATAATAATAAAAATAAAATAACAAAGAATTAATTAATTATTAAAAATAAATAATAGTAATAATTATTAAAAATATCCCAGATGCGGGTGTATAGAGGGGCGATAAATGTGATGGGACAGGGGTGGGAGGAGGTGTGGCGACACCTGCCTACCCAGGACATGGCGGGAAAATGAATTATGAACAATGACTCTTTGCATTTAAGACGCGTAGGGTTCAATTGCATTGTATTAAGTGGTTTCGCTGCTCATATCCTATCCTCCGCTCCTGTTCATGCCTCCGCATGCTCCAACATGCTTCAGACTTCGGATCTATTCAATGAAATAGTAATGGCGGGTGCTTCTCGATGCTTGAATGGGGAAGATAAATTGGAGCTCGGCTCTGGGCTATCTTTGGAGCTGCATCCGTCGAACCATTTGCATTTCTCTCTGGCCTCTGGCCTCTGTTCTGGCTTCTGTCTACATGGTGCTGGCCCCGTCATTCCTACTGCTCTGCCTCACTTTGAGCCCGCTGCTTCTCGTTGCTTGAATGGGGAGGCTAATTTGGAGCTTCGCTCTGGTCTATTTGCGGAGCCACCTCCGTTGAACCTTTTGCATTTCACTCTGGCCTCTGGCCTCTGTTTTGGCTTCTGTCTGAATTACTCTGGTCCTGTCATTCCTGCTGCTCTGCCTCGCTTTGAACCCGTTGTTGTTTCCTCCCCTATGCCTCATCTGCGCCATAGATTGTGTTGCCGCAGGGGCGGCACCAGGGGCTGTCCACTGCGCGCGCCCTCTAGCCCCTCTTTCGAGTTGCCTTCCCTCTCCAGCGAATTCTATGCCGGCCACTATCCTTGCACCCGCAGTGGGAGAGGGCGATTTCATGATTCTAGCCACTGTTTGGGCTCCCCTGTTCCCCAACCCCCTGCCACCTTTCCTTCTCCCACGACAGGCTCAATGCTTTTCTCCTTCAACTGCTTTCTGAACCGCCCAAGGATAACCGCTACAATTACTGTGGTCTTCCATGAGGAAGCCCAGTTGGGGGAGCCAAGCTCTCATGCAGTGGGCCTCGGCTCTGACAATGCTCAAATTTCAAACCTCCAGGTGGGGATTGGTAGTGTGACTGCGCAGGATCCGGATGCTCAAGCTCGCAGCGCTCATGATGTGGAGATGGCGTCGGTTGATCCTGGTCCTTCTGAATCCGAAGCTGCTCTTGCCAAGGACCTGCTTGCAAAAGGTTAGTGTCGTATAGTTGAAGAGCCTCCAAATGATTAGTTTACTCTCTGCGGCCCATACAATTGGGCAAGTCTCTGTTCATATTGCTATGTTGAATTTTTGTTTAATTTTGGAATTCTGTAAACTCTGCAAACATCAAGGAGATCAAAATTTGCTCCCCTGCGTGGGATTTGGTAATCTGTTCAAGACTGGTTTCCCTGTCATTGGGCAGTCTTCATCTATGTTTTTCTTGACAATTCTGCCTTTAATCAGGGCAATGTTTTTTACTACGGTCATGATGTAATTTTACTCCCTTTGTTAATAGATTAATCCTAATTAGAAAAAAAAAAATTTATTAAAAATAAATAATAATAATTAATTAATAAATAATAATAATAATAATAATAATAATTCATATATTTTATTTAAAAAAATAAAAAATAATAATAATAATAAATAAATAAATCAAATGGTTAAAGTTTATAATTTGAATTTTATATAATTATATTTATTTTAATAAAAATAATTAATAATTTAATATATTTTGAAAAATAAAATAATTGTTTAATATATATATATATATATATATATATATATTTATTTATTTATTTAGAATAATAATAATAATAATAATAATAATAATTATTTAATCAAATAAATCAAATGTTAAAAATAATTAAATAATATTTATGGTTTTATATATTTATTTTATTTTATTATATGGTTTTATGTATTTGTTTTATATTTCAATCACAATTTACTAGCTCTATAATTTACGATGTGATTTCTCGAAAAAAATTATTTGAAAATAAATTTGGATCATAGAAGTTTTTACTCTAAAAAATATTAACAAATTAATATTAATATTAATTAATTCTAATAAATAATAATAAAAATAAATTAACAAAGAATTAATTAATTATTAAAAATAAAAAATAATAATAATAATTAATGAATTCATTACGAGTTTATTTTTATTATTATCTATTATATTTTTTTAATTGGAATTAATCATTGTAAATATTAATTAATTTATATTTATTATTTTAAAATAATTAATTAATTAATTAGTTTTGTTAATTAAACACAATTAAGTTTTTAATATAGTTAATGAATTAATTAATATAGTTATTATTATTTATATGAAAAATATAAATACTGTTTTTTTTTTTAATTATTGTTAAAATAGATTAATTTATATTTAATTAATTAATATTTTTAATTTATTAATTAATTATTAATTTTATTAATGGAAATTTTAAAATAATAATAATTATTATCAATTTATTATTATGATGATTATTGTTGTTACTTAATATTACTAGTTTTAAAAATAATAATATTAATCAATTAATATATTTTTTTAATAATAACTTTAAATCCAAGGGATTTATATTAAATATGGTTGATCATCTTTGACTATGGATCATTTTCATATTGGGAGAATTTTTGTCACAATGTGATGTTGAACCATGGTTGATTTTCAAATTGAGAAAATCTTTACCACAATGTGACGTTTGACCATGGTTGATTTTCATATTGAGAAAATCGTCATAATGTGACGTAAGACCATGGTCGACCAACATTATAAACCCAAGGATTTATATTAAACCCATAGACTAATACTATAAAACCAAGGGATTAATGCTAAAAACTCAAGGCATTATAAACCCAAGTGAATAATATTAAACCCAAGGGATTAATGTTACAAACCCAAGGTATGTAAACCCTAAGATAAATATCATAAACCCTAGAATAAACATGGTTGACTATGGTTTGCCATGGTGGATTTTCATATTGAGCCAATCTTCATCGCAATGTGACCATGGTTATTGACAACCATGCTTAACATGGTTGGTCATGATTGGTTTCCATATAGAGAAAATATTATAATAAACCCAAAGATAAATGTTATAAACCAAGCTATATAAACCTTATAATAAATATTATAAATACTAAAATGAACACAGTTGATTTTAATATTCATACAATCTTTGTCAAAATGTGACGTTGGTCCATGGTTTAGCATCGTTGACCATGATTAATTTCCATATCTAGAAAATCTTTGTCACAATGCAATGTTGGACTATGGTTGACCATGGTCAACCTTGGTTGATTTTCATATTGAGACAATCTTTGTGACAATGTGAGATTGGACCAAGGTTCACCATGATTAAACCCAATGAATAATATTATACCCTAGGAATATGAACCCTTAGATTAATAAACACAAGGGATTAATATAAAGCCAAGCTTTATAAACCCTAAGATAAATATTATAATCCCTAAAATAAACATGGTTGACCTAAGATTAATATTAAACCTAAGATTAATAATATTATCATATTATTGGATCGTTAGGTTAATATCATACCTTAAGCCCTATTGCTATATTAATTAATGTTAACTATATTAATTATATTAATTAATTATAATAGTTGATTGAATGATGATTGACCATCGGCTGACGATGATTATAAACCCAAGGGAATAATATTTAATCCAACCCATTAATATTATAAACCCAAGATATATTATCCCCCATATCAATATTATAAAACCTACAAATATTAATTATTATTATTTAGTAAATAATTATTAGTAATTATTAAAAAAAAATGTTTTTAAAATATTGATACTACGTGTGTAGGGAGGGCTTGGCTTTTCGTGTGAAAGGTGGGTTGGTAATTGAGTTATTTGTTTGGGTGTGCCTGAAGAATGGCCTTGGGTCATTTGTAGGGTTGTCGATTTTCATCTTCTCTCCATCTCCACTCGGTAGCACATGAGTGGTAATTTTGGCCATGCTCGTCCTAGGAGGCATATGTGAACAAACTTCCCCTTTTGCTCTGTGTTCTCGGAGTTGGATGGGGTTGATGAGTGTGGCTCCTTGAGACGATTGGCCACTCACCTATGTCACTCCTATGCCCCTCGGTCGCTCGTTCGCTCCGTTGAAATCGACTCTTTGCTCTGTCCCTCTCGTGGCCCTTGGCGCTCGTCTGATTTTCATGTGAAAGGTGGGTTGGTAATTAAGTTATTTTGTTCGGGTGTGCTTGAAGAATGGCCTTGGGTCATTTGTAGGTTCGTTGACTTTCTTCTCTCCATCCCCACTCGGTAGCATATGAGCGGTAATGTTGGCCATGCTCATCCTGGGAGACATATGTCAGTCGAATTCAATGAAGCAAATGAGTGAACAAAGGGCACAAGAGAGACATAGCATGAGCCGATTTCAACAGAGCCAACGAGCTACCAAAGGGCACGACAGAGACCTAGGCGGGTGGCCGACCATCTCAAAGAGACACACACAACAAACCCATCCAACTCTGAGAACACAAAGCGGAAGGGGAAATTAACCCTCATATAAATATTATAAAATCTACAAATATTAATTATTATTATTATTTATTTTATATAAATTGTTAATTATTATTAATTATTAAAAAAATATTTATTTTTAAAATATTGATTATTATTATTATTAACTATTAATTGTTACGTATTATTGTTATTTTCATTATTTATTAATAATATTATTAATATTATTAAAAATATTATCAATTATTTGGGGAGGCTGGAGGAGGAGGGGTTATTCTTTACCGACAAAAAAATTTGAAAAAAGTTTGCTTGGGGACTCGGAGTAGCTACAAATAATCAAGCAGAAAAACTTGGCTTATGGCAAGGGTTGAGACTGGCTCTAGATGAAAAAATTACCCATTTATTAGTTTTTGGTAAATCTCTTATAACCATTCACAAATGTATTAAGTGGTCTAAACATAAGGTTCATGACTTAAACCCAACTATGCAAAGAATAATCTTGTTGATGGACATATTTGAATTTGTAGAATTTTTTCATATAAAAAGGGAAAATAACAAGGCCGTGGACAACCAAGCTAATATGGTCATGACCTTGGAACAAGGTGATGTTATGGTGGACAAGGGCATCCCAACCAAATGTCATGTCCCATGATCTGAAATAAATGCAACTCCTCTAATTGCATGGACAACTTGGAGAAGGGAGATACAATTGTTAGGAGGTTTAATTGCATGCTTAATTATTTGACACATATGATATGTGGAAGGAGTCTCAGAGATAAGATGGATACCTCACTCCCTAGGTGGACAATAATGAGAAGCTTGACAAGAACTTGGACTATTGGAAGGTAGTCAGCTAAGATTTAATGTTGATAGGTTGTGAAGGACTTATGCATGTTGAGATTGAGAAGGATTGTCATCGGTCGATCGTGTGGGAATTTTTCATGGAGCAGGAAGAAATGGAAAGGAATTTGCTTGCAGGGAGAGCATTTACAAAGAGCAATGATTCAGAAGCGACCCTTAGCACCGTCAACTTGGATTTTATCTCGACTATAAGGATATGGTTGGATAGGGATTTCACATTGTGGTTAGCATTTCACCCTTCCAATGAAAAGGTTATGGCTTCCCCGTCTAGAAATGGTTCTGGAGACTCTCTTGAGATTCCTTCTGGGGCGTTTAGACATCAAGTGGAGAAAATGATATCATGCATAGGAGGTCAAATCATCTCCGAAGCTAGGTTCCATTTCTCTCTCATAATGATTCAACTAGAAATTCTAAGGAAAGACATCGAAATTGTGCAGGCAACCTTGAAAGTTATCGTGAAAATGATCAAGAATCTTGATCGCAGGGTAGAGAACTCAGAAGAAAGGGTGGAAATCACAAATTTTTATGTGCTAAAGGAGGCGTTTGGACTTGGGGAGGTAGGTGACTATGAAAAAGGCAAGGGCGTTCAGGGCGTTCCTACTCTGGAGAAGATGGATCACCTGGAAATCTAATAATAGGTTGCATAGCTGGAACCGGAGGATGCAAATCCGTCAGCGGAAGCCGAGGAAACAAAGGTGGATGAAATTGGTCAACATGTGCCTGATGATGCAGATTAGTTAGTTTATTTACATAGGTTTTTTGATGTTATGCTAGTTTGTAAAGTTTAATGGGGTTTTTTGGCGGTTGTACAAGAACAATGTAGTAGAAAAAATAAGCAAGAAAACTCTGAAAACTTTTTTCTATGGTCAAAGCTATTTTGCAGGGATATGGATTTGATGTTGTTATTGATTGTATTGTTTCTGGCCAAATCCTGTTTAGTTAATGGAAATATAATCGTTATTGTATATATATATATATATAGTTTTAATAATGAGTAATTATTAATCAATTATGAATTATTATTAAGAATAATTAATTATCAATTGTAAATTTTTAATTTGTAATTATTATTAATAATTAATAATCACTATTTATTATTAATAGCTAATTATGATTAAGAAAACTTAATTATTAATTAATTATTAACTATTCATTAATTACTTTTTAATTTATTCATTATTAAATAATTAATTAATTTTTTTTGTAAGTCATAATTATATTCATACTTCAAAAAAGATGTACATCAATAGTAGCAGCAAAAAACAGGTGGTATCACCTTGACTAGGTTTGTTGACCACCACATACAACAATTGACAAAAGTATTAAAAGGAAACTATGGACATCGTCGAAACTTAGAAGGCCAAAGACATCAGAAGATAAGTAAAACATAGAGAACACCTATAGTCATGCAATCATCCGACGTGATGGAGGTTGAGTTGTCTGAGGTTTCCCCAAGAGGAGGTGGAGGTCGACATGAGCATTGGACGTGCTCCTTGAAATGAACCATCCAAGACTCCAACTTCTCCACGTTCTCCAATAGCAGGCTCTGTCCTCGCCAGACCACCACAATACGCTATCGGACGTGGCACTGAAAGTAGTGCACTTTGTCCAAAGTAGCTACCAGTTCCACATGTTCCTCTAGTTGGATCCGTTCCACAATTTCCAATCGCTCCAACAGGTATTGAATCAAATCTCTACAATTTTCCAGGAAACAATGTTGAATGAACCTCGAACCAGGAAACAAATACTTCACACCCCCTTGTTGACCCGAGATGCTACGCTGTCCTGCCCTACCCCTAGTTGGTGCTCATGATTATTGACCCCCATGGCCCTTCATCGAGTTTTCATGCAATCGACCACCCTACACACCAACCACCATCCTCTCGGAGCTTCCCTTCGACTTGCCACCTTGACAAGCCACAAACACCTCCATCCCTTGTTCCATATTCTTCAATTGAGAAGTCAGGTCCTTGTGCCTTGTCGAGAAGGTATTTGGAGGGAGGGACGACCACCCTCTTCTCGGATTTGGGTGCATCTTCGTAGGACTAGCAGCTTCACTTGTAATGCATTAGACCCTCCAGGCACGCCCGATCCACACCCACCAAGCCCGCCACACCTAGTGCAGAAACCAGCAGCCTCCCAGATAGGGTTGTGGACTTGTACCACCCGTAACCTCACAACACTGCACAAACTTAGAAAATTTGCCACCCCACCAGTCGTGCCACCCCAAGCCCGAACACAAAGAGGTACTCTAATTAGAATAATTCGAACAGAGGAGGGCCGAAAGAAACACATAATTAACCAACACACTCTGAGGACCTCCCACCTAACCACACCAACAGTAAGAGACCACTTCTATCTCCAAGATTTTTTCTCCCTTCCTCTCGAAAGACACATAAAACCTCACATGGAGTATTCAAACAACCCAATCACTGGCCCATAAGCCAAAAGATCAAATCCATCTACAAAAACCCCACCACTCCCTGGAGCAATGTCACCTACACGAGCCAATCCAACCACTGAAAGACATGTAACTGCAGAACACCAATACCCAAATCGACCAAAAGCTCGAGAAGGTAAATTCCACCAGGAACCTCAGTCATCAACCACATATAAACTCAAAAAAACACCCTTGCAGCAGGAAAGTTACCAATTTGTAAAACCAACAGCTTGGGGGTGAGCCTTGTTTTTGGGGGCACCACCCTACCCAAATAAAACGACGATGCTTCCTCCATTGGCGAGCAAAGAAACAGGAAAGAGCATGCAGCTGAAACGAAAAATGAATGAAGTCCCTGTCCACCATCCTCGACCTTAGAAAAACGTCACCCGCGTTGGTCGAGGTGCCTCCAAATTCCACATGCATACCATTATTCCTCCCCGTTCGCCAGGAGAAGTGAGAGGGCAGGGAGGTCGACCCTCGACCTAGGTGTCAGTTGTTGATTATCATGGGCCACGAGGTACCCCATGCACTTTGTCCATCACCCCATCGAGGAATTAATTAATTAATTAATATTATTTATTAAAATAATTAATATTTTTAATTATTAATTATTATTAGTATTTATGTTATATCAATTATTATTTTATTTTATTTTGGTCAAAGTCTAGTTTATATTATCGTATCAAAATTTACAGCAGAGAACAACATAGTTGTGTTACATTTATGCAACCTAAAAGGCATGAAGTGCCCAGAGAGACTTGGGTGCTCGCCAAGGCATACGATGCTCTTGGTTATTATCTGCACAAAATTACAAAACAACCAAAACAACATTATCATTATGGAGGAGGGCGTTGAGGACTTGTCGGAGGTGCCGCGAAGATGTGTCCCTAGTTGTGCATATGGTAGTCAATATGGTCCACTTGGGCCTCTAAAGCTCAGAGGTGGTCATGAGAGCACCACAGAAGATGACACAAACCCTCCAGAGCTTCAAGGGTCTCATTCTGCAAGTGTTGAGTAAAATTAATGTAGGCCGCGAGTTCATTACGATATTCATACCTTTGTTGGCGCAAAGTATCCAGGTTGAGCTGGATATGCTGGAGTTGGGCATAAATTGATTCAAGGGTGGCTGAAGCCTCAACCTGTCCCAGTGACTGAGCCTGAGATACTACCATGGCCGCCACCAAATGTTGATTCTTGCTGGATTTCGAGTGTGAACTCGAGTCCTCATATACCTGGCGATTCTCCATGTCGCACCCAAGACCTCTGCGCTGAGCCCAACCTCTCTCTCGGCATGCACTCTTCTAACACCCCTCCACCCTTTGTTGGGCTGCAGCTCAAAGTCACTTTAAGCCCAATAGTCCCTAAAACCACTGCATCATCCCCGCAACCTCGACCAATTTTATCGATGAACACCTCTCAAGAGTTATGGAGGAGAGTCACTATACCACCACCAGCCACAAAGCCACCCTCATGTAAGGTGCGAATTCACCACCTTCCACAAATGATAAATGCATGAGAGCTAAAGCACTCAGTGCGCCCAAGGAAAAACCACCCTAGGGCTTGGTCGAGGAAGGACCCTTCCTACACAATCCACTAGCTTGCTTTTGTCACCTGGGTAGAGCACTAAAACCACTCGTCAACAGGCGCTCCCTCCATTGAGAAATCACCCTCACCACCTTCGGTCGTCTCCTGGTGCAGCGTGCAATTACCTTTGCCAGGATTCCTCCCGGCGTTCAAACGCCAATCACAGTTGCCTGACTATTCTTGCACCCACCTAGGCTTGAGAGCTAACTTCTGCTCGTCTACAAAAACCGGATCACCAACCTTCACCATTGCCTGCGAATCCGAATGAACTGCTTCTCTTCCATTGCACGCTTATCAGCTACCGCTTCTGCCATGAGTTATCCTGCCCCGAGGATCATTACTTCTCAAGTGTGGGAGGTTAATGAGTTGGCAGGTGCATGGCTAGGTGTTGTTCCTTGCCATAACTGTCTGTTTCCCACTTGTCTCAGTGATTGGACACCCCTACAGGGAAATTATTAATTATTTATTAGTAATTATTAAAAAAATATCTATTTTAAAATGAGTTATTATTTTTATTATTATTATTGATTTTGTATAATATTAATAATTAATAATCGTTAATTATTTATAATTATGTCGGAGGCGTTTTCTTTATGAGATTGGGTGGGAAAACACTGTTCACCCCACCCAATCAGAAAGCTTCCTTATCGCCCTTCTAGCGAATTATATATTGACATGTGTAAAAAGAATATTGGATGAATTTAAGTCCTTCTGGTTGTACTCTATTTCTCCACTGTCCTAGCTATTCTTGGATTGGACGTCTATTAGGTAGCTATCTGTTAGATATCGATGAAGGTAGGGTTCATAGAAGTCGCATCTCCTCGTAGACCACATGCGCTGCATCTCTCCCATATCGTCGCCCTTCACATGGCAGAGAGGAGTAGTACTACAAATTTGTGTGGAGAGTTATTTTTGAAGACTTGAAAAGGAAGGACACTCAGAAACAGTGAGCCAAAGCAAGAAACCATCGCAAGAGAAATGTCTTGTTCTATATGTTGTAACTAAGCATTTAACTTCTCCAAATGATTATAAGATACTAATCGCTCTATATTTTGTAACATGGAAATTAATTTTACGAGATGCTTCACATGTGATATGCAACATATTAAGTTCTCTCAGTACTGATTTAACAAACCATGTTTTGATAGTTATAATAGGCTCTACATTGTTATTAGGACTTCTATCATGAAGCAAATCCCCAATCGACTGATAAACCCTAGCCAAAATATCAGGTCTTTCTATATCTTCAGCATCGAAATACTCATCTATCTCCAACTTTGATAATCCCTCAGACGATTGTTTCAGTTCCTCTTTGCAAAAACTGGATGCTAGCTTTATCCAATTAGTGAAGGAACTGTGTGCTTTAGTTTCCATGAAGGTCTCCACAACACCTTGGAGACCCCAAACATCACTTTTGAATTCCAAATAAATATTGATCGTGATAACACATCCTCGGTCCTCCCCAGGAGACAACAACATCTCTCCTCTCATGATGAACCGCTCTCTACCTAGAATATCTATGATAGGGTCTTAAGTGATTATGAATAAATTTCCACACCTTTTGTATTGTTGTTTCTCTATGACTTTTAGCACACTAGTAAAATCCTCGAAATTAGGTTGGGCGCCAAGAGGGGTGTTGTATATTTAAATTCTTGACAACCATCTTCGCTCCAACTATTGACTTCCACATTAGGATCTTTGTTGACCTCTTTGTGAAATTTTCTGATGAATCTTTCATCGCCAAACAAAAAAGAGAATGTCGCCTGAGGCTCCACGAAATTGTTGAATTTTTCAACAAGAAACAGTGAAATTGGCATCCAGAAACATCTTCCTTGATCCTAGTGAAAAATAATCACCTAAAATAGGTGGGGCCCACACAGGCTATTTTTAGGTATATGTCTATTTTTAGACATGTTGAACAAAATCTAAAATTAGCAGGAGGCTTATTCTAGATGGTTGAGAATAATCTATTTTTAGACGAATGGGCGAAGTCTATTTATAGATCGCCTGTCTAAAATTAGAATGCATGTCGATTATTATTATCCCTTAATAATAATCAGATAATAAATAGTAACTTATTCTCTTGGAGCACTTTATTTCAGTGAACATCTTTGACACATTAGTGGGCTAAAGGAATTACGCAATTCCTAGAGTGGTTGGTGACTCATGTATTGAGAACTTCGTTATAACTGACAGTGGCAAGTTGTAACAGAGTTGGAAGAGTAGCTATGTGAGTTGTTATTTAGTTTAACTCAGTTAAGTGAGTTAAACTCAGTTGTGCTAGTTGTAACTAAAGATAAACTAGTGAGAGATCAGTGAATTAAATATTAAATTAATTCACATGAAGTGATCTCACATGCAACTGAAGAAACAATACTGTTAACTACATGCATGTCAGATCCAGTTGAGACCCAGTGGAGAGATAGGTGAAAGGGTGAGATGGACTATCAGTTGTGACTATAGTGATACATTCAATGCATCTACACACACATTGGATATTATTATGATTATTGCACATTCAAGGCAAGGTAAGGTCGAATTCATTTAGGGTTCTTCTTCAGCAGGGATTGTGTAGTGGAGGCAGGCTGTCAGGAGGCAAGAAATTGGTGCATAGATATGCAAATTTCTACATGACAGTGTGTGACGATTGTATATTGTATTGAGAGCTCTATGCATTGAGATCTGTATGAGATTGTTATATGTTCCATTGATACAAATAATATATGATAGTTGGGGTATTTAGCTTTAAGCTTTCCCAGTAAAACATCTAGTTATGTGCGATTAACTTTGCTTCATATGTGTTTTTTAATTGGAAATTTAATTTCCACAAAGAATTAAGTGGAAGGATTATGTATTTAACATAAGATTAATTTGTTAGATCAGGAGAATCCAAAAATACATTATTGTGTTTATAAATTTCTGCATGGTATCAGAGCAGTGTTAATCACTGGAGATTGCAATATTGAAGCGTTGCTGATTTTTGTGCTAGTGGACAATTCGAATTTGCTGCATGAATTTCTTGGTGCGACAATTGAGTATACATTGAAATGGCTTTCAATGGGTTGCGGTTGGAGTATGTACTCGAGAGCAGCTTGAACTACATAGCCTGGAAGGACAGGATGGAGGCGGTGCTTGAAGATAATGGCTTGAAGGATTTCATTGATAGCGATGTTCCTAAGCCCACTTCGCGGATGTTGCAGTACTTGACACATGGAAAAATAAAGTAGAAAGGGTGAGGAGGATTCTGTTGAAAGGTACGAAAGACCATATTTTGTCAATCCTTCATGGGAAATCCACTCCATTTGCAATTTGGAAGGCTTTGATAGATATTTTACAAAGTATTAGTGACCATAGGAAATTGGTGCTGAAGGATAAACTCAAAAAAATCAAGATGGAGAAGAACAACACTATTCTAGTATACTTGACAAATTTTGTCCAATGCAGGAATGAGCTTGGGAGTGTAGGAGTCAGTGTTTCGAATTATGACTTGGTGAGCTTCTCTCTCCTTGGGCTTCCGAAGAGTTGGCACATTTATCAAGAGTTGGCACATGGATGGGAGAAACTGCCAGATTGGGAGCGACTGTGGTCGGATCTAGTGCAGGAGGAGAGAAGGCGGACCATCAGGGATGGCTCTTCATCAAAGCATGATGATGAAGATGATTTTTATTTGGCTTCCAAGGTGAAGAAGAAGAAGGGGAAGAAATTCCATTCAAAATCTGAGGCCAGAGAAGATGGCAAGGAGCACAACATGTCCAAAGTGAAGTGTTTTCACTGTCACGATTTTGGACATATTGCCACAAATTGTCCACATAAGAAGAAGAACAAGATAGATGTTGGAGCTGCAGCTGGTGAGGCTCTTGCCTCACAATTTGAGCTTGAATTCTCATTAATTTCATGCATGGTGTCTAGTGCATTGGGATCGGGGTGGTACTTTGATAGTGGTGCTTCCTTTCACATGACGGGAGATGAGAAATTGTTCAGTGACTTGGTGGAGAAATATCTCCAGATGCATGTTTAGTTGGGAGACCATGGACAATATAGTGCGACCGAAATTGGTACCATTACCTTTCAGAGGGTGTCAGGTAAACTCTTTCATTTAAAATATGGTGTGCATGTTCCAGGTTTAAAGAAGAATTTAATCTAAGACGCAATGTTAAAGGATAGAGGCTATGATGTTGTCTTTAGTGAAGGAATTTTTTTCCTGTGAGAAAAAGCAACAGGGCAAGACAAGAAGGTTGGGATTTGAGTTAAGAATATCTACAAAATTGAAGTAGATGGGATTTCTATGGAGCTACCTACTGTGGGAAGTGCGAGAAAGACATGCAATTGAAGCTTTAGAGGGAGCAGGATTTGTATGCAGGTAAGAGTGAACCTCGGGATGTGGAGCAGCCACAAGATGAGGATCATGGAGTGGGAGCAACCACTCATGTAGATAAATTTCGTGCCAGATGGGCAGAGGGAGTGCATGCAGCTATACCACTAGGTAAGAGGTGGGGCGACATGCATGAGAAATCCCAAGAAGATATTTCTGGGCAGGATTCATTGAGATGGTGTGGATCTCATGAATTGAACCTGGCTATGAGGCGCCCACAGAGCAGTAGTAGCATGATCAGGTGGATTGATGCAGTTAGATCAAAGTGATAGCGTTGGATACTAGAGTGCGGATCAGAGTTGACAACAAGTGCAGAGTTCATGGATGCAGAGGTCAACAATGCAGTGGTTCCATAAGACATGTGCAGCTGGTACCAGCAGAAGTCAGAAGACTTTGATGACATATGCATTATATTGATTCAGTTGTTTAGAGGCTATTCAGTTTCAGAAGTGTTGCATACAAGAGTTTTAGGGCGGATGCATGGAGTTGCAGGGCAAATCCAAAGACAATCCTTTTCTTGTTGAGAGGGAGTGCTGAATTTTGCAACAAGAAACAGTAAAAGTGGCATCCGGAAACATCTTCCTTGATCCTAGGGAAAAATAATCACCTAAACTAGTTGGGGCCCACACAGGTATTTTTATGTGTATGTCTATTTTTAGACATGTTGAGAAAAATCTAAAATTAGCAGGAGGCTTATTCTAGATGGTTGAGAAAAAACTATTTTTAGATGAGTTTCTATTTTTAGATGAATGGGCGAAGTCTATTTATAGATCGCCTGTCTAAAATTAGAATGCATGTCGATTATTATTAGCCCTTAATAATAATCATATAATAAATAGTAACTTATTCTCTTGGAGCACTTTATTTCAGTGAACAGATGTGGCACATTAGTGGGTTGAAGGAATTACGCAATTCCTAGGGTGGTTGGTGACTCATGCATGGATAACTTCGTTATAACTGACAGTGGCAAGTTGTAATAGAGTTGGAAGAGTAGTTATGTGAGTTGTTATTTAGTTTAACTCAGTTAAGTGAGTTAAACTCAGTTGTGCTAGTTGTAACTAAAGATACACTAGTGAGAGATCAGTGAATTAAATATTAAATTAATTCACATGGAGTGATCTCACATGCAACTGAAGAAATACTACTATTAACTACATGCATGTCAGATCTAGTGGAGACCCAGTGGAGAGATAGGTGAGGGTGAGATGGAATATCAATTGTGACTATAGTGATGCATTCAATGCATCTACACACACATTGGAGATGCTTATGAGTATTGCGCAGCCAAGGCAAGGTAAGGTCGAATTCATTCAAGGTTCTTCTTTAGCAGGGATTGTGTAGTGGAGGCAGGCTGCCATGAGGCAAGAAATTGGTGCATAGATATGCAAATTTATGCATGACAGTATGTGACGATTGTATATTGTATTGAAAGCTCTATGCGTTGAGCTTTGTATGAGATTGTTACATGCTCCATTGATACACATAATACATGATAGTTGGGGTTTTTAGCTTTAAGCTTTCCCGATAAAACATCTGGTTATGTGTGATTAATTTTGCTTCATATGTGTTTTGCAATTGGAAATTTAATTTCCACAAAGAATTAAGTGGAAGGATTTTGTATTTAACATAAGATTAATTTGTTAGATCAGGAGAATCCGAAAATACATTATTGTGTTTATAAATTTCTGCAGAAATCTATGGTGTCCTTGAACTGTAATTTCTTCCCCATCGTTGTTTCAACCCGAAAACACACATATTATTTTCTTAGGTTGCCTGCAACACACTTTTTCACTACGTGTCTCTGGTGTTCTCTAGAGCATCTCAGTCCCATTAGTTGAGTATGGTCATAAACAATTTTTTTGAGAAGATCACTTACCTTTTGGTTGTTGAAGAGTGTCTTCAGAAGCAAAGTTTTTCCAGAACCACCCTTGCCATCCATGCCAATTGGACAGAAGGGAGAGTTAGCCTCTGCATCGGTCACTAACTTCTCTAGCTTTTCAAAACCAAAACTTACCCACAAACAAACAACAACACATACAAAAAAAAATAATCATAGCAACAACACATACAAAATACAATTTTTCCTTTGGAAAATCTAAAATAAGAAAAAAGAGTTTATAGATCTATTATTATATCATGTATGTGATATCACATACAATCCATACACTCATGGATTCCAAGTGTTCTAATACATTTGGTCTTTACTATTTGCGCTTTTCCTGAACAAATTTATTTAAACTAGTTGTGAATTTTTTCTATTGAAATTTGTAGAAATGCATATCTTCTCTATGATATGCTTCTCCTTAACAAATTTATCTAAATCAACTAATAAATATTTGGCTGAAATTTTCAAGAATGCATTTGGCCCTTCATTTGGTACGATTTTCTTCTCAGGCCTAATCTTTTCAATAGTCCAAATGATTCGACAAGTTGTTGAAAAGACACGCACGAATGGCAAAGCCACTAGTAGATCATCAAATCATGGGGTTTTCCATTTTATACTTGGTTTCTGTATGAATTGCATATTGTCATCCATGAAGTTTGTGAGTAAGTTCACCATCAACTTCGCAGCAATTACAGGAGAAAACCTACTGCTCTTGAGCTAAGATGGCATACGAGCTTCTCAGGAGAGTGCTCCATATTAATGTTGTGCTTCTTCATTGCTGCTTCTAAGGCTTCCATCTTCTTAAAACATTTGGACTCTAAATGGCCATCATGATTGCAAAATTTTCAATGTCTATCTATCTTCTTTCCTTTATTTTTATATGCCTTGTCATTTTGGTGAGTTGCTTTTTCATTTTGTGGCTGAAATTACTTAGGACCCTTGTTTTGTTTCAGACCATACTTTTTAGGATACTGCTTCTTGGGATTCTTTTGATATGATTGTTTTTAGGCTGCTAAGGCTTTCTTAGAAGCATTTCCAGAAGTGATAAGACCAAGGTGTAAGATTTTTTCTTATTCTCTTATCAAAGAATCACAAAAGGCATCAAAAGAGGGGCTCTTGTAGGCGATTCCTGAAGAAATGATGGCTTCTCTAGTGGAATAGAAGGCAGAAACAAATACAGAGTATGCAGGGCCAAGCTTAGCAAGAATGCAATAAATGAGGCTACCATCTTCCTTTTTGATCTTACAACCTTCTAAAAGAATTCGAATGGTCTTGAATTTGAACAAAAAATCTTCAATGGAGGAGAAATTATTGGGGTCCAAAGTAAGCAACTCATTTTCAAGCTGGTGGGCCCTGATTTGAAATTGAATGCCAAAAACAGTTTTTAGCTTTTCCAGGGCTTCATCAGGGGTGTCAATGTCAAGGATATGAAACTAAAGATCTTGAGCAATGGACATTCCTATCAACCCTCGTGCTTGATCTTGTTTATTTTCCCATTTAGAAACTTTAACATCATCGGAAGGTTTAGTTTCTTGTCCTATGGGTATTCTATAAATCCATTTAATTCTAAGTATATCTACCATATGAGGTAGCCATTGGAAATAATTGGTGATGTTAAGAATAATCGGGCATGCACTTTCCATTTAAAAAAAAAAAAACTGAAGCAGAGAAAAGCTGAAACTAAGTGCTCCAATGGAAATATCTCAAAAAATTAGGCCGTTTAAAAAAAACAGCTCGAAAAATGGCTTCCGGATGAAGAAGTTATGCCTTTTGAAAAATCCGAGTTGTAGATGTCGAATAGTTACGAGAACGGGATGGAGTGCAGCTTAAAAAAAAAAAAAAAAGAATTCCGCCCCTTTGAACAAAATTTTTTGACAAAAGAAGCTTGAGAAAGAGATTTGAACCCAAGACCTCTATTCTCATAAACTAAACCCTCACAAAGTGATATAGTAAAAGGATCACATTATTGTTTGAAAGGAGGAAGGGGGGTTTTTTGTTTGTTTGTTTGTTTGTTTTTGTTTTGTTTTTTTTAACTCTTTGGTGTGCGTGCCTTTTCCTGCACAGAAAACACAAAAACCGAGCCAAGAAAAACAAAATGAAAAGCCTTACGACAGAATGTTAGATTTTCAGTTAGCCTTATCGGCAACTATCATTGTTTTCACTATTTCTGATTTCCCGAGATCCCACAAAGACGCGGGGAAAGAGCATACGTAGCAAAAAAAATCTCTTTTTCCTGTTTCTAATTTACCGAGATTGCATGCAGCACACAAAAAAGAGAATACACAAAGAAGAGGGTATAGATTCGGCAAATAAATAAAACCTAAAAACCGAAAAAATAGGGAACCGAAATAAGCAGAACTATTAACAAATATAACTGCAAAAAAGATGCTTTATACCTCCAGATCTAAACTGTCATAACTTGGGCAGCCGGAAACCTTTTCGAATGAAACGAAAGGTATTCCTCACTGTAATAGACACTCCGGACACAACGACTAGTTCTCCAAGCCCAAAAAAGTTCAGAAATAGTAGATCTACAAAATGGCATTCGCATGCAGTCAAACTAGCTTCGGATTTTGATCAACCACGGACGCGGCCCTCAAAATAGCTCTGATACCATGTAGGAATTTACAGGGTAAGTTCCGTACATTAAGAACCAAAGGTCACCGCTCACAAACAAAACACAAATCAGTACACCAATATAATCACGTGGTTAAATCCCTCAAAGAGGGAAACAGTCCACGACCTAAGCCAACGCGGCCACTTTAGACAATTTATTAATATAAAAATAAAAGTTAGATATGTTTCTCTCATAAACATTTATTGGAAAAATGACCCTCCATGCTCTTTAAATAGAGATCATGGACCAATAGGGTGTTAAGCCACATATCAAGTATCGTTAATACCGAAGTGAGAGATAATCGTTGGATCACTACAAATCGTGACCGTCGGATTATAAGTTACAAATGTACATGGTAAAGAAACACACTTTACCTAATTCTACACTGGACTAAGTTATTCTTAACTATTTCATATATGTCAGAATATCCTAACATCAAACAGGGTCTATGTAATAGTCAAGGGGTGAGATTAAAATAATTATTCTTTTAAGTAAATTACAAGCAGTTTGAAATTTAGTATTTGTATGCAAGTTCAAAATTCCTATTAATGGTGGCATGATACAAATATCCTCAAGTTAGGTGTTGCTTACATTATTTTCAATTAAATTATGTATTACTTGATAGATGGGTCGTATTTAGTATATTTTAATGTTACTTTTTTGGTTCTGTGACTAGGTTGGTGCTTAATGCCAAGAGGATGCCTTTGGTGGTTCCATTTGTGCATTCTGGCATGCAGGAAGTGATGCCTATAGGAAGTCAATTTCCACAAGTTAGAAAGAAGGTAAATAATATTAGGAATAATGTTTATACAGGTGATACATATCTCTTCATGTTAGAGCTACAAATAAACTTGTACATTATTTCAATGTTGATTATCACTAGTATATGTTATGGGTAAATTTCAATTCATAAATTGCGGCCATGGGATGACTACAAACTAAGATACCTTTCGCAGATTGTGTTGATGGTTGGGGATCCAATCAAAGTTGATGATTTATTTATGGTGAGAAAGGAGCAATGGTTTTCTAAAGGGAATCTTTTTGATGCTATATCATTGTGTGTTGGGGAAAGGCTAAAGGAACTTAAAGTAGAATTAGATGATTTTATTTATCAAAAATCCCTACAAAACAAGAATACAAACAATTTACACGCAATTGAAATGGTTAACGACAATTCTCAATTTGTTGATTGGGAAGAAAACAATTTTCTAAGTCAAAAACCACTGGCAGAAGATGGAGAAGATGTTTCCAATTTGAAAGAGAAAATCATGTTAGAGTCTATAAACCAAGCTTCAAAAAGTGACGACATTGATTAGCAATTAGGAGGCCTTGGAAATGACCCTGAAAAGGGCCATGCATGTGCAAATGGCATTAGTCTCCATTATGGAAATGTTTCCAGACTTCAAGATTTCATGAACCCAAGCTTACTGATGGGGTTTGTTGCTAGAGGATTTCTTATGAATTATAAGTGTGAACTAGATGAGCCAATAACTTTTCATAATTGGAGACACATAATTCTAATGCAGACCAGTCAATGCAATGGCTGAAATGGTTATATATAGTTGCTTAGTGAGTAAATAAAATTGGTTCTGCTAATCTCGAAATTGGCTTTTCCAATTTGCTCGAGTTGAAAGTTTAACCTAAGTAATGGAGTTTTCGTATTCCAGTTATTGACATTAGATAAGCTAACCACAAGGCTGTCCATATCGAGGAAGTAAACATTCTTAGCAATAATGAGACGTTTTGGGAAAATTTACAAAGGTTTGAAGGGGAATTGATATTTTTTATTGCCAGCAGTTAGAATTAATGACTTTCCATTGGGAAATTTATTAATAATTTGTTTTGTGCACATTGGTTGTCAACAAAAAAGAATTCAATGTGGTTAAAGCTTGTATATGGAGGGGAGGAGTTACATGTTTGCAAATAGGAATTTTAACTTTTATCTTTTGAGTTTGCCAATCATCCTAAATTTTCTATTGACCTTGTAGCGAAGAGAACATTTTGACCTATATCTGTCAATTTTAAGCTACAATATATGCATCCATCCTGTAGTTTTATGGCTAATTTTTTAAGCATATTATTATTATTATTATTATTATTATTTTTAAATTTATTTCAGTCTGCATGTTCTCCATGCCTATGATCATTTGACATAAAAGATTGTATATTGTTTATTGTGCTTGTAAATTTATTTGCCTCGTTGTCTTAGTTGCCTACCAAATTACAAAAGTTGGTGCTAAAAAATCCTCTCAATTGAATGAAAATTGTTGATTTTTGCACATTTCTTCATTTGGTCTGATTTTGCAAAGGATTTTTTTGGGTTTAAGGACTTTTTGGCATAACGTTCAAAGGACATTTCTTAGAGGTATGTGATACATTTTTTAGATGTTTTTTGGGCTTCATTATTTTAAGGTATTTTGTTTGTAGAGGTTTTGGCCTTAATTTTCATTGTTTTTTAAAGGTATTTTGTTTTTAGAAGTTTTGGGCTTAATTTTCGTTGTTTTTAAAGGTTTTGGGCTTAATTTTCAAAGGACATTTTTTTGAACGTATTTTGTTTTTAGAGGTATTTGGGCTTAATTTCCAAAATACATTTTTTGGGCTTAATTTCGAAAGGACTCTTTTTAGGATTAATATTCAAAGGACATTTTTTGGAGGTATTTTTTAAAGTGATATTTTTTTAGAGGTTTTTTGGAAGTATTTTTTAAAGTGGCATTTTTAAGAAGTTGGACTTAATTTTCAATGGACTTTTTTGGAGGTATTTTTTGAAGTGACATTTTTTTAGAGTACGTGTTTTGCGTTGAAGTAAATCTTTTATAATGATTTTTTAAAATGATTTTTTGTCTAACTTTTTAAATGAATTTTTTTTGCAGGACTTGGAAGGAAATATTTTGAGTTTCATTTCATTTTTATAAGACATTTTTTTCCCGGATTTTTTAAAGTAAGTGTTTTGGATTGAATTATGTATTTTTTGCACCTCAACTAGAAGTTTAAGCAAGTATGTAAATGTAAATATTAAGAATTTGATATTTAAAAATTTCCTAGTGTAAAATGTGAAACTTATTTTTTATTTGATGAACTAATTTGAAAAATATTTTGCAATGTAAACAGAGAGAGATATTCCTCAAAACATTGACGATGAAATACAAAATTTTGAAAGAGAAAGTGAAAGAGATATTGAACTAGTGATTGAAGATGGTGAAAATTTTGAAAGAAATTCATGTGAAGAAATTGAATCATAAGGTGTATATAGAGAACAGGGGAGAGAATATATATATATATGTTGAACACATCCACATATTATTTAAATTATACATATTTATTAATTTAGTTATTTATTGAATATGTAAACTTATTATGTACTATTAATTCGAATGTATACAGATGAAATCAATGTTGATGATGAGATGTTAGAAAATGTTTATGTTTATGTTTTTTTTTTTTTTTTGTCTTTTTTGTTTTTTTTTTTTTTTTTACGGTTATGGAATATTATTGAAGAATTGGCCTAAATGCCAAAATTCTATTTACAGAGTGTAGAGCCATAGCCCAAAGTACCTCACCACTTAGGATGAAAATGGGGCTTATGCTTGACCTCCATCTCTTAAAATATGCTGCTATGAAATCAATTTCAGAAATCTTTCCAAGTTTATGGATACAAACGAACTGACTTAGAGGAAGACAGTAAAACATGATAGCTAGTTAATTTAAGGAATAGGTTCCCATGTTTCTTCTCCATCTCTCATCATGTATCCAGTAGAGAGAAGGGCTGCTTTATTGGCTTCTAGATCCGCGTCCTTGTTATTGATTCTCAACACATGGAATAAATTCAACTTATGGAAAGAGTTTGCCAAGTCTTTGATTCTAGTAATTAGCCTTGCCAGTCTTGAATCCAGTGATGGATAATTTGACACAATAACATTAATGATGATCTGAGAGTCGCCTAAAACATTTGCTTCCTTGATGTTTAAGGCTTTGAGCAGCTTGAGGCCTTGAAAAAGAGCCAATGCCTCAGCTTGGTTGTTGGATGAGTGGCCCAAACCCCAGGCGAAGGAGTGAGCCTTTTTTCCATCTGATTTCAAAATGATGCCACCTGCACCAGCCTTTCCTGGATTACCCTTTGCTGCCCCATCGAAGAAAAGGAAATTCCTTGATTGATTTGTGATCCAAACATGAAAATATGTTTCTGTTTCCCTTATTTTCCAAGCTTTGGGAAGGGAGACATTACTTACAGCTTTCTGAAAATGCAGATCAAGGAAAGAGCCCCAGTCTATGTCTTGATGACTAAGGCTAGAATCATCTTTTAGATCTCTCAGACATTCTTTTAATTGGCATTTTATCTTGAATTCTACGGATTTGGGGTTCTGCTCCATATTTCTGAAGATTCTTTTGTTCTGTTCGAGCCAGATCTGCCAGCAAATTATTTGGGAAGAGAGGATCATGTAGCTTTGATTACCTTATTTGTTGGAGGGGGACCAGGATACCTATTCAACCATTTTGTGAACAACTCAAGAGTGGAACTTGGGAGAACGAAATTGGGATTCAAGATGCACAGCAAGTCAATCCAGATTTGCAACGAGAATCTACATTCTAGCATCGAATGAATCACGGTTTTCGATTTTTCTTTGCACAAGGTGCACCTTGAAGGTCCGTGAAACCCTCTCTTCTGCAAATTTTCGTCTGTTAGAATTTTTTTGTGGCATAATAGCCAACATAAATGGTCGATTTTGGGCCACGAGGGGTAGCTCCATATTCCTTTCCAAGGCTTCAGATTTGGAGGAATGTGAGGCCTCTCCCTCAGTTTGTCGTATCCCATCGCAATAGAGTACCCCCCAGCCTTCGAGCCCCATCCTCTCGTGTCTTTTTTATGAGCCAGTGTGGGCGCCATACCATGCAGATTGTCAAGGAGCGTTCGCCATTCATGTTAGAGCTCAGGTGGCACATTAACTTGACTCCAACCTACCCAATATGGACCGTGCCAAATAGAAATGTCCCACAGGGATTTATACCCCGCTTCCTCCATCCAACTGCGCAACGCACAGAGAGAACTGCTATCCACCAAGGGGTCATTGTTCATGATTCTGTGTGTCCATAAGTTTATTCTTTTACCATTTCTGGGAATCCAGAATGCATGTGATGTGATAAGAGATTCAACTTTGGCATATAGATTTAGGAAGGGCGAGTTGGGATGCTGGAGAGGTTTGTCCAAACAGCGAGAACATTTGCCATTGAAGTATTTTCTCCATAGTGCTAATTGGGCCCAGCCTGACTTGGGCGCAATGATTTTCCAGAGAATTTTTCCCCCATAGCAATATTCTGATCACAGAGGTTCTTGAAATTCATACCCCCTTCCAAAAGAGGTTTGGAAATTGTCTCCCAATTGACTAAAGGCAACTTGTTTTCACTCTGTTTGCCTCTCTTCCAAAAGAAGTGACAAATGTACTCCTCCATCTTTCTAATAATGCCAACAGGAGCAAGAAGAACTGAGAAAAGAAATAAAGGGAGGCTACTTAGCATGGATTTGATAAGAACAGACTTGCCCGCAATGTTGAGCCCGGAATATCCCCAGGCTTGGAGCTTGCTCTTGAATTTCTCTAATTGTGGAATCCAATATTTACTATAGGCTCTTTTAAGGAAAATTGGAAGGCCCAGGTACTTGAAGGAAGACCAGGAATGGGAGGCAGCGAAGCCCAAACAACTAGAAATAGAGGAAAGCAAGCTCGGCGGAGTGTTCCAACTGAAAATGTGACATTTTCCCTTGTTTAAAACGCTGCCAGAGGCCTCACAATAGTCGTCTAGCACTGCTTTGAACCTGGAGGCTGAAAGCACAATAACAACCCCCAGTAACAAGGTGTCATATGCAAATAGGGCATGATTAATATTTTTTATCCCTCTTGCTATGCAAAGCCCATTGATTTCCTGATGTTGCAGCTTCTTGTCTAAGAGAAAACTGAGAACCGAGGCTTGGAGAAAAAAGAGCAGAGGAGAGAGGGGGCACCCCTGCCTAAGACCCCTTGTGGCTTTAAAGAAGTCAGCGGCTCTGCCATTCACTAAAGGGGCGATCCAAGGCTCCGAGATGCAAGCCCGGATCCAATTTATAAATCTCACACCAAATCCAAAGTTGCTCAAGACATTAAGCAAAAAACTATGTCTTACTCGATCAAATGCATTTGCTAAATCAAGTTTGACAATCATACCTCTTTCATTGTGATGCAAGTTGGAGTGGATTGCCTCTTGGACTAATGTGAAGTTGTCCACGATCTGCCTTCCATGAATTAATCCTCCTTGATTCTCCGGAATAATTTTGGGGAGGATGAGCTTCAGTTGATTCGAAATTACATTGGTAATTAGCTTATAACCAATATTGCAAAGGGAGATCGGTCGGAATCTATTGAAGGTTCTAGCTCTTTTCTCCTTAGGGATGAGGGCAAGAAATTCAGAGTTAGTGCTGCCTCCAATTTTCTGGCATTATTGGGATTTTTGGACCATTTTGAAGAGATATTTTTCTACTACCGGCCAACGGACTTGAAGAAACCTAGCTGAAAATCCGTCCGGTCCTGGAGCCTTGTCGGGATCCATAGCGAAGAGGGCATCTTTGAATTCATTCTTGGTGACTTTGGATTCTAGAATAAGATTCGTGTTCGCTGAAATTGAATGAGGAACTACATCAAGCAGATCTGGATGATGGTCCAGATCTATTTCCTTGCTATACAGACTTTTGAAATGAAAAAAGGCTGCTTTCTTGATGTTTTCAAAGTCCTTGTGAATGAAATTCTCTTCCTTGATCTCAGAGATGGAGTTGAAACATTTCCTGGCCTGAGCTTCCTTGTGGAAAAAGGAAGAGTTCATGTCCCCTACTTTAAGCCAAAGGCTTCGGGCCTTTAGCCTCCAGTATTCTTCTTTAGCCAAAAAAGCCTTATGGAAATTTGCTGGAGGTGGGCCTCTTTGTTTAAAATCTCTTTGGTTATAAAATCATCCTCCACTTGAAATTGATGGTTTTCTAGAATGTTTTGAATTTTTTTCCTTTCTGTTGCCGGCTTGGGCAACATTTTGGCCCAGCGTTTTAGGGCCACTTTCACTCTTCTGAGTTTTTCCTCCCAGACAAAAAAGGGGGAGCCTTTGACAGGCAGTCTCCAACTATCCTTGAATAAAACCATGAAGTCAGGCTCCTTGGCCCAGAGGGGACTGAATCTAAAAGGAATAGGGCCCGATTCAAGGTGAGCCTGAAGTTCAAGTTTGATGGGCTTGTGATCTGAGATGCTGCTGGAGAGAATATGCATTCTAGGTTCTAACCCTAGCAAAAGGAAGGAGCTTTGAATGAAGAATTTGTCCAGTCTGGTGGCAATATGGCCTGGACCTATTATTTTGTTAGACCAAGTGTACTTACTGAAAATTGGCTTGATGTCCAGTAGGTCCCAATCCTGCATTAGATCCTCCGCCCATTCCCTTGTCGGATCTCGAACAACGCTGCCTCCTCTCTTATATGACAAGAGAAGGGTGAGATTGAGATCACCGGTAATGATGATATTTTCCAAGTTTTCTATATTAGCTTGGCTTCTTATAGAATCCCAGCAGGCCTTTTTTCCCCAGCATTGACTAGGACATACACGTTGAAGAGATGGAAAATCTCTTTGGTAACTAGGTGTTGCATTTGTAAGAGAAGCCAATGAGTATTCTGAGTTTCAGAAATAACTGAGAACTTTCTAGCATTCCATAGGGTGCCCAACCCTCCTGAGGCCCCACAGCTAGAGATTGCTTTTGCTTCACTTCTGTTCCAGAGTTTCTTACGTACTTGCAGGAAGACTGTGTCTTCCAATTTGGTCTCCTGGACGAGAAGTATGTCAGGGACTTCTATCCTTATTAAGCCTCTAATGGCTTCTTCTTTGGCTCTGCTCCCCATAAATCTACATTTCCAGGAGATGATCTTCATTATTTATGCTTCTGATGGGCTCCCTTGGAGCCTTGGGGCCGATTTCTCACCGTCTTCGATTTTGAAGCTAACATCTTCTTAAGAGTTGGCTGGCTACCCTGGAGCTTTTCTTTATACGTTTTGATCCAGGTGGATATTGGTGGCCACCCGCCTATTCCACTTGGGCCCCCACCATTGTCTTTTTCAGTTTTTCAGTTTCGGCATAACTTACAATTTTTAGCAGTTTTTCGGGTCCTGAACTTTCGGAGCCGTTTTGAGGCCCTAAACGATGTTTTTTGGGTATCATTTTACCAGCAAATTGGATCATCCAATTTTTCTTGACAGTTATAGTCCTCGGATAGATCTTTCTAATGATGTATCATGTGCGTCAAACGGAGATAGTATGACAAAGTTACGTCCCTGGGAAGTTGAAACACCAATTTACCCAAACGGGGCCCATAGTTTTGGCGCTTCATCTCCTAGGGTTAGGTTTTTGGGATGTTTAGGGTTCTCCATTGTTTCTCTATAATAAATAGGCCCTCGAGCCTCATTGTAACTCAGTTCAGAGGCCTGTAGCCGCCACATCTCTTCTCAGAGATAGCTACCAGTGCCCTAGCTAGTTTTATTTCCATTCTGTCTGTAAGCAAATTTCAGTTCTTTGATATTAATGAAATGAAGTGTTAATTCTGCTGCATCTCTGTATTTATGGTTATATGTTTATTCTGTTGCGTTCCTACATAAATCTGGATCAGTGGTATCAGAGCGGTCTGCTTTTTCTCGATCCTTCTTTGCATGTCCCCAACGAGGTCGGGGTATAAAGGAGCTAGGGCTCGATCTGGTGGAACCTTTGCAAGATCAGCCTCGCAAACCTCGACGGACGCCCGTGGGGGACGAAAAGAAAGATGAGGGAGCAGGAGATCCTATCAAAATATTGCTCGAGGAGGCCCTCGAAAGACAAAGGAACGTGATGATGGATAACTTTGCTCAGATCCTTCAACGGCTACCCACCGGCGGCGCATCTGCATCCAGCAGCCACTCTGGAGGCGCGACTCCTTTTAAGGTACAATTAAATTTTGACATTCCTATATTTGAGGGTCAAATAGACGCAGATGCCATAGATAGATGGTTGAATCTGTTAGAAGGATATTTCTCGGTTCATGACTTTTCAGACCGGGAGAAGATTATTTTTTCACTCCTCAAAGCTACCCCCCATGTTAAGGACTGGTGGGAAACCTACTGTGAGAACAAGGACCAGACAGAACCCTCTATGTTCTCGGCCGTACCAACTTGGAATTATTTCCGAGACGCCGTCAAGGAACAGTACTATCCCGTGGGGAGCTATGAGGACAAGTACATACAATGGACCACGCTGCGACAACAAAGGGATCAAGATGTGCACGAGCTGACGAATCTGTTCCATACCATGCGCACAAAGTTGGGTATCAAAGATTCAGAGAAACATTTGGTGCTAAAGTATCGCAGCTGTCTGCACAGATACATTCAGGAGGAAATGGAGTTCCTCGACATCTCCTCGCTTGGTACGGCATACCGGTATGCTGCCAAGATTGAGCAGAAATTCAAACAGAAGAAGCGAGACTTCGGATCTGCGAATCAAAAGCAAGGGAAAGGTGCTTCCAAACCGCAGAACAAAGGACAGAGCCAAGGCATGGCGGCTAAAGACAACCCGTCAAAGCCACAAGAAAAGAACAACACCGCAAAGCCAAAGAAGGACACGGGAAAGTGGTGTGAGTTCCATAAGAGCTCAACTCACAACACAAGTGAGTGTCGGGCCAAGCAGTCGCTAGTGGCCGAGATGAGGGCTTCTGAGTCAGATGCATGCTCCGACTCCGAATCAGAACCTGAAAAGGGGAATGAAAAAGGGGAACAGATTATTGATGCGGAGCCCAACGCCACTGTTTCCACTACAAAGGTCTAGAAGGAGGAACCGGAAGATCCAGAGGAGGAGGAACGTCTCTTCCACTCCCAGATGTGGGTAAAGGGCTCCCCTGTACAGTTCATTGTCGACAATGGGAGCCAAAAGAACCTCATTTCAGCAGACGCCGTGAAGCGGTTGGGCTTGCCGACCACATCTCACCCACATCCATACACCATCTGGTGGCTTCACCAAGGACGAGATCTCCGCGTCAGCCGACAGTGTCGCCTTCCCTATAGCATCAAGCCCTTCACGGATGAGGTATTATGTGACGTTGCTCCTATTGATGTTTCTGATGTATTATTAGGACAACCATACTTATGGAAGCGTCATGCTGTGTATGAGTCTCGACCTCGTGCTGTTATTATTACTTTGGGAAATAAGTTGTACAGGATACCAAAGGTACCACCTCCTATGACTATCTCTTTGGTTACTGCAAAACAATGCAGTAAGCTCATTTCCCAAACCAGGAAATTCGTTTTCCTGATGATCCGCCCCCAGGGCAAGAAGAAGACTGTGGCCACGACCTCCAGATAGGGCCCCTCTTCACGACAAAAACAAATGGATAAGGTTGTGGAGGAGTACGGGGACATCTTCACCTCGCCCACAGGGGTTCCTCTGCACTGTCAGGTCAAGCACCTGATTGATCTGACCCCAGGTGCGCCGCTACCCAATGGATCAATCTATCGCCGCTCTGTTATGGAAAATGATGAAATCAAGAGGCAGATTCAAGAGCTGTTGCAGAAAGGTCACATCAGACCAAGTTCATCACCCTGTGGGAGTCCGATCGTGTTGGTACAGAAGAAGGATGGGACATGGAGACTCTGTATTGACTATCGGGCGCTAAACAAGATCACTGTCCGGAATAGGTACCCAATCCCACGGATTGATGACCTTCTGGACCAACTCCAAGGTGAAAAATATTTCAGTAAGATCGACCTGAAGTCTGGGTATCACCAGGTACCAATTGAACCCTCTGATGTGTGGAGGACTGCCTTCAAAGCTAAGGAAGGCCTTTTTGAATGGCTGGTCATGCCTTTCGGGTTGACGAATGCTCCCGCAACCTTCATGAGGATGATGGACTACATCTTGCGGCCATTCACCAACTCATTCGTAGTGGTGTACTTGGATGACATTCTGATCTTCAGCAAGACTTGGGAAGAGCACCTTCATCACATCCGACAAGTCCTCCAAACACTGCGGCAACACAAGTTGTGTGCCAATTTGGAGAAGTGCACGTTTGGCATGACCCAGGTTCAATATCTGGGATACATTATTGATGGAAAGGGGGTGCATGTGGATCCAGCCAAGATCCAAGTCATTCGGGATTGGCCAGCCCCGACTACTATAACAGAGCTTCGCAGCTTTCTGGGTCTTGCTAATTTCTACTGTAGATTCATGTTGGGATTCTCTCATATCACTTGGCCCTTGAGTCAAGTCACCAAAGGAGGAGCAAGAGCAAAATTCTTTTGGTCGGAACCTCAACAGAAGGCGTTCAAAGAATTGAAAAATCGCCTCTGTTCTGCCCCAGTGCTCACCTTACCAAACTTGTAGCAGCCATTTGAGATCGAGACAGATGCCTCTGACTATGTTATTGGGGCAGTTCTTACTCAACAGGGACATCCAGTGGCATATCACAGTGAGACATTGTCTGAGACAGTTCGCAAGTATCCCACCTATGACAAAGAAATGTATTCCATTGTGCAAGCCCGTCGACAATGGAAGCATTACATTTTGGGGAAGGAAACAATCATCCACACAGACCACCGGCCCCTGCAGTTCATACAGACACAAGGGAAGTTGCAGAATGATCGCCATCAGAAGTGGTCCACATATCTGCAACAGCTTCATTTGAACATCAAGTACAAGAAGGGTAGCACCAATAATGTTGCAGACTGCCTCAGCCGACCACCGATCGTGGCGCTCACCACCGTGCTCAACTCTTGTGGGCACGAGACTTCTGATTGGCCGCTTCTCTATGAGAGTGACCCAGAATTCAGCCACACTTACAAGGCACTCTTGGGGGGCATGCAAGTTCCAAATTTGCACCTCCAAGATGCACTTTTATGTCACTTGGGACACCTCTGTGTTCCTTCAAGCGAGCGTGCCAAGATGATATGGGAAGCACACTACAGTCGAGTCGCTGGGAATTTCGGGGTCGAGAAAACAGTAGCAATACTACAGAAGTATTTCTATTGGCCGAACCTTCAAAAGGATGTCGAGAATCACATTAGATCCTGCACTGCTTGTGCCATTGCCAAACCGACCATCAAGAAGCAAGGCCTATATACTCCACTACCTACCCCTAGTCGACCTTGGGAATCCATCTCCATGGATTACATGTCGGGCCTGCCCTCTACTAAGAATGGCAATGACTGTGTTTTCGTGGTCGTTGACAGATTCTCAAAGATGGCCATTATGGCGGCCTGTAAGAAGAATATCACAGCAGAAGCCACTGCTAAACTCTTCTTTGAACGAGTGTGGGTGCACTTTGGGATCCCACAGTCTATCATATCAGATCGAGATAGCAGGTTCCTCAGCACATTTTGGTCCAGCCTCCGGTCAATGTTGGACACAAAGCTCACCAAGTCCACAGCTTTCCATCCCCAAACAGATGGCCAGACAGAGGTCGTCAACAGAATGATTGTACACATTCTGCGCATGTACAACTCAAAGCATCCTCGCACATGGGACGAGAGCCTCCCCTATGTACAACACAGTTATAACCGGGCTCTCCACAGTTCAATTGGCCATAGCCCCTTTCAGGTGGGCTTGGGATTCCAGCCACTATGTCCCATTGACATAGCCATGCCGTTTGCAGCTTCTCAGGCCGATTCAGCTCATGTCCAGTCTGAAGTTGACAAATCAAGTAGCTTCATCGAGCGCATTCAACACATCCGCCAACAGGTTCATGATATATTGGACAGAGCCAATGCGAAGTACAAGCAGCGCCATGATCAACACCGGGTACCACACCACTTCCAGGTGGGCGACAAAGTATGGCTACATTTGCAGAAGGAGCGCCTCACTGGACCTCACCGCAAGCTTTGCCCGCTCCGATACGGGCCGTACACCATCACCAAGGCTGTAGGTAACAATGCCTTCGAGCTTAGTATTCCACCATTCCTTGGTCTGCACCCAGTCTTCAATGTGGATCGCCTTCGTCCTTACTTTCCACCTCTACTGGACACCTCGGACATTGCAGAACAACTCACACCAACAGAGTTAAACCCGGACTGCATGGAACAGGCCACCACAGATTGTATCATGGACATGCAAATCAAGAACACTCGTCAACAGCAGATCCAACTGTATCGGGTTGTCAAAGCCGGCCAACTCCTGCACCAAGGAAAGTGGTTCACCAGGGACCAAGTTCAGCAGAAATTTCCTCATCTCATGGAGGAACTTAACGCAATGGGGACCATTGCTTCCTAAGGGGGGAGGAATGATCCAGGTGGATATTGGTGGCCACCCGCCTATTCCACTTGGGCCCCCACCATTGTCTCTTTCAGTTTTTCAGTTTTGGCATAACTTACTATTTTTAGCAGTTTTCGGGTCCTGAACTTCCGGAGCCGTTTTGAGGCCCTAAACGATGTTTTTGGGTATCGTTTTACCAGTGAATTGGATCATCCAATTCGTCCCGAAAGTTGTATCCCTGATATAGTTTAATGATGTATCATGGCCAAACTAGAGATAGCATGCCATAAAGTTATCTCCTCGTGTGCTGAAACACCAATTTACCCAAATCCGGCCATAGTTTTGGCGCTTCATCTCCTGGCTAGGTTTTTTGGGATGTTTAGGGTTCTCCATTGTTGTTTCACACAACAGGCCCTCGAGCCTCATTGTAACTTAGTTCGTAGGCCTCGTAGCTTCACATCTCTTCTCGAGATAAATACCAGTGCCCTAGCTAGTTTTATTTCCATTCTGTCTGTAAGCAAATTTTAGTTCTTTGATATTAATGAAATGAAGTGTTAATTCCGCTGCATCTCTGTATTTATGGGTATATGTTTATTCTGTTGCGTTCCTACATAAATCTGGACCACGTTTCCTGCTCTCTTTTTTCCCTATCGGTCTTGTGGCCTCTTGTGGATCTCTTGACCGAGGCTTGAGACTCTCCTATTTCTCTTTCCTCCTCTGAATCTTCCAATTCTTGTTCTTCCTCCTCGACTTCTAATGGGATACCTTTGGAGATTTCTGCAGCATTTTTTCCCTTGAGAGAAGAGGAGGGAGTGCCTTTTTTTGGAGAGACTGGTTTTTGGATCTCGACCTCCTGAGAAACCTCTATTTACTAGCTTAGAGGGTCAAACTTTTTTTCTTGCCCCTTTTTGGGAGGGGGCTTCTGAGCTTGGGCCTGAAGAGGGCCATTGCCATTTGGGCCTCCGGGCTTTTTAGCTTTGTGAGAAGTCTTTGAACGCTTGACTTGGTTCCAGCCCTCCTCCTTACCTTTCTCTGCCTCAACATTGGATGGGCATCCTCTGGAAAAATGGCCATAGACATGACATTTCCAGCATTTGAAGGGAAGTTGTTCATAATCAAGTTTCTGCACATGAGACCAGCTACCAACATTGATTTTAATGGCCTCCAGGAGGCCCACCCCTAGATATACTTCTACGTAGATTCTGGCACAGTCATATTGGTCTTTGTTGTTTGCCCTATCTATAAATTTCCCTAGGGCGTTGCCGATGTGCTTCAAGGAGTCCCACTTCCAACAATGAACTGGGAGGTTTAGGAGCTGAACCCACACTGGGACCGCCGTGGGAACATCGACACAGGATCGAAGTCCGGTGTCCATTTGTTAAGATAGAGGCCCTGAGGACCCATGAAGTAGGGGCCATTTTGGAAGATCAAATCCTTATCATCTTTTGAGGAGAACTCAAAGAGGAAGAACCCTCGCCCAAGGAAATAAGAGGTAACATTGTGCTTGATCAGAGGAGCCTAGTTCTTGTTAGCCCAGTTATCGGTAGATTTTGGAGAAGGCCAGAGCCCAGTGAATTGGCCAATGAGGGCACAATCAGCTAAGGACAGATCTATTTGAATGGGGGTCTCTGGAGGCAGAGAAATTTCCGGAATATCTTCAAGCTTCTTCACAAATTTGGCTGCTTCGCTTTTTTTCTTCTGGGGCAGGCCAGCCAAAAGCCGGTTGAAGGATTCAACGACAGAAGGAGGAGGGTGGGGGCGGAGGAGGCTCCTTGGGCAAGCCCTATGCCTCCATGAGGGAAAAACCCTAGGGTAGGCCGCTGCTCAGGAACGCAACCAAGCTGCGCAAATCAGGAGGCAGACAGACCTCACGCGCACAGGATTTTTCGCATGATCCAAAATACGAAGTGTATATTGAGATGTTAGAAAATGTTAACACTCACACATATGGAGATAAAAGAGCTGACCATGTTATACGATATCATGTTAATCTCATTTTTGAGACGTAATTCATAAAGGAAAATGTGGCAGTTCAAGCCCATTTGTTGAAAGGTCTCCTATCATTAAGGAAATTAAAAGAAGCTACAACTTTATTGGTATTCGAAAATCAACAAAATATAAAAAAATAAAATGAAGGAAAATGTGATATAAAAAATACAAATATTGCTATAAATTCAATTAGAAGATCTAGACACAAAAATGTTTCAGTTGCACGTAGAGCAATACATATGGCAGTGGTTTCATTGCTAGAATTTACTGGAGAAATAATAAATTTACCGAGAGGAACAAAAAACCATAAAATAGCTAGAAACAAATCATAAACATAAACCAAGATGTTTATCCAGGAAAACCCCCAAATCTAGGGAAAAACCCAACCAATGAAATTTCATTAAGCATTGGCCAAAACCCTGGCCAATCCAGCCAAGTGAGCCTTCACCGCTCACCTCCAAGCCTACATTACAATGAAGTATTCCCAGCTTTTTATAGGTTCTATTACATGCAATACCATGGGTTGAAAACCATGGTGCACAATACCATGTGCCCCAAAACCACTACTATTTACCCTAGTCAACATTGACTCTATCCCGAGTCAAGTTTACCTAAAAATTCCCCCCCTTAGACTTGACTTGGGGTTTCTTCACTAAATCCAGCCAAAATTGCTAAGTGAGACAACCCTGCTCACTCTAGCTCTTTCCCCGTCAAATTTTTTTTTTTAACCCAGGTAATTGTTAACTTGACATCCCCCCTATCACCTATATCTAACCCAGAATTTACTAGTGATTACCGAGGGGTACGCATGCCATACCAGGTCTTACAGCAGTATGCCCATTTACATGTAATAAATTAACTCCATTATAATAATATTTTTTTTGTTTCATTGTTACTGCCTTTGTAGATATGAAATCAATGTCCATATAGAAAGAATCCATCTACCGGATTACATGGTCACCAGCCTCTGTAACCGCCAGTCCTCTAGGATTTCTCTTCAGATACATGGTTCATCAATTAATCAATCCACATGCACATATCCTCTCTCATTTTGACAGACTTTTCTCTCCTAGCGCAAAGAAATTCAATGGCTCAGATACCATTTGTTAGAATTTACCGGAGAAATAATAAATTTACCGAGAGGAACAAAAAACCATAGAATAGCTAGAAACAAATCATAAACATAAACCAAGATGTTTATTTGGGAAAATCCCCAAATCTAGGGAAAAACCCAACCAATAAAATTTCATTAAGCATTGGCCAAAACCCTGGCCAATCCATCCAAGTGAGCCTTCACCACTAACCTCCAAGCCTACATTACAATGAAGTATTCCCAACCTTTTATAGGCTCCATTACATGCAATACCATGGGTTGAAAACCATGGGTGCACAATACCATGTGCCCCAAAACCACTACTATTTACCCTAGTCAACATTGACTCTGTCCCGAGTCAAGTTTACCTAACATTCATCAAGTACTAAAGAGAATCTCTTGGTAAAATCTATGGCACGAGCATTAGGAACCTCACGAAAAACTTTGCACAAAAATCGAAAATTTCGGTTGCAAATAGATGTTAATGATGAACTCGCTTGTTGGAGAGATATTTGTAGGCAACCATACAAATATAGAATTGGAGAAAATGTTAAAGAAACAATATATGAATATTGGAAGAAAAATTCACATGTTTCGCTAAATGCAAGATGTGATGCGAAGAAGAATAGAACGAAATCAGTATGAAACACATCCAAAATATTTCTTGGACACCAGTTAGATAGAGTTGTTCAACAAGTTCAAATAAGAGAATTGTGAAATTGATGTCTCAATCAATGCTTTTGTGCAACAAAAACCATGGTATGTAAAACCTATCACTGTACGCGACACTTGTTGTTGTCGTTATCATGTGGAATTTTAGTTATATTATGACATATTCCTTAATTTTGGTAGAAAATTTTGGAAAGATTCACCTCCTCCTTCCACTATCCGTGATTTCATTTCTCAAATTATATGTGGAAGAGAAAGCGATGAATTATTTTACAAAAAGAAATGTGTTTGTGGTAAAAAATGCGATGATTGTGGAAATTTGACTAAATTTCAAAACAAATATCATACTGATATAAATGATAAATTTTCCAACATGAAAGTGAAATGGAAGAGATATGAATATATCCATACATTGATTCAAGGTTCTAATAGTGCTAAGAGAATTGAATTACAAGAAGAAAGAAATTTTGTGATAGATTTTTTGAGAAAGTTTGAGGCAGAAATTTATAAATACACCAAGCATTCCCATAGAGCTCGATGGCGGGACTTGCAATTCAAAAAATCTTATGAAGTTTTTCCACTAGGGACCATTTTGTCAGTAATTGATTTTTCATAAAACTACACATTTGTTCCACAAAAAGAAATTCATAGTGAATACTATCATTCTAACCAAGTCTCCATGCTCATCCATATTCTATATAGACATGTGGAACAAAAAGTTGATCATATAGAAAGCACCAGTTAAAATTGACATGCTATTAAAGAATATCACTTTTATATCAGTAACGATCGTACACATGATACATATTTTGTACAACACTGTTTTGGAAAGATTTATGACTCCTTGAAAAGTCATGGAATAAAATTAAATGAACATTGGATATGGTCAGATCGATGCGCAGGTTAATTCAAATCTTCACGATAATTCTTTTGGTTGTGTTGTCTTCATAAGAAAACCTACATTAAACATTGTTGGAATTTCTTTGAGACTGGTCATGGAAAAGGAGAACATGACAGTGCAGGGGCATGCATAAAACAAGCACTTCGAAGATATCAAATGGACCCCTCTACAAACCGACTTGTGGATGCTAAAGAAGTTGTTCAATGGTGCATCGTTGCACTAAGCCACGAGACTAACCGATCAAGGGAAGTGCGAAGGTACATTCAATTTAATTTTTATTAGATATCCAATTTTAAAAAGTGTACATTTATCACAATGATCATCTTTGATGGTATTTTGATATCATATTTAAATTCTTCTTTGAATTTTCCATATAGGTTTTTTTGGCATATTGGGGTCAAAGATGTAGATTGATTGATTGGAAATGATGTTGAAACAATAAAAGGGACTTGAAAATTGCATTCAATTAAAACAAAGTTGTCCACAAATGTGTTTGCATTGGATAAAAGAAAATATTCTTGTTTTTTTCATGTTTGCATAGACAACATAGAATCCAATGATGTTTGTGAAAACAAAATGTATGTAAAATATTGGAAACATGCAAAGCTAAATACAAAGGGGAAAATGTTCGTTGCAATGTTTGAGGAAATGTAATCAGAGAAGACTACAATATCATATGATGGTGAACAAGTTTTTGATATTGTTACAGAAGGTAACATTTGAATTGCTTTCAAATGATAGAGATCTAGAAATAAATACTAAAATTATTTTAAAGCTAATTTTTCATGTTAATTATGATCTAAATTTAAATACCTAAGTTTGTTTTATTGTGTAGGAGATGCTTTTGCTGTAATTGCACCTACTATCAGGGATGAAAATGTGAAGTATTATTTGATGCATTACACTGAATAAAAGATGAAATTATTAGAAAACTATAATGATCATGGGTTTCCATATGATAGAGGTCTATTATACTGAAAGGTTATTTTTCAGACAAACTAATCAAAGTGGGGTTTTTGTTTACTTTGAAGACTATGAACCTGATGTCATAAGTTGTCAATGTACTCATTTGGTGTGTGTAACACGCATAAAGTTGATAGAGGTTCAATCAAAGAAAAAAATGAAAATTAATAAAGGGAAAATGTCAAAATCTAATCATGAATGACTCACTGAAGATGGCATCCCATTGGAATTTTTTTGATTGAACTACCCAACAATTTCTTCTCTTTGAATTCATGTTTTAGAACTTCCAGAACTCAACTAAAAATTGAACTGCCTTGTTATGTTATCTATGAAAGTGTTTGCATATGTACATTGTTTTGGTACATGCACACTAGTATCAACTAAAAGTAGCTTTTCTCTGTGCATTGATGAAAAATGTTGCACGTACTGGATATATATGTTCTAGAATGTAATTAACTGAAAGTAGATTTTCTATGTGCATTGATGAAAAATGTTGCATATATATATATATATATATATATATATATATATATATATATATATATATATATATATATATATATGTTCTAGAATGAAATTAACTGAAAGTAGCTTTTCTATGTGCATTGATGAAAAATGTTGCAAGTACTGGATATATATGTTCTAGAATGAAATTAACTGAAAGTAGCTTTTCTATGTGCATTGATGAAAAATGTTGCACATACTGGATATATATGTTCTTGAATGCAATTAACTAAAAGTAGCTTATCTATGTGCATTGATGAAAAATGTTGTACGTACTGGATATATATGTTCTAGAATGCAATTAGCTGAAAGTAGCTTTTCTATACATGCATTGATGAAAAATGTTTCACGTACTGGATATATATACATATTATAGAATGCAATTTTAACATTTTATGATTGTTTGACACATTTAACAAGACTTAGAATCTTATGATTATATATATATTGTAATTCAATCGTTTTAACATATATATTCAAACATGTACTTAAAACATTTCTACATGTACATATATTCATGTGAACTTTTTTGTTGTTTGGAAAACGACAACTTGAATTTAAAAAAAAAAACATTATATCATAATCACATGTCAAATGTAGTTCAACCATCCAAAACTTGAGTTTTAAAAAGAAAACATTATATCACAACATTACTTCACATGCCAAATGTAGTTCAACTATCCAATAAAAACAAAACATTATATCGTGCAATCACATGCCAAATGTAGTTCAACCATCCAAAACTTAAGTTTTAAAAACAAAACATTATATAACAACATTACTTCACACGCCAAATGTAATTCAACCATCCAAAACTTGAGTTTTACAAACAAAGCATTATATCACAATATTACTAAACATGCCAAATGGAGTTCAACTATCCAATAAAAACAAAACATTAAATATCACAATCACATGTCAAATGTAGTTCAACCATCCAAAACTTGAGTTTTAAAAACAAAACAAATTATATCACAACATTACTTCACATGCCAAATTTAGTTCAACTATACAATAAAAACAAAACATTATATCATACCAAATGTAGTTCAACTATCCAATAAAAACAAACCATTATATTGTGCAATCACATGCCAAATGTAGTTCAACCATCCAAAACTTGAGTTTTAAAAACAAATCAAATTATAACACAACATTACTTCACATGCCAAATATAGTTCAACCATCCAAAACTTGAGTTTTAAAAACAAAAAAATATATATCACAACATTACTTCACATGCAAAATTTAGTTCAACTATCTAATAAAAACAAAACATTATATCACATTCACATGTACCAAATGTAGTTCACATAAAATATGTCCAAAATTTGTATCTCACAAGTATCAAGTTATATATGACTGCATCTAGATAAGACTATATATAAAAAAGTAAATTTAAGACTAAATCTATTGAAAATATAATGTTGCACGTGCATGTGCATCATCCATCAAATACAGATGGATGTAGTGTCTCTCCAAGCAAAGTCACGATCTCCGAGATATCCTGCGAAGCATGGGGAACCTGTACACAATGTGTACAAACATTAAAATTTAATGTTTTAAAATTGAATGAGAATATATAGAACTTCATGTAAAAAAACAAAATGTAAAAAAAAATCATGCAATACCTCATGAAGTTCCCTCTCCATTTGTTGCTCGTCTACTAAAACTTACCCCACAAGAACTTCTTGAACAGTAAACTGTACACAATATATATATATATATATATTAAAAAATTTCAAATGAAAATGCATATATAAAATTATTTTCAATAATATTAAAAAAAAGTTAGACAACTTGTTTAAATGGTTGAAATGGTGTGGATGTTCTTATCTCCATCATACACTTCATCGCTAGAGTCCGTGGAGAAAAGAAATCCTCTCTAGGAACCTAAAATTCAAAAAATTTAAAAGTATAAAATAACTCAAGATCTAGATCTCAATTTATAATAAAACTTTTGAACTTCAATTTATAACTAATAACTTAAAAACATATATTTAAGTGAAAAATTGAATACTTGTGCTAGTTGATTTGACACATCTCCTAAGAGAGGCTCCAAAAGAAAATCTCCAAAAACCTAAAATTCGAAAAATTTAAAATAACTCAAGATCTAGATCTCAATTTATAATAAAACTTTTGAACTTCAATTTATAACTTATAACTTAAAAACATATATATTTAAGTGAAAAATTGAATACTTGTGCTGGTGGATTTGGCACATCTCTTAAGAGTGGCTCGGAAAGAAAATCTCCAAAAACCTAAAATTCAATTTTTTTTAAATAACTCAAGATCTAGATATCTCATTTTTTAATGGAACTTTTTGAGTTCGAATATATAACTTAAAAACATATTTAAAAGTGAAAAATTGTTCATACTTGTGATGGTGGATTTGGCACATCTCCTAGGAAGAAGAAGGTACCACCATCCCAAAAACATAGGACGGAATCAGAATCTGTTAAAACATTTTAAATTATATATATACATGTACATGTGTGCACAATTATTTATTTAAAAAATATCTCATCATGTTTCGATATATATAATAATAGATAAAAAATAATTGTACATCATCATGTTCACTTAAAAAACACTAACATTTTCCAACATATCTTGATGGTGAGAACCATCTTGATTGTGTGATTGATGGTGAGACCCATCTTGATTGTTTGAACCGGAGGCTCCAACCGTGATATTAACATTTTCTTCATTCATCAAGCGTGACAACTGCAAATGGTGTTAACCTATAATGATACATTTTTGTTATATTAATGTATACAAATAAATGTATGTATATATGTATTTATTACAAATTGTACATGTGTTAAAATAATCACCCTAACCATTAACACATACCGTTCTCATGCCTTCTTGCTTATGAATAATTAGGTCATGCCAACCATTGCGAAAATTATTTGCATATGTTCTGAGATTTTCAACACTCATGTTGTTAATCTCTTCATTTGTATAATACACAAAATTAGCGCGTGCATTCTCACGTGTTCTTTTTCGATTCATACAAACATTGACTCCACCCAATCCACTGTGAACATTGTCAATGATGGCATCCATTGCTTCTCGACTAATTTGAGAAGTGGCATCCATCTCTGACTGCAAAGTTTCGACACAAAGAGGTCGACTAACTAATGGTGGCTCAGGGTGAGGCAACTCAACATCACGCCTGGCGCCCCTACGGTCACACTATCGACCTTTCCCAACATCAAAAAATTCAGAGGGAAGGTCATTGTAATTGGGTTTCATTTGCAAAAATAATTCTACATAAAATAATTTTGCAAAATAAAGCAGAACCTCGTCGTTCCATAGGAGTCTTCCATTGGCCGCAAGGTGTCTATCATACAAATAGCAATCTATATGAGGGTGCTTGAAAATTTTCACCTTCAACATCTTTCTTTTTAGCCCTTCTTTGAAATTAAACATAGACTTGGCCATTTCTATTGTAACTCTTTGTTTAACAACCTCCCATGTATCGGGACCCATCACAGTTTCCTTTCTTTTTCTCATCACTTCTACAAAAGTATTAGTGGTTGGCCCAAGCTTTAGGTTCATATATACTAGTTCGTTTAAAGAGTGAGTAACTATTTCCAAGCTTTGTCGACTCTCAGCAGGGAGAGTCAAAGCCACGAGATCTCTCTTCAATTTTGCATGAAGATGTTGACACCTTTGTAAGGTGCATTGCTGCATGTTTGATTCCCAAGGTGTATCGGAAATGTTGAACTAATAAGTCGTGGTTGGTGTACGACCTTCTTCTTGAATTACGTGCTCTTTCCTACGTCTCTTTCGAGCAACACTTGGAGAAGCATTTTCAGCCTCTGCATCAATACATAAAATTTTATATATTAAAAAAATACATGTAAACAAATTTGTACAAATTGAATGAAAATAATATTCAAATTGATGGCCACCTCGATATGGTTGGCTAGCATCTTGCCCACCTCAAGACTGTTGAGAACCGGAACAACCCTGTTGAGAACTAGAACGAACACCGATTGGTTGAGAACCAACACGACCATCTGTTGATTGGCCTTTAGGGGAATATATATCACCACCTTTATGAAATTCGCCAGCACCTATTGATGGCCCTCCAAGGGAATGTGTACCACCACCAACCTCACGAGACGAGAGGGAAGCTTCTAAAAAAAATATGAATTTATAATCAATTCAAAAATACATTCATACATATAAATACATAACATATTCATTGACTAAATTGCATGAAACATACCATAATTGCATGAACTATGGCCATGCTCTATTGATGGAGTAGACACCCTTGTCCTCCTACCTCCTAAAAATAAAAAATTAAACCTATTAACAACTAATTTAACTCACAAAATTGATAAAAAATCAACTCCATATGTACACACATGTATGTATATGTATGGAGATTGAAGATTATATTTAAATGTACCATGAACATCCATCGATCCCTGATCCCCCTCTCTCGTATAGATATGGGATTCTGTTGATATTTGCTTTTCATTCTCCATGATATATATATGTAGATATATCTACAGTGGACATTTACAATTATTTTTTTAAATTACTATTTAAAATAAATTTCAAATAAATTTCAAAAAATTAATGTAATTTATTCTACACAAATTATGTAAAACACAAATTTCAAAGCACTAATTGATGTGTGAAACTCAATTTAAACAAAAAATTTATAAAAAATTTAAGTTCACCAAATTGCGCTTTACATGGTGGGAGCACCGTTGGTATATAATTGAAAACATGGTGGGAGCACACTTGGTATATAATTGAAAAAAACACATGGTCATTAAAAATGAAGTGTGAAACTCCATTTAAACAAAAATTTGTTGAAGTCCTCACATTTTAATTTTATAAAAATGTGATGTTCACCACTTGTTTAAAATGTTAAGTTCACCAAGTTGCGCTTTACATGGTGGGAGCACACTTGGTATATAATTGAAAAAAACACATGGTCATTAAAAAACACACATTTATAAGTACAAAACACACACATATCCAAGATATGTTACAATGTCTATCAATAACTTTTGAAGGAGAGCGTTTCAACACTAATTCATCTTTGAGAGATGAATCTTGACTTTTTGAAGAAGAGCGTCTCAAAACTAATTCATCTTTGAGAGATGAATCTTGCATTGGCATTGCTCCGTATAATTCTAATTCATATATTAATTAATCTTTGATAGATGAATCCTGAATTGGCATTTCCCCACGCAATAGATCAACATACATCTTATTAACATTTGTACAATGTTTTATACTGAAAATTGAAATTGGTTAACAATATTGTTTCCTTTTCCATGCAGTTGTTTTAGCCTATCCTTCTTAACTTGATACACACCTTTCATCTGGTTGCCCACAAGTTCAGAATTGATGAAAACTACAATTCCATTTGATCCATATTCCCTAGTTGTTCCCAAACCTTCTATCAATGCAATATAATATGCCTCGTTATTTGTTGTTCTTCCTGATTTATTCATTTTCCTTTGGAGGACCTTGCTAGTCGCAATATGGCAAAGCACAAGTAATCACTACTTTCCCTGGATTGGGATAGAAAAAAAAATCTATGCATAATGTCCATTTTTCAACCATATTTAGTGGGTTTTTTTTATCCCTGAAAAAAAAAAAATTCAATAAAATATATTAAATTAACATTTATTGCAAAAGCATGTGAGAAATGACACATGTGCATGAGATAAATGACATGTGCATGGTTTATCTTAAATTTTGACTTAAAGTTTATGGTAGAATTCACATCTAGAAATGAGATGCATTAAATATTGCATTTCTAGAGTATTTATGACACATATATACGTGGTTCGTGCATGGTTTGCCTTAAAATTTGCCTTAAAGTTTATGGTGGAAATCACATCTAGAAATGACATGCCTTAAGAAAGGATGAGATCCAGAGGCTACCTGGCCCTTTACAAACTCCTTTAGAACTTGTAGAAGTTAAGACTCAACAAACAAACTAAAATCCTATGGAAGTTCAGCCACTTTAGGTTCAGTTTTTAGGCCTTAAATTTTCTTGAATTAATGGGGGAAAGCCTTGAGTTTGGGGGATCCTATCCTATGGAAGTTCAGCTACTTTAGGTTCTGTTTTTAGGCCTTATATTTTTCCTTGAATTAATGGGAGAAAGCCTTGATTTTAGGGGATCCTATCCTATGGAAGTTCAACTACTCTAGGTTCACTTTTTAGGCCTTAGAGTTTGCCTTGAAATAATGGGAGAAAGCCTTGAGAAATGGCACATGCTTTAAATTTAATGGGAGAAAGCCTTGAGAAATGACACATGCTTTAAATTTTGCTTAAGATTTTATGGGAGAAATGACACATGTATGAGAGAAATGAAACATGTACACAGTTTTCCTTAAAGTGGTAGTGGTTTATGGATATTAAAATGATGAACTTCTATTTAGATCTGTTCCAGAGATTAACTATAGGGGAATTTACTGGAAATGTCACCTTTTAGAAAATATGAGATCAAGAGACTACCTAGCCCTTTACAGACTCTGCCTTTAGAACTTGTAGAAGTTAACACTCAAAAGGCAGACTAAAATACTATGGAAGTTCAAACAAACTAAAATCCTATGGAAGTTCAACCACTTTAGGTTTAGTTTTTAGGCCTTAAAATTTTCCTTGAATTAATGGGAGAAAGGCTTGAGTTTGGGGGATCTTATCCTATGGAAGTTCAGCTACTTTAGGTTCAGTTTTTAGGCCTTAAAGTCTGCCTTGAATTAATGGGAGAAAGCCTTGAGAAATGACACACGCTTTAAATTTAATGGGAGAAAGCCTTGAGAAATGACACATGCTTTAAAGTTTTCCTACGAGTTTATGGGAGAAATGACACATGTACATGGTTTTCCTTAAAGTGGTAGTGGTTTATGGATATTAAAATGAAGAACTTCTATTTAGATCTGTTCTAGAGATTGAATGTAGGGGCATTTACTAGATATGTTACCTTTCAGAAAAGATGAGATCCAGAGGCTACCTGGCCCTTTACAGACTCTGCCTTTAGAAATTGTAGAAGTTAACACTCAACAAACAGACTAAAATCCTATGGAAGCTCAAACAAACTAAAATCCTATGGAAGTTCAGCCACTTTAGGTTCAGTTTTTAGGCCTTAAATTTTGCCTTGAATTAATGGGAGAAAGCCTTGAGTTTGGGGGATCCTATCCTATGGAATTTCAACTACTTTAGTTTTAGTTTTTAGGCCTTAAAGTTTGCCTTGAATTAATGGGAGAAAGCCTTGAGAAATGACACATGCTTTAAAGTTAATGGGAAAAAGCCAATGACACATGCTTTAAAGTTTGCCTTAAGACTTTATGGGAGAAATGACACATGTACACGATTTTCCTTAAAGTGGTTGTGGTTTATGGAAATTAAAATGAAGAACTTCTATTTAGATATGTTCCAAAGATTGACTATAGGGGCATTTACTGGATATGTCACCTTTCAGAAAAGATGAGATCCAGAGGCTACCTGGTCCTTTATAGACTCTGCCTTTAGAACTTGTAGAAGTTAACACTCAACATACCGACTAAAATCCTATGGAAGTTCAGCCACTTTAAGTTCAGTTTTTAGGCCTTGAATTTTGCCTTGAATTTATGGGAGAAAGCCTTTAGTTTGTGGGAGAAATGGCATGTCCATGGTTTGCCTTAAAGTTTATGGGAGAAATCAGATCTAGAAATGACATGCCTTACAGTTTGCCTTGCCTAGAGTTTAAGATAGAAATGACATGTACATAGTTTGTCTTATAGTATATGGGAGAAATAACATTGCCTTATAGTTTATGGGAGAAATGACAGAGAAATGACATAGAAAAGACACATGTATGAGAGAAATGACACATGTACACAATTTGACTTAAAGTGTAGTGGTTCGCACTTACTTACACAACTAGTGGTAGTGGTTGATTAAGTTATGTCTAGCTTAAAAAACAACTAGCACCTATCAAATTGTTTAATAATTTATAATAATGTCATTTTTGGCTTGTACTATCATTCATGCTTGATATGTATAAGAATTTTACAACTCGAACATCAACTTACACTATCATCATATCACTGTAGCCATGTCAATCTAGATTATTTATATCCATTACATCATAAAACGCTATACTTTTAACATTTTACAAGATTATAAGCATCATGGAAGGTGTAAATTTAGGTACATTAATAAAATACAACCATGTCGATCTAGATTATTAAGATCCATTACATCATAAAACACTCCATTTTTTAAATTTTACAAGATTAGAAGCATCATGGAAGGTGTAAATTTAGGTACATTAATAAAATATATCCATGTCAATCTAGATTATTAATATCCATTACATCATAAAAGACTCCACTTTTAAGATTTTAAAAGATTAGAAGCATCATGGAAAGTGTAAATTTAGGTACATTAATAAAATACAACCATGTCAATCTAAATTATTAATATCCATTACATCATAAAACACTCCATTTCAATCTAGACACATAATATCCATTACTTGTTTGTTGTTGTTGTTTTATGTGATTACTCTATTTTGTACTAGTTTTCAGCACATTAGCTCTTGGTTAGGATGATTCAACTTGATGCAAGAAGTTTAAGGTTCATCAACTAGTTAAATTTTATTTGAGGGTGTTCTAATTAATTAGAAAAAATTTAGAGATTAAATCCCAAAAATAGATGGGAAAAAATAATATTTAAAGAAATTTAGCCTGAATACCATCAACACCCACACATTTTGCACCCGCAACAAATTTCAAATTTGAAAAATATTTTAAAAATGAGACAGATGACCTCAAAAACAATTGAAAAATATTTTAAAAATCATACAGATGACCTCATAAATAATTGAAAAATATTTTTAAAATGAGACAGATGACCTCAAAAACAATATAATTCTCTGTTCAAGCAATCGAATTCCAAAAGGTATTTCTGAAATTTATAATCTGAGTTAAATTCAACCTGCAATTCAAAGAGAATATCAAAGTTTTAAGCAAGAATATTTTAGAATCAGATAATCAAAATAAAATTTAAAAAAAAAATCCTATCAGTATCTTAGAATTCTAAAATCAAATTAAGTTCAACCTGCAACAGAGTTGGGCTCATTTGGTATGTTCTTGGTTAGGATGATTCAAAGAGTCTGGGTTATTCCTCTCGAGTCTGTGAATGCTTTGGGAGCAACTTAATAGTTATTGAATAGGTCATTCGTCTCAATTATTTTCTTGCAATTGGGTACACATTTTGTAAATGAATAAAAATACCATCAACACCCACACATTTTGCACCCACAACAAATTGCAAATTTGAAAAATATTTTAAATAATATAGATGACCTCAAAAACAATTGAAATATATTTTAAAAATGAGACAGATGACCTAAAAAAAAATTGAAAAATATTTTTAAAATGAAACAAATGACCTCAAAAACAATAGAATTCTCTTTTCAAGCAATCGAATTCCCCCTCACATTTTGCACACACAAAAAATTTCAAATTTGAAAAATATTTTAAAAATGAGACAGATGACCTCAAAAACAATTGAAAAATATTTTTAAAATGAAACAGATGACCTCAAAAAAAATAGAATTCTCTGTTCAACCAATCGAATTCCAAAAGGTATTTCTGAAGGGTAACATGCTATTTTGAATCCCAAAAGGTATCGACTAGGATGAAGGGTAACAGACTAGTATAAGCAAACCAGTAACACAAACATTACCCTAATTATGAGCTTTGTAATCACTAGTATTATATGTAACCAGAAGTTGAAATGGTTGGGATACTAATCACTGTGATTTCATAATGAATAACCCCTTTTTACAAACTCTGATATGGCTTGATTTATTACTGAATTGGAAATTTGTGAAGATTGAAGAGTTGGCTTGCTACTGGCGACTTTCTCTTTTTTTGGGCCTACTGGTAGAGGAAGTCCTAAATCATATCTAGGTTAGTTTTCCCGAAAAGAGAAGCATTAGAAGATAAGAGCACTTGGTCAAACCTAAAGCTTTGTGGAAGAGCACAATTTATGAAATGTGGAAGTGCGAAATTGAAGCCTTTAATTATAAAACAGATAGAATATGGTTGCAGGTCACTGGTGAAATGTTGGTCCTTTCTAGGCAACCCTTGATGGTTGGTAAACCATTTCATAGCACAGGCAACAGCGCTACTCGAATGACCTTAGCACAGGACTCTTTCTCTACCGAGGGAAGATAGACACTCTTAACCAAAGCAGCATATTGCATACAGATCAACATCTACCCAAAAGAGAGACTCTGCCCCCACGGGGTAATAGTATTCTGGAAACAAATAGGGAGATAGGAGGGAGGTTTATACAAATGGCCTTCTTTATGTGAGTTGGATGATGCCTACTTATTTGTAAAATATGAATAAATTTTGGTGTATTCTATTCCGCGATAGGTATTTTTGAAAATGTGAGGTTACCAGAATATATTAAATCAATTATTCACAAGGGGTGTTTTTGAAAAAGAGGTTCACGTTCTAGTCTGACATTTTTTTTCCCTAGCTCAAAAAATGATGAACTATAACGATGGTTGATCACTCGTCCAGAACAACTGCGTGTAAAATCTTGAGCATGTATCTTTTTCTTTCTGTGTCTCCTTACCGTGTAGATCTTAGTGGACAAGCACTACCTTATAGGAGAAAGTGTATGGACCTCAATACTCAACCAATTTTGTAGTTTTTTCCTTTTCTGTTGATTTTCATGTCCTAAGAGTCTCTTGAGTTTTGAGGTGTTGAACCTATTTTGATGGTAAATCGTAGATTTTGAAAATATTTCATAATATAGCAATAAAATTGTTCAAATTTCAAATTATTTCTATAATCTTCCATCCAAGAAGAATAATGAGCTTTATTACGGATCAAAAACTACCCAAAAGAGAGACTCTGCCCCCACTGTAGTCAGGTTATCCATATTTCGATATTTGTAAACTACTGAAGTTTCATGAAGTAATGAGCTTTCAGTTATTCTTATTTAATTTGTGGGCCGAGGGGGCACCCGATTGGGTAGTAAAGGAGACCGAGAGATGATTAAATTTATTATTAATTTATAGAATACACAGAAGAAATTATAGAAGCACATAATGCCCATGGAATTAAATCCTAAGCATATGACAATTCAGAGACGTAGGAACCTGGAAATTTGGAGACGTCAAGGCCACAATGAGAAGAAGACGTCGAGGCCACAACGAGAAGACAAGCAGGAGGCTGAAGACATCACAGATTACAAATTACCTGCAAAACAAAAAAACAACTAAATAAATAAATAAATTCACAACGAAAATAAAATAGAAGACCAACAATAAAAAAAATTCACAACGAAAACAACACAGAAAACCAACACTGACCTGCGCCTGTGACCCTGCAACTGCGCGTGTGACTCTGCAACTGCGACCCAAGCAACAACAACAAAAAACAACGGTAATAAGCCCGAAACCTGTCAACGTTTCTGGGTTGGTGTATTTATAAACTAAAGTTCAGCTAGATTATTTTAAAAGTTCGGCCAAACAAATCGTCCGACCGAACTTTAATTATCGTTTTTCTCATCTTCGACTAAAAATCTGTTTGCACACGCTGTCAATGTAAACGGCAGAATGAGTTCGGCTGAACTAATTTCGAAAGTTTGGCCGAACTCTAAGATAGTTCAGCCGAAATTTTATAAATGTTCGGCCGAACTATTGGGAAAATGACTTTTCCGACCCCGATCCTCACAAAAGTGTAACCCACCTTCGTGGGTTTACCCCACACAGAGTTATGTTTTTGCTCAAAGACACTTACAATTTAGAAGGATTGTAGAAGAATTCCCTAACCATGTTGAATTATTCTTGTGAGAATTTCTGCATAGTAAAAATGTCGAATTAATAGCGTTGTGACATATAAAACTAATACTTCAGAACTCACCTTAAATACTATTGAAGTTGAAATATATTTCTTAGAAGTTTAAATAATATTGAATTTGAAATATACTTCTTGGAAACTTAATGAATGTGAGATTAAAATGAATATAGATTAATTATTATTTTTTAAATAAATCCACTATTTTATTATTATTATGTATAGTTACATAATTAATTAAATATGGTAGTGTTTTTTTTTTTTTTTTTTAAATGTAAATTAATATAATTCATTTCATGATGAATAAATAAGTAAACATATATTTTAAAATGAAACAGTTAACAATTTCATTGGGCTAGCTTAGCTTTCTATTAATCCATTTTTATAGTTATCCATTGATCCAATTAAATAATTAAGTTAAGATTTTTATTATTTGAGGAAATTACGCTCGTTCGCAATTTGATTGTGTTATTTTCATATTAACAGTGCAAAGTTAATCAATTAATAGGTTGAAATTGCACTTTTCATTTTTTTTATTAAGTAGTGTTCTATTCTACCTTGAAAAGCTGGTAATATTGGGATGTTGAATTCAAATGTATATGTGTCTTTGAAATTATCACAATTTAACAATCCGATCAACCTCTCTTTGCACCTTTTAGGGGAATTGCTAATTATATATTTTCTTTTAAAAATATTATTTTATTTAATATATCGTACCATTAGTATATAATATACCACAAATGTTATGGACAAAGATATCTTCCAACCTAGACAAATACAATTAAAAGTTGATATTCTCAGCAAGCTCCCACTCATAATCATCAACAAAAAGCGTACATAGGGATCTATATTTCTTGGAGAGCCAAAATTATTATTGCTCATTTAAGGACTAATTCCCATCAACTTCGTTGTGAAACAAGGCGCTGGAAAAGGCCAAAAGAAGTGTGGGAGGAAAGCGTATGTATTTTTTGCTCTTTCGAAAAAGTGGAAACAGAAAAGCATTTCATTTTAGAATGTGAGGCCTTCAAAGACAATAGGGAAAGTTATACAAATATTTTGGTAGCTAGCTCTTTAGATAATCTATTCAGCGAGGGGTTTATCGAGAAGTTGGGAGTGTTTATTATGAAACTTCACATGAAAATGACCAAATACAAGAGCCAGATAAAGAAGCAATTTGTCCCATAAGTTATCGTTAACCTCGTGGACATTAAAATAATTTCTTTTTCTCCTTCAATACCAACATATATCTAAAATTTTACTTAGAAAGTGAATCGTATAATAAAAAGTCATCACTTGCATTTCTAAAATTATAAAACACATGCATATAATAAAGTAAATATACCTCATTGCATTTAATTTTTTTTGCTATATTTTTTAAATAAATATTAACACATTATAAAAATTATTAATTAAGTAAATTTTATTATATTTTAACAAAGTCTATTATATTTTATTGATTTTTCATAATTTTAATTTAATTATTAATAATTAAAAATATTTAATTGAAGAGCCGGCATTATTTTAAAGAGAGGTTCTTTGCATGTTATTAAAGCGGCAGATAATACGAGAATATATGACTCGATGCATTATTTTAAGGAGAGGTTCCTTTGGATTTACATGATAATCCAATACTCTAAATTTTAACACCTCATATGCATTTGGATTTACATGATAATCCAATACTCTAAATTTTAACACCTCATATGCATTTGGATTTACATGATAATCCAATCCAATATAATAAAGTAAATATACCTCTTTGCATTTAATTTTTTTTTAATATTTTTAAAATAAATATTAACACATTATAAAATTATTAATTAAGTAAACTTTATTATATTTTAACAAAGTCTATTATAAAAATTATTAATTAAGTAAACTTTATTATATTTTAACAAAGTCTATTATATTTTATTGATTTTTCATAATTTTAATTTAATTATTGATAATTAAAAATATGATAATTAAAAATATTTAATTGAAAAGCAGGCATTATTTTAAAGAGAGGTTCTTTGCATGTTATCAAAGCGGCAGATAATACGAGAATATATGACCCGATGCATTATTTTAAGGAGAGGTTCCTTCGAATATATGACTCGATGCATTTGGATTTACACGACAATCCAATACTCTAAATTTTAACTATTCTAAATTTTGGCACTTGTGCTTTCACGCATTTTGATTATACACACATTACCTTTTTTTTTCCTTTTAATTATTAATTATTTTAATTTTTTAATTATTAATTTATGTTAATTATTTTTTTTAAAAGTTTGGTAGGACCATATTTTTAACATGTCTAATATATCATTTTGATTGGGGGAGGGAATTGAATCAATTACTTCACATCAATTACTTCACTCAAATAATAATAGTTTATATATTAAAAAAAATTAAAAATAATAATAATAATAAATAAATAAATGAATAAATAAATCAAATGATTAAAGTTTATAATTTGAATTTTATATAATTATATTTATTTTAATAAAAATAATTAATAATTTAATATATTTTTGAAAAATAAAATAGTTGTTTACTGTTTATATATATACATATCATTTAGAATAATAATTATTTATTTGTTTTTATTATTATCGAATAAATTAAATGTTAAAAATAATTAAATAATATTTATGGTTTTCTATATTTATTTTATTTTATTTTATGGTTTTATATATTTGTTTTATATTTCAATCACAATTTACTATTTCTATAATTTACGATGTGATTTCTCGAAAAAAATTATTTGAAAATAAATTTGGATCATAGAAGTTTTTACTCTAAAAAAATATTAATAAATTAATATTAATAATAATTAATTCTAATAAATAATAATAGAAATAAATTAACAAAGAATTAATTAATTATTAAAAATAAATAATAAATAATAATAATAATAATAATAATAGTTCATATATTTTATTTAAAAATAATAATAATAATAAATAAATAAATAAATCAAATGATTAAAGTTTATAATTTGAATTTTATATAATTATATTTATTTTAATAAAAATAATTAATAAATTAATATATTTTTGAAAAATAAAATAATTGTTTACTGTCCCGGATGCGGGTGGTTACTAAGGATTTGACAGTGATGAACCTGCGAGCAGGCGCGTGGCTTGCCCACTTGGCCACCCGAGGTTCGCATTTACTCTCCCTGGGTTCATTAAATCTTGCAGGCCGTCACCCTACGCGGCATTTATGCCGGTGGGGAGGTCGAGACACCGCCTGTTTCAAAATGACCAGTTCCGGTCCTTCGCCCCTGCATTCGAATGTGGTTTTGGTTTTTCTGGTTTGGATGTGCGTTGGATTGTTGGTCTTCATGTCGCCGCAGCTCCTGCCCGTGGGCTCTAATTGCTCTCCTGAGGCTGAAGTTTGCAGTCGCCGCACTGCTTTGGGTAAGCGCTGCTCTCTGGACTGTTGCATTAGTTTTTCCTCTGGCTTTCATTACTCCCACAGTCCTTTTTGCGCTCTGCACCTTGCTTCGTCGCCTTATTGGTTTGTTCCGCTTCCCCCGCTTGTGCCGCCCGAATTCTTCGCCTTCTCTCATCACTCCACTCCTGTCATGCCTCGCGTTAGGCACCGCCTGCGTTGTCGTAGGGGAATTTCTCGCCCCAGCTCCTCCAGACGTGGCCGCTCCCCTTCCTCTGATTCCCTTTCGTCCTCGCATTGTCTCAGTGATAGCCCTCCTCCCTCGCACATTCTTCGCCGCAGGGATCGTGTGCAGCGTTCTCCTCCCTCCTCGCGGCATGGTGCCACTGCCTCTCAGCATTCCCCTAACCCCTAGCCTGCGATCTCTGCTCCCGCACGCAACCCGTCCAATGCCATCTTCCACTTTCAATGTAACTCCTCTTGCCCCTTGGTTATTGCCACAATCTCGGTCTCCTTCAAGGAAATCTCTGAAGCTGCCCCTGACCCCATTCCTTCTGCGTCTCCTGGCATTTCGCTGGCCCCTCCTGCCGATCAACATGCTTCTCAGGTGATGGACATTGGTTCCGCTCAGAAAGAGGTTGATGGTGGCTCGAGTCTCCTCCAGAACCTGGCTCCGCCGGCTGATGGTTGTGTTGCAGAAGCCACCGCCAGTCAAAATGTCCCGGTCCTCGACGACGATGGAGATGGCTGGTGCAAAATTGTGGAGGAATCTCCCTCGGGTGACTATGGGCTCTAGCGCTTATGTTTGTGCTCCGGTCTCTATGTCTTATTTTTGTGACATTTTGTTAGGTTTGCATGCTATAATTCTCAGTCTGTTCAAGATGATGTCCTATGTTGAGTCTGCTCAAACTCATGGTGTAAGCCGGTTTCCCCGCGCGGGCGGCTCTATTTTCAGCTCAATTTTGGTATGTAACAGCTGGTTTCCTCTCCTGAGGCAGCTTTCTAACGTTTCTCGGACCGGTTTCCCCCTGTGGGCGGTTCAATTTTTAGATATTTTGCTGACTGTGTGGCGCTCCTGACGCCCTGATATCTCTATATTATATAAATTATTAATAGAGTTAAGTTTACTTAGAAAAAAAAAAATTTAATTGTTTACTGTTTATATATATATATATATATATTTATTTATTTATTTATTTAGAATAATAATTATTTATTTGTTTTTATTATTATCGAATAAATTAAATGTAAAAATTAATTAAATAATATTTATGGTTTTATATATTTATTTTATTTTATTTTATGGTTTTATATATTTATTTTATATTTCAATCACAATTTACTAGCTCTATAATTTACGATGTGATTTCTTGAAAACAATTATTTGAAAATAAATTTGGATCATAGAAGTTTTTACTCTAAAAAAATATTAATAAATTAATATTAATAAGAATTAATTCTAATAAATAATAATAATAATAAATTAACAAAGAGTTAATTAATTATTAAAAATAAATAATAATAATAATAATAAATAAATGAATAAATAGATCAAAGGATTAAAGTTTATAATTTGAATTTTATATAATTATATTTATTTTAATAAAAATAATTAATAATTTAATATATTTTTGAAAAATAAAATTATATATATATATATATATATATATATATATATATATATCGAATAAATTAAATGTTAAAAATAATTAAATAATATTTATGGTTTTATATATTTATTTTATTATATTTTATGGTTTTATATATTTGTTTTATATTTCAATCACAATTTACTAGCTCTATAATTTACGATGTGATTTCTCGAAAAAAAAATTATTTGAAAATAAATTTGGATCATAGAAGTTTTTACTCTAAAAAATATTAATAAATTAATATTAATAATAATTAATTCTAATAAATAATAATAAAAATAAATTAACAAATAATTAATTAATTATTAAAAATAAATAATAATAATATTAATAATAATAGTTCATATATTTTATTTAAAAAATAATAATAAATAAATCAATAGATCAATAAATAAATCAAATGATTAAAGTTTATAATTTGAATTTTATATAATTATATTTATTTTAATAAAAATAATTAATAATTTAATATATTTTTGAAAAATAATATATATATATATATATATATATATTTGTTTTTATTATTATCGAATAAATTAAATGTTAAAAATAATAAAAGAATATTTATGGTTTTATATATTTGTTTTATATTTCAATCATGATTTACTAGCTCTATAATTTATGATGTGATTTCTCAAAAAAATTTATTTGAAAATAAATTTGGATCATAGAAGTTTTTACTCTAAAAAAATATTAATAAATTAATATTAATAATAATTAATTCTAATAAATAATAATAAAAATAAATTAACAAAGAATTAATTAATTATTAAAAATAAATAATAATTATTATTATTAAAAATAAATAATAATAATAATAATAATAATAATAATAATAATTCATATATTTTATTTAAAAATAAACTGAAGGGTTTAGTGGAAGTTGCATCGGATCTGAAGCTAAGGATCACAGAGGGTTTCGCTCTTTAGCCAGAATACTGGCGAGAAGACCAGATCTTCTCCAAGATCTGCGGCAAAGGGGCATAGCACTGGCTCAGATGGGAAGACCGGGGGCCCCCGGAGCCCCCACTTTCAAGCAAGTCACAATAGACAAGGGCAAGAGACAGATGGAGGGTCTGAAGATCACCGGATGCTCAACCGCTGGGAGTCGCACAAAGGGCGGTAACTCGATCCCAAGCAATCACACAGCTAATACGACAAACGATACCACAAGGAAGCCAGATACAATCCCGGAACAGCCCTCACAGGAAGCTGATCCGTAAGGAGGAGGAACAGATCTAAACAATAACGCGAATAGCAACCCCGATCTGAATCAATCAACTGCAAGGGAGTCTGGGGATAACGGCAGCCACCCAAAATACCAAGGCCGATGCAAGCCGAAGGCTACTGAAAGCCTTAGGGTAATCATTAACGACCCAGATCTACAAGCTTATAGGGACCATATGTCCGTTCATGCGGTGATCTGCAAGTTCATGGGGTTCTGGCCCAGCGAAAAAGCCCTCTGTCAATGGATCAAGTAAGTCTAGAAACCGAGAGGAGATGTGCAGTTACACTTGGGCGCCAAAGGCTTCTTTACAACAATTTTCACGAATTTGGAAGATAAGGATCGGATCTTTGAGGGAGGCCCGTACTTTTATGCCTCAGCAGGCCTCTACATGAAACCTTGGAAACCCAACTTCGTGCCTGAACAGGAAACGTTCACACAAGTACCGGTTTGGATCTGACTATTCTCTCTGCCAATAGATTACTGGAGACCAGTAGCGCTGGAACAGATTGGAAACACCTTGGGTACTTTTGTCTGTGCTTCTAAAGCCACTCTTCAAAAAAGGTATACTTCCTATGCCCACATTTGTGTTGAAATGGATGTATCTGGGTCTCTACATGAGGGTCTGTGGTTGGAATATAGAGATGAAGCCTATTTTCAGACCATCGATTACGAGCAGATACCCTTCAGGTGCAGGAAATGTCACGAACATGGGAATTTAATCCGCGAATGCCCTCTAAATAAACTAGCCGAGAATCTCAAAGAGAAATCCACCTCGGCTTCAGATGGATTTGTTCGACCCACTGGCAGACATCGGGCCAGTCGCAAGAACATACCTAAATCGGACAATCCGCTCACCAGAACAGTGAACACCTTTGAAATATTAGGAGAAGACTCTCCGTCCGAGAAGATAGAACAAACCCTAGCAGCAGAGCAGCAGGCCATCAGAATAGAAGAGAAAAGCTACCAATCAAGGGAGTCCTTCAAGCCTTCAGATCCGCTCTCAGCGACATCGGAAGACAAAGCCGAGGAAGAGGATGAGGACATGGTCCTCAGTGAACTGGGCACAGAAGACCTGGAATTAGGTGAGATTATGGAGAAAGAAGGATTGGATCTTAATTCTATAGTGGAGCAATGGAAACAGAAAGGAATAGACAAAATACCAGAGGAAGAAATCAATAGGGTAAACTACCTATTCCTAACCAGACAGGATGCAGCTTTGAAGGGGATGAAACAAGGCAGAGAAGCAACCAAAGGCTTAGGTGTAAAATCGCAAACTCTCCACCATACACAAGCCAGTCTCAAGCACAAGAAGAAACGGGGAAGAAGATCCAATAATGATGCTCTTCATGAATTGGGTCAGATGTTGATTAATTCGGGAAATATGAGAGCCCTTGAGGCTTTCGCCTTCTCATCTTAAGCACTCGTTAGCGATGAAAGTTCTATCTTGGAATGCAAGAGGACTGGGTAGCCTTAGGAAACAAAGGCTCCTGAAAAATAAAATTATGCAAGAAAAACCGAACTTGATTTTCCTCCAGGAAACCAAATGTACGAATCAGAAATTGGATGAGCTGGGTAAACATCTGGGCAGACATCTGGAACAACTAGCAGTAGAAGGAAATGGCATGAGCGAGGGTCTCGCCACTTTCTGGACCCCGAGAACTCTTCATCTCCTTAAGGTAGAAGCTACTAAAACTTTTCTAGCCCTGGAAATGCAGGTCATAGGGGAGAAGGGTACCTTTATGTTCACCAATGTTTATAGCCCTCAGCGACAAGAGGACAAACTGATGCTACTCAACAATCTAACCAAGTTACATCAGAGACACCTCAACTCCAGTTCCATTTATGGAGGCGACTTCAATATGATAACCTCTCTCAATGAAAAGAAAGGAGGCACCCGTGCACTCGACAATGATGCCATAGCCTTTAGCTCCTTCATTCAAGAAGTCAACTTGGTGGACATACAACCCCGTACTGGCACTTTCACTTGGACCAACAGAAGAGGAGGAGAAAGGCTCATTGCCTCCAGGTTGGACCACTTTCTGGTCTCCGAAAGCATTCTCTTAGAAGGAAACATTATAAATTCTGATATCCTCCCCTCTGGAGGCTCGGACCATTGGCCCATAACGCTGCAGGCCTCAATTTTGGGCACTCCTAAAAACAGGCCTTTCTGTTTTGAGAAATTTTGGCTAACTCACAAGGATTTCTCCAGCAATATTAAAACTTGTTGGAAAGAACCCCTACCTGTAGAAGGAACGAAAATGTTCAAGCTACAAGCAAGGCTTAAATTTATCAAGGCCAAATTGAAGGCTTGGAATCGAGAAGTCTTTGGAAACATTTTTGCAGACAAACAACACCTGGAGCAATAGCTGGAAGAAATCCATAACACTTGGATCCAAGGGAGCATATCGCAGGACTCTATCAATACAGAGCAGGAACTCATGCAGAAATGGAATGAAAGATGCAAGCAGGAAGAAACTTTATGGCGGTAAAAATCACGAATACAGTGGCTTAAGGAGGGAGAAAGGAACACAAAGTTCTTCCATAGATCTGCTATAGACTATAGATGTAATAACATAATTACCAGAATCCAAGATGAGCAGGGGATTGTCTTCCACTCGCACCATGATATCACTTGCCAACTCAGAAATCATTTCAAACTCATTGCCACTGAAACTAACGTGGATCGACAGGAAGCCATTAAAGAAGTAGTCTCATCCATTCCCATCCTCATAACTGAGGAGCAGAACAGAGCTCTAGAGAGATCGATCTCCCTCCAGGAGGTGGAGGAGGCAGTCAAAGAGATGGCCAATGGGAAAGCTCCAGGGCCGGATGGTTTTACAGTGGATTTTTTTAAAGCCTGTTGGGATGTGGTTAAGGAAGACATATGGGAAGTAGTGGAGGATTCCAGAACCTCATCTTCAATTTTGAAGTCCCTAAACTCCACATTCATAGCGCTAATTCCCAAGGAAGCTGATGCCTGCACCCCTGCCAAATTCAGGTCCATAGCGCTCTGTAATGTACTGTATAAGATCATATCAAAATTCATGGCAAATCGTTTGAAGCCTATTCTCCCTCAGATTATCTCTGAGGAATAGTTAGGTTATGTGGAGGGCAGAAAAATTATGGACAATGTTCTGTTGGCTCATGAGATGATCCACATGTTGCAAACACTCAGAAAAGCTGGCATGATAATTCAATTGGATCTCTCCAAGGTGTATGATAAGGTTAGCTGGGATTATCTGGACGCCGTTCTCAAATATTTTGGCTTTGGTAACAAGTGGATCGCCTGGACTTTAGCTCTGATTAAATCTCCCAGTCACTCCATTCTGATCAATGGAGCCCCCTCTCAGCCTTTTTACCCTTCAAGAGGCATCAGGGAGGGGGACCCCATTTCGCCCTTCCTCTTTGTCATTTTGATGGAAAGCCTTAGCCGCCTCATCAAATCAGCTAAGGATAGGAATGTGATAAAAGGCCTTCAGCCCTTAAGCTATTTTCCAACCACTACCCATCAACAGTTCGTGGATGATACTATACTACATGGAGTCCCGACTGTAAAGGAAGCTAGAGGTTTCAAGCATCTTCTAAACTTGTTCAGTCACGCCTCGGGTATGGACTTCAACTTCGATAAATCCTCTGTTTTCTTTTTTAACACACATTTAGCTATTCAGAGGCATTTGACTGATATCCTGGGTTTCAAGAGGAGTATTCTCCCGTCAAAGCACCTGGGCATTCCCCTTACAGACAAACCATGGCAAAAGTGTCACTGGGAGCAGCTTCTCTCCAAGTTGGCAGACAGGTGCAATCACTGGACCAATTGGGTCCTCAACCTGACTGGTCGTCTGGTCATGACGAAGGCCATTCTCCGGGCTATTCCTCACTACATGCTCTCGATCCTCCCATCTCCTAAGGGAGTGCTTCAGAAAATCAGGAACATTCAACGGAATTTTCTCTGGTCTGGCAACTCAGGGAAGCCAAAGTGGGCGCTGGCAGCCTGGGACAAACTTTGCAAGCCTAAAAGCTATGGCGGGTAGGATTGCAGGATCCAAGCTCTACCAATAGGTTTTGTGGTGCTAAAATCTGGTGGAGGTGGCTCTCAGAACCACAAACCCCTTGGGCACGCCTCTAGAAAGCCAAATATGCAGCGTAATGGTAGCTTGAAGAGCTTGTAAGAATAACTGACACCCCTGCAGGCTCTCCCATATGGAACCTCGCCCGAGCCAACTAGAACATCATACAAGACCATTGTTTTTGGGAGCTAATGAATGGTCACCATGCTCTTTTTTGGGAGGATGCCTGGCACCAACTCCCGAAAATCGAAAATCCTAACCTACAACCTCTACAGCAATGGTTTCAGAACAGTGGAAAACTAAAAGTTCATCATTACTAGGCTAGTAACGAGGACCAGCAACATTGGAGAACTTGGACTCTCTCTCCCCCTCCTCCGGATGAACACTTGAGGAATCTCCTCAATTCCCTTAATACTATCCTAAGGAAGAGACTAATCAGAGTAGTACATGGGCCGGATATCCTTCGCTGGGGTAAGCTTACAGGAGGTTCATTTAACCTCAAAGAAGCACGTTCCTATTTGGAAAATTGGGATGTTGATGATAAGGTGGCCTGGTATGATAATGTATGGGACTGCAACCTTTGGCCCAAAATCAAGACCTTCCTATGGCTTCTTCAGAGTAGAAAAATCTTGACCTGGGAAAATATTTTAAAGAAAGGGTTCGTAGGTCCCTCTCGGTGCCCCCTATGTGAACAGCAGGAGGAGACAATGAATCATTTGCTCAATGATTGTGCATGGACTAGCAACCTTTGGGATTGGATACAAAGCATATTCCACCAATCAGACAGAAACAAAAATTCCATTCACGAAAAAATCACCCATTGGCGTTCAAACTGTTCCAATAGCAATATGGTAAATAATCTATGGAGGCTCAATCCGGGTTTCTTAATCTGGACAGTTTGGAAGGAGAAAAACAATCGTATTTTTCACAAACGTAGCCTAAGACAGATCGACGAAATAAAAACTATCATTATGCAAGGCCTAACAGAGACCACTCTCACCTGGTGTAAAGAAGAAAGAGCCGAGGCGCTGTCTCCTAATGACCTCAGGATTCTAGCCAATTTCGGTCTCTCTGAAATGGCAGAGCGTTATATACAGGAGCACACCCGTCGACCTGCACCCTTTCCTGCAATATGGTACAGTCCTCCTCCAGGATATTGCAAGTTCAATTTCGACGGAGCCTCCAAAGGCAACCCAGGCCCGGCTGGCATGGGAGGCGTCCTGCGCAATGAGAAGGGAGAAATTATGCATATCCTTTGCAGAAATCTAGGAGAAACTATGAACAACGATGCGGAATTTGCAGCTCTAGAACAGGGGCTAAGGCTTTTAATCCGAATCGGAAAAAGGTTGGCCATTGTAGAAGGCGATTCCCAGCTCGCCATCAAAACTATTAAGAAAATTCAGCATGGAACTAAGCCCGGGAAGGCTATAAAACATTGGCGTCTAGCTGTTGTCACAGAGCTTATTGCGCAGCACCTTGCCTCCCTCGATGGCATCATCCTTCAAGCAATGCGAAGGAAAGAAAATTCTCTCGCAGACCACCTCGCAAACTTTGTGGTAGATAACCCAACTAACGCCCTGGACACTTATTGGCTAGATCTACCACATGTAGAACTTAGGGATCAGTGCTATAGCATCTCTAGGCACGACTTAACTACCCGTACTACCATAGGGACGGACGGTAGCCTATCCATCATCAGCAGATTATGAATACCCATCTCATGATTAATTATTTCAGACGGCACAGCCCGGTAAAAGTACTGAGCTATTCTTGGGTTCGGCAATCCATCATGAGAAAGGACAACTGTAAAGGATCCGTTCCTTACAATGGTTTAAGAGGAGATCTCAAGCGTGTGATCAGTATGCTTAAGGAATGGAGATCTTTGTTTAGGACCCTGGAATTAGTGGGCAGATCAGACGGCGATCTGCCTTGCATCATAACTTTGATTGGCTATCCTGCAGCATTTATCGCTCCTCCTCCCGACATTCTATTTATGCGACTCTTTGCTCCCTCAATCTCATTTCTCTCTTAGCGGTGCGCTATCCTTGCTCCAGACCTAGGTTATACTTTGCTCCTCTCAGTAATCTCTTGGATCTCTGTTACCTGTATTCCATGGCTGATATCAACCTCCGCAGCATTAAAGCGTCGCAAGCCCTCAAGCGGGCCAAGGATAGTTACGAAGCCTCTGTCTCAAAATGGGGGAAGCAAACGATTGAATTGCTAGAAGAAGAGGTGGAACTCTCCCAGGCTCGGACTGACGACAATGCTATTAGTGAAGAGGTTGACTGGTTAGTCGACCCCAGGACACCCTCCACTCACCACACACAGTTCCTGCAGACCCAAGTGGTGGCATGGCAGATGAAAACTATGTTGGCGAAGGCAATTTCCATGCAGGGCGCCGCGGTCAAAGAAACCTTTGCAGCAACCTCCATGGCGTCGGCTAGGAACACCGCGCGGCTGGACAAAATGGAAGTTGCTTTTAACTCACTCACAGAGGAACTCCGCAAGCACGGCAAAGCTCTAGACAGTTTCGTTCGGCGTTTTGATATCTATCTCCGCCATGTCCTCAACGTATCCATTGAAGTTCCAACGGATGACTCGCAGACCACTATCATCCGACGTTTCAAGCCCAGAACTCAAGTGAAAGGTGACGAAGCAGCAAATCCAAGCATGGTTGGTCATTCTGGAGCTTCAACTCCCACTCAATGATGTTTATGCTCGCTCTTTGGTTTCATGATCAGACTGTATCTAGATGTTTTCTATGTCTATATCTGCTACCATTCGGATTCGGTATGTAACAGGGATCCTTCGGCCATTAGCCCTTTTTGGTTGATTTCTCTCGTCTCACGGGTAACCCTGCGTGGTGGACCTATAATTTTGGTTTTGGTTGTCACACTAGTATGAAGTCTGGCTATCCACAGTCCAAGATTTCTCAATCTAATAGTCAACTCGTTAAGGAGCAGGTCTGTGGCGCTACAAGGTTGATTGTTCTCAGGCCCTTTGTACTTTTTGTAATCTCTGGTTCATGATATAATATACTGATACTGACTTACAAAATATATATATATATATATATATATATATATATATATATATTATTTTATTTTTAAAATTAATAAATAAATCAATCAATAAATAAATCAAATGATTAAAGTTTATAATTTGAATTTTATATAATTATATTTATTTTAATAAAAATAATTAATAATTTAATATATTTTTGAAAAATAAAATAATTGTTTAATATATATATATATATAATAATTATTTATTTGTTTTTATTATTATCGAATAAATTAAATGTTAAAAATAATTAAATCATATTTATGGTTTTATATATATATATATATATATATATATATATATATTATATATATATATATATATATATATTTTATGGTTTTATATATTTGTTTTATATTTCAATCACAATTTACTAGCTCTATAATTTACGATGTGTTTTCTCGAAAAAAATTATTTGAAAATAAATTTGGATCATAGAAGTTTTTACTCTAAAAAATATTAATAATAATTAATTCTAATAAATAATAATAAAAATAAATTAACGAAGAATTAATTAATTATTAAAAATAAATAATAATAATAATTATTAAAAATATATATATATATATATATATATATATATATATATATATATATATATATATAATAATAATAATTCATATATTTTATTTAAAAATAAATAAAAATAAATCAATAAATCAATCAAATGATTACAGTTTATAATTTGAATTTTATATAATTATATTTATTTTAATAAAAATAATTAATAATTTAATATATTTTTGAAAAATAAAATAATGGTTTACTATTTATATATATATTTTTTATTATTTAGAATAATAATTATTTATTTGTTTTTATTATTATCGAATAAATTAAATGTTAAAAATAATTAAATAATATTTATGGTTTTATATATTTATTTTATTTTATTTTATGGTTTTATATATTTGTTTTATATTTCAATCACAATTTACTAGCTCTATAATTTACGATGTGATTTCTCGGAAAAAAAAATATTTGAAAATAAATTTGGATCATAGAAGTTTTTACTCTAAAAAAATATTAATAAATTAATATAATAATAATAAATTCTAATAAATAATAACAAAAATAAATTAACAAAAAAATTAATTAATTATTAAAAATAAATAATAATAATAATTATTAAAAATAAATAATGATAATAAATAAATAAATAATAATAATAATAATAATAGTTCATCTTGCAAAAAATCAGCTCTGCAACTTCGTTTGAGATTAGGTTTTCGACTTGTTGCTGTGCACGGCGCACAGGGCTGCCGGCGCGACGCATCAGGCGTGCGCGGCGCTTTGGGACGATTTTAGTGGTGCTGGTGATACTCTGTGCGGCGCATAGGTGAAGCGCGGCGCGTTGGGCAGGTGCTTTCTACAGGTGCCTTTTCTCCCTATTTTGCTCCTGGGCTCGATTCCAGGGAGCGCTTTTGTTTGTTTTGTAGCTGCTTCGGTCGGGGGTGGCCCCATGCCCCCTCTGCTCAGCCTCCTTACGCGCTGCTAGAGCTTGGGCTGCAGGTTGTGTGCCTTGTGGCCCCTGCGCCCGACTGCTCGTTTTTCCTATAGATGGATCAGAATATGGATGACAGCGGGGTGCCAGTTCCCCCTCCTCTGCCTCCGGAGGTCCTGGCTTTCAAATCATTAGTTGCTTCTGGGCCTAAGCGCCCTCCTTCAGCATCTCAGCAGAAGTTTGTAAAAAAAATGGACTCAATCCCTTCAGTGGCTCTTCCCGAAGAAGATACTTGCAAAGCGGCTATGAATCTGGCTGAAAGAGGCCTTATAGGCCAGTTCACGGGCCTCTGGCCTTCGCCAAAATTGGTGGAGGATTGGACTCAAAGGAACTGGAAGCCTCTGATCAAAGAGGAAGTCAAAATTTACTTCATGGGTAAGGGCTTTTTTGTGTTTGTCTTCGAAAACCCCGACGATAAAGGCTTAATCTTCATAAATGGACCTTATTTCATGGGTCCTCAGGGTCTTTACCTAAACAAATGGTCTCCTGATTTTGACCCTACTCAGGATGCTCCCTCCGCTGTCCCGGTCTGGGTAAGGCTTCCCCACTTGCCTCTCCACTGGTGGAATCATAAATCTCTTCATATCATAGGAAATGCTTTGGGAAAATACATAGACCAAGCAATAAGAAAGGATCAGTATTCTTGCGCTCGCATTTGTGTTGAAGTGGATCTTGAAGAAGGGCTACCGGAAGCAATCAAACTCACTGTAGCGGGGTGGACGTATGTCCAAGATCTGGACTACGAATAGCTACCCTTTAAATGTAGACACTTCCATGGACATGGTCACTTTGCAAAACACTACAAGAAGAAGGCTGAGGAACAAGTTGATAAACAAAACGGAGAACAATGGACCCTAGTTCAGAAAAATGCAAACTCAAAAAAATGCATGGGGAAAGGCAAATCGAATGGAGGAACTAATAGACCCAAACCCAATCAAGAAATGGAAGTAGATCCAAATGGGACAGAAAGTGTACAGCAGATCAAACAAGTAAACCCAATACAGGAGAATGAGGTACAGGAAGACACTCCAACTTCAAACAAAGAGGGAGAGGAAGCAACTCAAAGCGACACCAACCAAGGCAGTCCAAGAAATCCGTCATACGCGGAAATAACAAAGAAAAAACCAATGGAAAGCTCTGTGTCATCGGAGGATGAAACCTATGAGCGACCATCGAAAAAAGCAGGAAGGAAATCCCACAAAGAAAAGAGGGAGGAGGAGGCAGAAAGGCTCAAAACACAAGGAAGTCAACCCACGATAGAAATTTCAATCGGACGAAACACTAGACCTAGGCCCTCCAAGGGAGGCCCCAACCCCCCTAACAGTAAATAATGAAATTCGTCTCTTGGAACTGTAGAGGACTGGGGAACCCCTCCAAAATCGAAGCAGTAAAGGACCTTTTGAAAGCTGAACCCTCAGACATTCTCATGCTCCAAGAGACCAAAATAGAAGGGCAGGCCCTTCTAGAGATCAATAGATCAAAGTGGAATAAAAAATCAGGCAAAGTTGTCAGCGCTCGGGGTACCTCTGGGGGGCTGGAAACTCTCTGGAATGAAGACCTATTTCAGCTGAACAATTACCATGAAACCCAGCACTGGATTTACACAGAACTGAAACACAATGCAAGTAAGTTATCTATCTCTCCAATCTTTATGTACCCATTTCTTACACTAAAAAAAGAGAATGCTGGAATACACTCTCCACATTTTTAGAGCTGGCTTCTCCCTCCAATATTATTATAGCAGGGGATCTAAATATTGTAATGAAAGCAAAAGAGAAGAGGGGGGGTACCAGTAATAGAGATCCCATGTTGCCCAAGGTGGAGGAGCTCTTGCAGAGCTGGGATCTTATATATTTTAACCCTGTACAAGGCAGTTATACCTGGTCCAATAACTGGGTTGGATCGGATCACATTTCTGCTAGATTAGATCGCTTTCTGGTGCAAAGCTCTATAATGATGAATAAAAAAATCATCATCACCAAAATTCTGCCTAAACTTACCTCTGACCATAAGCCAATACAGCTCCTCCTGGAAGATGAAGAAGATCTAGGACCCATCCCTTTTCATTTCAGTCCTCTTTGGATTGAGCGAGATGGTTTCTTAGAAACGGTGAAAGCAGCTTGGTCCAAAACCTTCACAGGTTCCACAAGTTTTGTATGGGAGAAAAAGTTGAAAGCTACAAAATAAGCCCTGAAAGATTGGATAAAGAAACCAATCCATACTCCTACTGAACAAAGAAAAGAGGCAGTACATTCTTTGTAGACATTGCAAACTGATATGGAAAGTAAAGATATCACAGCAGCCTTGTTGGAAACAGAAATAAAAGTCCAAAGAACAGCATATCAATCTTTCCGAAAGGAAGAAGAATACTGGAGAATCAAATCTAGAAGTCTGTGGTTGAAGGCTTGGGATCGGAACACTTCCTTCTTCCATCAGCAATACAGAGCAAGATTGTCAAGGAATTACATAGCATAAATCAAAACAGCAGAAGGCCAAGTCTGCAAAGGTTTCAATCAAGTAAAAGCAGCAGCCGAATCTTATTTCAAGAACCTATAAAACGAAGGTTCCCAAAGTAATGATGAGGATACTGCTGACTTCCTCTCCAACATACCTCCCCTCATCAGCCCTGAAGATAACGCAACCCTCTATAGACCCTTCACGGAGGAAGAAATCATAAAGGTAATATGGTCTATGGAGGCTGACAAGGCACCCAGGCCTGATGGATTCACAATCCACTTCTATAAAACTTGCTGGCACATTATTAAAGCAGATCTCCAGAAAATGATAAGTGGATTCATGACAAAAGCCAAGATAGGTGGAGGAACTAATTCCACTTATCTTGCTCTAATTCCCAAAGAGACCAACCCTGAATCTTTTGCTAGATACAGGCCCATATCGTTGTGTAATGCCTCTTACAAAATTCTAGCTAAACTGTTAGCAAACAGGATTAAGTCATTGCTAGAAAGATTGATCTCTAGTCCTCATGGTGGTTTTGTGGAAGGAAGGCATATACTGGATAATGTAATCCAGGTTCAGGAGACTATCCACTCCAGTAAACAGCGGAAAGAGAAAGGTATGGTGATAAAATTAGATATGGCAAACACGTTTGACAGAGTCAACCGTACATTCCTCAGCAAAGTTCTTCTTTCCTTTGGTTTTTTGGCACATTTTTTCCATCTCATTAAAGCCTGCTTAGATAATCCGTGGATTGCCCCCCTTGTCAACGGTCGACCAACAATTTTTTTCCAAGCACATAGAGGAATCAGGCAGGGATGCCCACTCTCCCCCTTTCTGTACATCTTAATGGCAGACTCCCTTAGTAGAAAGCTCACTGCAGTAAGAGTTGCTGGCATCATCCCGGGCCTCAAAACTTCCATGGGAGTTGATCCTCTGAATCACGCACTTTTTGCCGACGATTCGCTTCTCCTTGGTGGAGCTTCTATTCGAATTTCCAGAGCCTTTGACAAAGTTCTCAAAAATTATTGTAGAGTTTCTGGAGCTGCTGTGAATGAGAGTAAAAGTGAAGTTTTCAGCTGGAATATAGACCAGAAAGAACTTACAGGCATCACCTCTCTTCTTGGGTTCAAAGGACAAACAAATTGGGACAGATTCACGTATCTCGGCCTACCCATCATATCTGGAGTTAATAAAAGATCTCTGTGGAGCGAAATAATCTCTAAAATTAAAACCAAGATTGCGGCATGGGGTGGCTACTAGTTGACTAAGGGAGGCATAATGATCTTGATCAAATCGGTTCTGTCTGCGCTTCCTATTTTCCAGGCTGCATTTCTTCTGGCACCAAGAAATGTAATGGAGCATATCACCAAACTTCTCAGAGAATTTATGTGGCAAGGAGGGAAGGGAAATGGGAAAAAAATGCATTTGGTGAACTGGGAAGTTGTTAAAAGACCGCTGGAGGAGGGGGGACTACATATAAGAGACCCCACTCTTGTTAAATTAGCACTGGGAGGAAAAAATTTATGGAAACTGATCAATGATCCCTCCCACCCGGTTAGCATCATTCTGCGATCAAAATATGGCATCAATAGAGCCCTTATCAACCTGAACAACACCACCACAACAAAGTGCACGCAGGTTTGGAATTTATGCCGCAAAAGCAGCGAATTCTTCAAAAAATAGATCTACAGGATTCCTGGAAGTGGTAAAAGTATTCGACTGTGGACGGACAGCATCATGGGGAGCGCACCTCTGGCAGATAACGAGGACATAACTGACATCCGAAATTGGCTGGAATGTGCAGGAGTGAAAACTCTCTACGATTTATCGAAATGGGATCAGCACGATGATTGGGTCAGCTGGGATTTTCACGGAGTTCCAGCCAGATTGACTCATCAACAAACTTTGTTGGAAGACCATTTGGAGAATGTCGCTCCTGTCAATAGATATATAAAAGATTGTTGGGGCTGGGGCAAGTCCGGCGTCTACACCACATCAGCTGGATACAGAGCATTGCAATACTCCAGAAACAGCAGTCAAACTCCGGATTTTTGGAAAAACGTATGGGATTCCCTAGCCTTACCAAAAGTGAACTTGTTTTTCTGGACCTTGGTCCATAATAAGCTTCTAATGGGAGATAACCTGGAGAAAAGGAATATTGTTGGGCCTCACAGATGTGCGTTGTGCAGCAACAACTCCGAAACAGCACAGCACCTATTTATGGATTGCATATTTTCAAAAGAAGTCTGGGGATACATATTACAGGAATTTCATATTTCAGGCCCTCCTCAAAATACTATTGCAGATATCTTTGCTTCTTGGAGTCATTTCTACCCCCATCGAATCCCTCAAAAATCCTTTTGGAATAAAATATGGACAGCAATACCCAAATTTGTTTGTTGGCAGCTTTGGTTGGCTCGCAATCAGCAAATCTTCAAAGAGGTGAGGCACTCCCCGCTGCAAGTTGCTGCTAAAGCCAAGTCCTTTCTTCTCGAAGTGGCACAACAACAGTATACAAAAGAATATCCTTTGCTTTTGGATGAAGAAAATTTGTGGCTTGGCCCCCTCGTGCCTTATTCGAGCAGGTATTTCCCTTCCCCTCAAAGTGGTAATCCGATCTGGCACTTAAGAGATAATGATGATTCCTTTCAAATATGGTGGCGGTCCCAAAAATTACCCACAATCTTCTTTGATGGGGCGTCCAAGAGGAATCCCGGTGCTGCTGGTGCTAGGGGGATCATCTACTCTCCGGATGGCGTTTCAAAAGACTTTTTCAGTTGGGGATTAGGCCAGAAATCCAACAATCATGCAGAGATACTTGGGCTCCTCAAAGCCTGCCTTATTGCACGAGACAAAGGTGTTAAAAAGCTGCAATTTTTCGGAGATTCAGAGATAATAATTAAAATCTTAAACTTGGAAACCCGGTTCAACAACGTCAGCCTCAACAAAATTTTGGACAGATTGAAGAGAGTTCTCTCAGATTTTGACAGTTGCAAATTTTACCATATTCTCATAAAGTCTAATAGTGAAGCAGACCAGATGGCAAACAAAGGCAGCGCTCTCATGAAAGGGCTGCTCATTGTGAACAATGAAAGTTTTTTTCAAATACCCTGAAATCTGAAATAGAGAAAATGCTGAAGAAGCTAGAAATTTGCATTGTAACAGTGGACATTCCGGAAAGGAACCACAAATTCTCTAGATAAATAAAATCCATATACATGTTTTAGTTTAAAAAAAAGAATAATAATAGTTCATATATTTTATTTAAAAAATAAAAATAAATAAATAAATGAATAAATAAATCAAATGATTAAAGTTTATAATTTGAATTTTATATAATTATATTTATTTTAATAAAAATAATTAATAATTTAATATATTTTTGAAAAATAAAATAATTGTTTACTATTTATATATCTATATATATTTATATTTTATTTAGAATAATAATTATTTATTTATTAATAGATTTTTGGCTTCTATGATCCATCGATAAATTATGAAGAAATCTTTCGATAATAATCACATTACAATGAACAAAGTCAACGCATTTCGAACCAACTAGTGTGGTTCATCATCAGGACTGATGTTGAACCACACTGGTTGGTTCGAAACACGTCGACTTTGTTCATTGTAATGTGATTATTACCGAAAAATTTCTTCATAAATTATTTATTTGTTTTTATTATTATTGAATAAATTAAATGTTAAAAATAATTAAATAATATTTATGGTTTTATATATTTATTTTATTTTATTTTATGGTTTTATATATTTGTTTTATATTTCAATCACAATTTACTAGCTCTATAATTTACGATGTGATTTCTCGAAATAATTATTTGAAAATAAATTTGGATCATAGAAGTTTTTACTCTAAAAAAATATTAATAAATTAATATTAATAATAATTAATTCTAATAAATAATAATAAAAATAAACTAACAAAGAATTAATTAATTATTAAAAACAAATAATAGTAATAATTATTAAAAATAAATAATAATAATTAATTATTAAATAATTAAATAATAATAATAATAATTCATATATTTTATTTAAAAAAATAAATAAATGAATAAATAAATAAATCAAATGATTAAAGTTTATAATTTGAATTTTATATAATTATATTTATTTTAATAAAAATAATTAATAATTTAATATATTTTTGAAAAATAAAATAATTGTTTACTATATATATATATATATTATTTAGAATAATAATTATTATTATTATTATTATTATTATTTTAATCAAATAAATCAAATGTTAAAAATAATTAAATAATATTTATGGTTTTATATATTTATTTTATTTTATTTTATGGTTTTATATATTTGTTTTATATTTCAATTACAATTTACTAGCTCTATAATTTACGATGTGATTTCTCGAAAAAAATTATTTGAAAATAAATTTGGATCATAGAAGTTTTTACTCTAAAAAAATATTAATAAATTAATATTAATAATAATTAATTCTAATAAATAATAATAAAAATAAATTAACAAAGAATTAATTAATTATTAAAAACAAATATTAATAATAATTATTAAAAATAAATAATAATAATTCTCCGGATTCGGATGAATGCATGGGTTGATGGGACATTGGCCCCTACGCGTCTCCCAAAGGAGCTCGCGTGGAGTGGCCATATGGCCTCCTGTACGCGCATTAATGAGACCATTAATCCGCCAGCTCGCGACGACTTAACTCCTGCGCAGACGCTCCTTCATTTCGACATGGGCATTCATTTTTTTATGGAGTCCGTTCTAGATTGTTCGACTCGCTGCGATAGCAGCAATGGCTCTCTGCTTCATTTAAACAGCGCATGCCCTCAAGGCTATGCCGAAACCAGCACCCGCACTCACACCGGACGTCGATGCCATCTCCTTGCTTGTTTTGAACCGCTTCCAGGGCTCCATTTCTCCCAGAGCCTCTTCTGCAGAGCCAATCCCCCTCACTGTGCTTGAGCTGTGGATTTTTGTGGCATCGTTTCTCCTCTTGGCGCTCGGTCGACGGATATCTCTCGCTGCAATTCCCCTCACTGTGTTTTTGAGCCTCCTACCTACCCTTTCCACTGCAATTGTTCTCCTCCCGCCTCCGCCACCATGCCTCGCATTCGACACAGAATGAGGAGTAGGCGCGACACTAATCGTGGTCGGGCCTCTCATTTTCGAACCCACCCCAGCTCTGTTTCAGGTTCTTCTTCTGCAGAAGACACTCAAGTCCAACCTCAAGAGATGAGTCATGGCAGAGGTCGAAGGTGTCATCATGATTCTATTCCTTTGGCTCAGCCAGCCCCTCCCTCCCTGTTCACCCTCACAGTGCTACTTTCCCTTCTGTATCCCATGGGTCTGTCCGCCTGCCCATACGTCAAACCTCACAGTGTGATGAGTTCCGCTTTAAGTGTTCTCATGACAACCCCATTGTCACAGCCTATATCACGATAACTCTTAGAGAAGAGTCTCCTCTCCCCATTCCTTCCCCTAAGGCCTCCCCCCTGCCCCCTCCTGTCTCAAGCCTCCCCAATAGTTCGATTTAGCCAGCTGGAGCTGTCCACCACACAGAGGACGCGCCGCGCGAGAAGGATGGTGTCTCAGACCAGGAAGGTGCTCTCAAGGGCGTTATGAATGACAGTGCAGATGAATACGCATGCAGGGTGGTGGAAGAACCTCCGTCTCCAACTCATGCTCAGTGATTATCCTAGCTCCCAGCTTGTACTGGTATTTCTGCTCAATCACTGTTGGAATTTTTTGTTTCTTTGTCTCAACGCGCAGCTGGAAAGGCTGATTGTCATTTCACGTCCTTTTCTCTCTGTTAAGTTCTCTTCTATAAACTGTAGGCTGGTTTCCCCTCCAAGGGCGACCAAAATGATCTCCAAAGGACTGGTTTCCCAATCTCGAGCAGTCCAGACTTTTCTTGTTCAGCATGTCTATCAAGCCCAGTGCTCAGGCTCACACAGATGGCACTGCGGCAGTTTTGTAACAGTAACTCTTATACTTAATAGAATTAGATATACTTAGAAAAAAAAAAAAAATAATTAATGAATTCATTACGAGTTTATTTTTATTATTATCTATTAGATTTTTTTTAATTGAAATTAATCATTGTAAATATTAATTAATTTATATTTATTATTTTAAAATAATTAATTAATTAATTAGTTTTGTTAATTAAACACAATTAAGTTTTTAATATAGTTAATGAATTAATTAATATATTTATTATTATTTATTTGAAATATATATATATATATATATTGGTTAAAATAGATTAATTTATATTTAATTAAGATTGATTGTTAATTTATTAACTAATTATTATTTTTATTAATGGAAATTTTAAAATAATAATTATTATTATCAATTTATTATTATGATGATTATTATTGTTACTTAATATTACTAGTTTTAAAAATAATAATATTAATCAATTAATATATTTTTTTTAATAATAACTTTAAATCCAAGGGGTTTATATTAAATATGGTTGATCATCTTTGACTATGGATCATTTTCATATTGGGAGAATTTTTGTCACAATGTGATGTTGAACCATGGTTGATTTTCACATTGAGAAAATCTTTACCACAATGTGGCGTTTGACCATGGTTGATTTTCATATTGAGAAAATCGTCATAATGTGATGTAAGACCATGGTCGACCAACATTATAAACCCAAGGATTTATATTAAACCCATAGACTAATACTATAAACCCAAGGGATTAATGCTAAAAACTCAAGGCATTATAAACCCAAGTGAATAATATTAAACCCAAGGGATTAATGTTACAAACCAAAGGTATGTAAACCCTAAGATAAATATGATAAACCATAGAATAAACATGGTTGACTATGGTTTGCCATGGTGGATTTTCATATTGAGCCAATCTTTATCGCAATGTGACCATGGTTATTGACGACCATGCTTAACATGGTTGGTCATGATTGGTTTCCATATAGAGAAAATATTATAATAAACCCAAAGATAAATGTTATAAACCAAGCTATATAAACCTTATAATAAATATTATAAATACTAAAATGAACACAGTTGATTTTAATATTCATACAATCTTTGTCAAAATGTGACGTTGGTCCATGGTTGAGCATCATTGACCATGATTAATTTCCATATCTAGAATATCTTTATCACAATGCAATGTTGGACTATGGTTGACCATGGTCAACCTTGGTTGATTTTCATATTGAGACAATCTTTGTGACAATGTGAGATTGGACCAAGTTTCACCATGATTAAACCCAATGAATAATATTATACCCTAGGAATATGAACCCTTAGATTAATAAACACAAGGGATTAATATAAAGCCAAGCTTTATAAACCCTAAGATAAATATTATAATCCATAAAATAAACATGGTTGACCTAAGATTAATATTAAACCTAAGATTAATAATATTATCATATTATTGGACCGTTAGATTAATATCATACCCTAAGCCCTATTGCTGTATTAATTAATGTTAACTATATTAATTATATTAATTAATTATATTAGTTGATTGAATGATGATTGACCATCGGCTGATGATGATTATAAACCCAAGGGATTAATATTAAATCCTATGATTAATATTATAAACCTTATGATTAATATTATACCCTATGAATATGAACCCTTAGATTAATAAGCCTAAAATATTGACATTATAAACCCAAGGGAATAATATTTAATCCAACCCATTAATATTATAAACCCAAGATATATTAACCCCCATATCAATATTATAAAACCTACAAATATTAATTATTATTATTATTTATTTTATATAAATTTTTAATTATTAATTATTTAATAAATAATTATTATTGATTATTTATTAGTAATTATTAATTATTTAATTAATTGTTATTAATTATTAAAAAAAAATGTTTTTAAAATATTGATACTAGGTGTGTAGGGAGGGGTTGGCTTTTCGTGTGAAAGGTGGGTTGGTAATTGAGTTATTTTTTTGGGTGCGCCTGAAGAATGGCCTTGGGTCATTTGTAGGGTTGTCGATTTTCATCTTCTCTCCATCTCCACTCGGTATCACATGAGTGGTAATTTTGGCCATGCTTGTCCTAGGAGGCATATGTGAACAAACTTCCCCTTCTGCTCTTTGTTCTCGGAGTTGGATGGGGTTGATGAGTGTGGCTCCTTGAGACGATTGGCCACTCACCTATGTCACTCCCGTGCCCCTCGGTCGCTCGTTCGCTCCATTGAAATAGACTCTTTGCTCTGTCCCTCTCGTGGCCCTTGGCGCTCATCGTCTTTTTGTGTGAAAGGTGGGTTGGTAATTAAGTTATTTTTTTCGGGTGTGCCTGAAGAATGGCCTTGGGTCATTTGTAGGTTCGTTGACTTTCTTCTCTCCATCCCCACTCGGTATCATATGAGCGGTAATTTTGGCCATGCTCGTCCTGGGAGACATATGTCAGTCGAATTCAACGAAGCAAATGAGTGAACAAAGGGCACAAGAGAGACATAGCATGAGCCGATTTCAACAAAGCCAACGAGCTACCAAAGTGCACGAGAGAGACCTAGGCGGGTGGCCAACCATCTCAAAGAGACACACACAACAACTCCATCCAACTCCGAGAACACAAAGCGGAAGGGGAAATTAACCCTCATATAAATATTATAAAATCTACAAATATTAATTATTATTATTATTTATTTTATATAAATTTTTAATTATTAATTATTAAAAAAATATTTATTTTTAAAATATTGATTATTATTATTATTAACTATTAATTATTACGTATTATTGTTATTTTCATTATTTATTAATAATATTATTAATATTATAAAAATTATTATCAATTATTTGGGGAGACTGGAGGAGGAGGGGCTATTCTTTACCGACGAAAAAATTTGAAAAAAGTTTGCCTGGGGTCTCGGAGTAGCTACAAATAATCAAGTAGAAAAACTTGGCTTATGGCAAGGGCTAAGACTGGCTCTAGATGAAAGAATCACCCATTTATTAGTTTTTGGTAAATCTCTTATAACCATTCACAAATGTATTAAGTGTTCTAAACATAAGGTTCATGACTTAAACCCAACTATGCAAAGAATAATCTTGTTGATGGACATATTTGAATTTGTAGAATTTTTTCATATAAAAAGGGAAAATAACAAGGCCATGGACAACCAAGCTAATATGGTCATGACCTTGGAACAAGGTGATGTTATGGTGGAAAAGGGCATCCCAACCAAATGTCATGTCCCATGATCTGAATTAAATGCAACTCCTCTAATTGCATGAACAACTTGGAGAAGGGAGATACAATTGTCAGGAGGTTTAATTGCATGCTTAATTATTTGACACATATGATATGTGGAAGGAGTCTCAAAGATAAGATGGATACCTCACTCCCTAGGTGGAAAATAATGAGAAGCTTGACAAGAACTTGGACTATTGGAAGGCAGTCAGCTAAGATTTAATGTTGATAGTTTGTGAAGGACTTATGCATGTTGAGATCGAGAAGGATTGTCATCGGTCGATCATGTGGGAATTTTTCATGGAGCAGGAAGAAATGGAAAGGAATTTGCTTGCAGGTATAGCATTTACAAAGAGCAATGATTTAGAAGCAACCCTTAGCACCGTAAACCTGGATTTTATCTCGGTTATAAGGATATGGTTGGGTAGGGATTTCACATTGTGGTTAGCATTGCACCCTTCCAATGAAAAGGTTATGGCTTCCCCTTCTAGAAATGGTTCTGGAGACTCTCTTGAGAATCCTTCTTGGGCGTTTAGACATCAAGTGGAGCAAATGATATCGTGCATAGGAGGTCAAATCATCTTCGAAGCTAGGTTTCATTTCTCTCTCATAATGATTCAACTAGAAATTCTAAGGAAAGACATCGAAATTGTGCAGGCAACCTTGAAAGTTATCGTGAAAAAGATCAAGAATCTTGATTGCAGGGTAGATAAATCAGAAGAAAGGGTGGAAATCACAAATGTTTATGTGCTAAAGGAGGCATTTCGACTTGGGGAGGTAGGCGACTATGAAAAATGCAAGGGCGTTCAAGGCGTTCCTACTCTGGAGAATATGGATCACCAGGAAATCCAACAAGAGGTTGCATAGCTGGAACCGGAGGATGCAAGTCTGTCAGCGGAAGCCGAGGAAACAAAGGTGGATGAAATTGGTCAACATGTGCCTGATGATGTAGATTAGTTAGTTTATTTACATAGATTTTTTGATGTTATTCTAGTTTGTAAATTTTAATGGGGTTTTTTGGTGGTTGTACAAGAACAATGTAGTAGAAAAAATAAGCAAGAAAACTCTGAAAACTTTTTTCTATGGTCAAAGATATTTTGCAGGGATATGGATTTGATGTTGTTATTGATTGTATCGTTTCTGGCCAAATCCTATTTAGTTAATGGAAATATAATCGTTATTGTATATATATATATATATAGTTTTAATAATGAGTAATTATTAGTCAATTATGAATTATTATTAGGAATAATTAATTATCAATTGTAAATTTTTAATTTGTAATTATTATTAATAATTAATAATCACTATTTATTATTAATAACTAATTATGATTAAGAAAACTTAATTATTAATTATTTATTAACTATTAATTAATTAATTTTTAATTTATTCATTATTAAATAATTAATTAATTTTTTTTGTAAGTCATAATTATATTCATTCTTAAAAAAAGATGTACATCAAGAGTAGTAGCAAAAAACAGGTGGTATCACCCTGACTAGGTTTGTTGACCACCACATACAACAATTGACAAAAGTATAAAAGGAAACTATGGACATCGTCGAAACTGAGAAGGCCAAAGACATCAGAAGATAAGTAAAACATAGAGAACACCTATATTCATGCAATCATCCGACGTGATGGAGGTTGAGTTGTCCAAGGTTTCCCCAGGAGGAGGTGGAGGTCGAAATGAGCATTGGACATGCTCCTTGAAATGAGCCATCCAAGACTCCAGCTTCTCTGCGTTCTCCGATAGCAGGCTCTGTCCTCGCCAGACCACCACAATACGCTCTCAGACGTGGCATTGAAAGTAGTGCACTTTGTCCAAGGTAGCTACCAGTTCCACATGTCCCTCTAGTTGGATCTGTTCCACAGTTTCCAATTGCTCCAACAGGTATTGAATCAAATCTCTACAATTTTCCAAGAAACAATGTTGAATGACCCTCGAACCAGGAACCAAATACTTCGCACCCCCTTGTTGACCTGAGCTGCTACGCTGTCTTGCCCTACCCCTAGCTGGTGCTCATGACGATTGACCCCCATGGCCCTTCATCGAGTTGTCATGCCGTCAACCACCCTACACACCAACCATCATCCTCTCGGAGCTTCCCGTCAACTTGCCACCCTGACAAGCCACAAACACCTCCATCCCTTGTTCCATATTCTTCAATTGAGAATTCAGGTCCTTGTGCCTTGTCGAGCAGGGATTTGGAGGGAGGGACGACCACCCTCTTCTCGGAGTTGGGCGCATCTTCGCAGGACTAGCAGCTTCACTTGTAATGCAGTAGACCCTCTAGGCACGCTTGATACACACCCACAAAGCCCGCCACACCTAGTGCAGAAACCAGCAGCCTCCCAGAGAGGGTTGTGGACTTGCACCACCCGTAACCTCACAACACTGCACAAACTTAGGAAATATTCCACCCCACCAGTTGTGCCACCCCAGGCCCAAACACAAAGAGGTACTCTAATTAGAATAATTCAAACAGAGGAGGGCCGAAAGAAACACATAATTACCCAACACACTCTGAGGACCTCCCACCTAACCACACCAGCAGCAAGAGACCACTTCTATCTCCAAGATTTTTTCTCCCTTCCTCCCGAAAGACACATAAAACCTCACATGGAGTATCCAAACAACCCAATTACTGGCCCATAAGCCAAACGATGAAATCCATCTACAAAACCCCCACCACTCCCTAGAGAAATGTCGCCTACACGAGCCAATCCAACCACTGAAAGACCTGTAACTGCAGAACACCAATGCCCAAATCAACCAAAAGCTCAAGAAGTTCAATTCCACCAGGAACCTCAGTCGTCAACCACATATAAACTCAAAAAAACACCCTTGCAGTAGGAAAGTTACCAATTTTTAGAACCAACAACTTGGGGGCGAGCCTTGTTTTTGGGGGCACCACCCTGCCCAACTAAAACGATGATGCTTCTTCCTCCATTGGCGAGCAAAGAACCAGGAAAGAGCACACAGTTGAAACGAAAAATGAATGAAGTCCTTGTCCACCATCCTCGACCTTAGAAAAATGTCTCCCGTGTTGGTCGAGGTGCCTCCAAATTCCACATGCATACCATTATTCCTCCCCGTTCGCCAGGAGAAGTGAGAGGGCAGGGAGGCCGACCCTCGACCTAGGTGTCAGTTGTTGATTATCATGGGCCACGAGGTACCCCATGCACTTTTTCCATCACCCCATCGAGGAATTAATTAATTAATTAATATTATTTATTATTAATATTTTTAATTATTAATTATTATTATTATTTATGTTATATCAATTATTATTTTATTTTATTTTGGTCAAAGTCTAGTTTATATTATCGTATCAAAATTTACAGCAGAGAACAACATAGTTATGTTACATTTATGCAACCTAAAAGGCATGAAGTGCCCAGAGAGACTTGGGTGCTCGCCAAGGCATACGATGCCCTTGGTTATTATCCGCACAAAATTACAAAACAACCAAAACAACATTATCATTATGGAGGAGGGTGCTGAGGACTTATCGGAGGAGCCGCGAAGATGTGTCCCTAGTTGTGCATATGGTAGTCAATATGGTCCACTTGGGCCTCTAGAGCTCAGAGGTGGTCATGAGAGTGCCGCGGAAGATGACACAGACCCTCCAGAGCTTCAAGGGTCTCATTCTGCAAGTGTTGAGTAAAATTAATGTAGGCCGTGAGTTCATTATGATATTCATACCTTTGTTGGCGCAAAGTATCCAGGTTGAGCTGGATATGCTGGAGTTGGGCAAAAATTGATTCAAGGGTGGCAGGAGCCTCAACCTCTCCCAGTGACTGAACCTGAGATACTGCCATGGCCGCCACCAAATGTTAATTCTTGGTGGATTCCGAGTGTGAACTCGAGTCCTCAGATACCTGGCGATTCTCCATGTCGCGCCCAAGACCTCTGCGTCGAGCCCAACCTCTCTCTCTCGGCATGCACTCTTCTAACACCCCTCCACCCTTTGTTGGGTTGCAGCGCCAAGTCACCTCAAGCCCAATAGTCCCTAAAACCACTGCATCGTCGCCACAACCTCGACCAATTTTATCGATGAACACCTCTCAAGCATTATGGAGGAGAGTCACTATACCACCACCAGCCACAAAGCCACCCTCATGTAAGGTGCGAATTCACCACCTTCTACAAATGCTAAAAGCATGAGAGCTGGAGCGCTTAGTGTGCCCAAGGAAAAACCACCCTAGGGCTTGGTCGAGGAAGGACCCTTCCTGCACAATCCACTGGCTTGCTTCTGTCACCCGAGTAGAGCACTAAAACCACTCGTCAACAGGTGCTCCCTCCATTGAGAAATCACCCTCACCACCTTCGGTCGTCTCCTGGTGCAGCGTGCAATTACCTTTGCCAGGATTCCTCCCGGCATTCAAACGCCAACCACAGCTGCCTGACTATGCTTGCACCCACCTAATCTCCTTTTGGTGAAGCTCAAGCCAAGGCTTGAGAGCTAGCTTCTACTCATCTACAAAAACTAGATCACCAACCTTCACCATTGCTCGTGAATCCGAATGAACTGCCTCTCTTCCATTGCATGCTTATCAGCTACCGCTTCTGCCATAAGTTATGCTGCCCCGAGGATCATTACCTCTCGAGTGTGGGAGGTTAATGAGTTGGCAAGTGCATGGCTAGGTGTTTTTCCTTGCCATAACTGTCTGTTTCCCACTTGTCTCAGTGATTGGACACCCCTACAGGGAAATTATTAATTGTTTATTAGTAATTATTAAAAAAATATCTATTTTAAAATTATTTATTATTTTTATTATTATTATTGATTTTGTATAATATTAATAATTAATAATTGTTAATTATTTATAATTATGTCGGAGGCGTTTTCTTTATGAGATTGGGTGGGAAAACACTGTTCACCCCACCCAATTAGAAAGCTTCCTTATCGCCCTTCTAGTGATTTATATATTGACATGTGTAAAAATAATATTGGATGAATTTAAGTCCTTCTGGTTGTCCTCGATTTCTCCACCATCCTAGCTATTCTTGGACTGGACATCTATTAGGTAGCTGTCTGTTAGATATCGGTGAAGGTAGGGTTCATAGAAGTCGCATCTCCCCGTAGACCACATGTGCTGCATCTCTCCCATATCATTGCCCTTCACATGGCAGAGAGGAGTAGTACTACAAATTTGTGTGGAGAGTTCTTTTTGAAGACTTGAAAAGGAATGACACTCAGAAACGGTGAGCCAAAGAAAGAAACCATTGCATGAGAAATGTCTTGTTCTATATGTTGTAACTAAGCATTTAACTTCTCCAAATGATTATAAGATACTAATCATTCTATATTTTGTAACATGGAAATTAATTTTACGAGATGCTTCACATGTGATATGCAACATATTAAGTTCTCTCAGTACTGATTTAACAAACCATGTTTCGATAGTTATAATAGGCTCTACATTGTTATTAGGACTTCTATCATGAAGCAAATCCCCACTTGACTGATAAACCCTAGCCAAAATATCAGGTCTTTCTATATCTTCAACATCAAAATACTCATCTATCTCCAACTTTGATAATCCCTTAGACAATTTTTTCAGTTCCTCTTTGGAAAAACTAGATGCTAGCTTTATCCAATTAATGAAGGAACTGTGTGCTTTAGTTTCCATGAAGGTCTCCAAAACACCTTGGAGACCCCAAACATTACTTTTGAATTCCAAATAAATATTTATCGTGATAACACATCCTCGGTCCTCCCCAAGAGACAACAACATCTCTCCTCTCATGATGAATCGCTCTCTACCTGGAATATCTATGATAGAGTCTTAAGTGATTATGAATCAATTTCCACACCTTTTGTATTGTTGTTTCTCTGTGACTTTTAGCACACTAGTACAATCCTCAAAATTAGATTGGGCACCAAGAGGGGTTTTGTATATTTAACTTCTCGACAGCCATCTTCGCTCCAGCTATTGACTTCCACATCAGGATCTTCGTTGACCTCTTTGTGAAATTTTCTAATGAATCTGTCATCGCCAAACCAAAAATAGAATGCAGCCTAAGGCTCCACGAAATTGTTGAATTTTTCAACAAGAAACAGTGAAATTGGCATCCAGAAACATCTTCCTTGATCCTAGTGAAAAATAATCACCTAAAATAGGTGGGGCCCACACAAGCTATTTTTAGGTGTATGTCTATTTTTAGACATGTTGATCAAAATCTAAAATTTGCAGGAGGCTGATTCTAGATGGTTGAGAATAATATATTTTTAGATGAATGGGCGAAGTCTATTTATAGATCACCTATCTAAAATTAGAATGCATGTCGATTATTATTAGCCCTTAATAATAATCAGATAATAAATAGTAACTTATTCTCTTGGAGCACTTTATTTTAGTGAAAAGATCTAACACATTAGTGGGTTGAAGGAATTACGCAATTCCTAGAGTGTTTGGTGACTCATGCATGGAGAACTTCGTTATAACTGACAATGGCAAGTTGTAATAGAGTTGGAAGAGTAGCTATGTGAGTTGTTATTTAGTTTAACTCAGTTAAGTGAGTTAAACTCAGTTGTACTAGTTGTAACTAAAGATAAAATAGTGAGAGATCAGTGAATTAAATATTAAATTAATTCACGTGAAGTGATCTCACATGCAACTGAAGAAACACTACTGTTAATCACATGCATGTCAGATCCAGTGGAGACCTAGTGGAGAGATAGGTGAAAAGGTGAGATGCACTATCAGTTGTGACTATAGTGATGCATTCAATGCATCTACACACACATTGGATATTCTTATGAGTATTGCACATTCAAGGCAAGGTAAGGTCGAATTCATTTAGGGTTCTTCTTTAGCAAGGATTGCGCAGTGGAGGCAGGCTGTCAGGAGGCAAGAAATTGGTGCATAGATATGCAAATTTCTACATGACAGTGTGTGACGATTGTATATTGTACTGAGAGCTCTATGCATTAAGCTTTGTATGAGATTGTTATATGTTCCATTGATACACATAATATATGATAGTTGGGGTATTTATCTTTAAGCTTTCCCGGTAAAACATCTGGTTATGTGCGATTAATTTTGCTTCATATGTGTTTTGTAATTGGAAATTTAATTTCCACAAAGAATTAAGTGGAAGGATTCTGTATTTAACATAATATTAATTTGTTAGATCAGGAGAATCCGAAAATACATTATTTTTTTTTATAAATTTCTGCATGGTATCAAAGCAGTGTTAATCACTGGAGATTGCAATATTGAAGCGTTGCTGAGTTTTGTGCTGGTGGACAATTCGAATTTGCTACATGAATTTCTTGGTGCGATAATTGAGTATACATTGAAATGGCTTTCAATGGGTTGCGGTTGGAGTATGCACTCAAGAGAAAATTGAACTACATAGCCTGGAAGGACAAGATGGAGGTGGTGCTTGAAGATAATGGCTTGAAGGAGTTCATTGATAGCGATGTTCCTAAGCCCACTTCGCGGATGTTGCAGTACTTGACACATGGAAAAATAAAGTAGCAAGGGTGAGGAGGATTCTGTTGAAAGGTGCGAAAGACCATATTGTGTCAATCCCTCATGGGAAAGCCACTCCATTTGCAATGTGGAAGGCTTTGATAGATATTTTCCAAAGTAGTAGTGACCATAGGAAATTGGTGCTGAAGGATAAACTCAAAAAAATCAAGATGGAGAAGAAAAACACTATTCCAGTATACTTGAAAAAGTTTGTCCAATGCAGGAATGAGCTTGGGAGTGTAGGAGTCAGTGTTTCGAATGATGACTTGGTGAGCTTAGCTCTCCTTGGGCTTCCGAATAGTTGGCACATTTATCAAGACTCTGTCAATGGATGGGAGAAACCGCCAGATTGGGAGCGACTGTGGTTGGATCTAGTGCAGGAGGAGATGAGGCGGACCACCAGGGATGACTCTTCATCAAAGCATGATGATGAAGATGATTGTGATTTGGCTGCCAAGGAGAAGAAGAAGAAGGGGAATAAATTCCATTCAAAATATGAGGCCAGAGAAGATGGCAAGGAGCACAACATGTCCAAAGTGCAGTGTTTTCACTGTCACGATTTTGGAAATATTGCCACAAATTGTCCACATAAGAAGAAGAACAAGATGGATGTTGGAGCTACAGCTGGTGAGGCTCCTGCCTCACAATTTGAGCTTGAATTCTCATTAATCGCATGCATGGTGTCTATTGCATTGGGATCGGGGTGGTACTTTGATAGTGGTGCTTCCTTTCACATGACGGGAGATGAGAAATTGTTCAGTGACTTGGTGGAGAAAGATCTCTAGATGCATGTTGAGTTGGGCGACAATGGAAAATATAGTGCGACCGGCATTGGTACCATTACATTTCAGAGGGCATTAGGTAAACTCTTTCATTTAAAAGATGTTGTGCATGTTCCAGGTTTAAATAATAATTTAATCTAAGTCGCAATGTTAAAGGATAGAGGCTATGATGTTGTCTTTAGTGAAGGAAAAATTTTCCCGCGAGACAAAGCAACAGGGTAAGCCAAGAAGGTTGGGATTCGAGTTAAGAATATCTACAGACTTGAAGTAGATGGGATTTATATGGAGCTACCTATTATGGGAAGTGCGAGAAAGACATGCAATTGAAGCTTTAGAGGGAGCAGGATTTGCATGCAGGTAAGAGTGAACCTCAGGATGTGGATTAGCCACAAGATGAGTATCATGGAGTGGGAGCAACCACTCATGTAGAGAAATTTCGTGCCAGATGGGCAAAGGGAGTGCATGCAGCTACACCACCAGGTAAGAGGTGGGGCGACATGCATGAGTAATCCCAAGAAGATATTTCTGGGCAGGATTCATTGAGATGGTGTGGATCTCATGAATTGAACCTGGCTATGAGGCGCCCACAGAGCAGCAGTAGCATGATCAGTTGGATTGATGCAGTCAGGTCAAAGTGACAGAGTTGGATACTAGAGTACGGATAAGAGTTGAAAACAAGTGCAGAGTTCATGGATGCAGAGGTCAACAACGCAGCGGTTCCATAAGACATGTGCAGTTGGTACCAGCAGAAGTCAGAAGACTTTGATGACATATGCATTATATTGATTCAGTTGTTTAGAGGCTATTCAGTTTCAGAAGTGTTGCATACAAGATTTTTAGGGCAGATGCATGGAGTTTCAGGGCACATCCAAATACATTCCTTTTCTTGTTGAGAGGGAGTGTTGAATTTTGCAACAAGAAACAATGAAAGTGGCATCCGGAAACATCTTCCTTGATCCTAGGGAAAAATAATCACCTAAACTAGTTGGGGCCCACACATGCTATTTTTATGTGTATGTCTATTTTTAGACATGTTGAGAAAAATCTAAAATTAGCAGGAGGCTGATTCTAGATGGTTGAGAAAAAACTATTTTTAGATGAGTTTCTATTTTTAGATGAATGGGTGAAGTCTATTTATAGATCGCCTGTCTAAAATTAGAATGCATGTCAATTATTATTAGCCCTTAATAATAATCAGATAATAAATAGTAACTTATTCTCTTGGAGCACTTTATTTCAGTGAACAGATGTGGCACATTAGTGGGTTTAAGGAATTACACAATTCCTAGGGTGGTTGGTGACTCATGCATGGAGAACTTCGTTATAACTGACATTGGCAAGTTGTAATAGAGTTGGAAGAGTAGTTATGTGAGTTGTTATTTAGTTTAACTCAGTTAAGTGAGTTAAACTCAGTTGTGCTAGTTGTGACTAAAGATACACTAGTGAGATATCAGTGAATTAAATATTAAATTAATTCACATGGAGTGATCTCACATGAAACTGAAGAAATACTACTATTAACTACATGCATGTCAGATCCAATGGATACCCAGTGGAGAGATAGGTGAGGGTGAGATGGAATATCAATTGTGACTATAGTGATGCATTCAATGCATCTACAGACACATTGGATATGCTTATGAGTATTGCGCAGCCAAGGCAAGGTAAGGTTGAATTCATTCAGGGTTCTTCTTCAACAGGGATTGCGCAGTGGAGGCAGGCTGCCAGGAGGCAAGAAATTGGTGCATAGATATGCAAATTTCTGCATGACAATGTGTGACGATTGTATATTGTATTGAGAGCTCTATGCATTGAGCTTTGTATGAGATTGTTATATGTTCCATTGATACACATAATATATGATAGTTGGGGTTTTTAGCTTTAAGCTTTCCTGGTAAAACATCTAGTTATGTGCGATTAATTTTGCTTCATATGTGTTTTGCAATTGGAAATTTAATTTCCACAAAGAATTAAGTGGAAGGATTCTATGTTTACCATAATATTAATTTGTTAGATCAGGAGAATCTGAAAATACATTATTGTGTTTATAAATTTCTACACAAATCTATGGTGTCCTTGAACTATAATTTCTTCCCCATCGTTGTTTCAACCCGAAAACACACATATAATTTTCTTAGGTTGCCTTCAACACACTTTTTCACTACGTGTCTCTGGTGTTCTCTAGAGCATCTCAGTCCCATTAGTTGAGTATGGTCATAAACAATTTTTTTGAGAAGATCATTTACCTTTTGGTTGTTGAAGAGTGTCTTCAGAAACAAAGTTTTTCCAGAACCACCCTTGCCATCCATTCCAATTTGAGAGAAGGGAGAGTTAGCCTCTGCATCGGTCACTAACTTCTCTAGCTTTTCAAAACCAAAATTTACCCACAAAAAACAACAACACATACAAAAAAAATAATCATAACAACAACACATACAAAATACAGTTTTTCCTTTGGAAAATCTAAAATAAGAAAAAAGAGTTTATAGATCTATTATTATATCATGTATGTGATATCACATACAATCCATACACTCATGGATTACAAGTGTTCTAATACATTTGGTCTTTACTATTTTCGCTTTTCCTGAACAAATTTATCTAAACTAGTTGTGAATTTTTTCTATTGAAATTTGTAGAAATTCATTTCTTCTCTATGATATGCTTCTCCTTAAAAAATTTATCTAAATCAACTAATAAATATTTGGCTGAAATTTTCAAGAATTCATTTGGCCCTTCATTTGGTACGGTTTTCTTCTTAGGCCTAATCTTTTCAATGGTGCAAACGATTCGACAAGTTGTTGAAAAGACACGCACCAGTGGCAAAGCCACTAGTAGATCATCAAATCATAGGGTTTTCCATTTTATACTTGTTTTCTATATGAATTGCATATTGTCAGCCATGAAGTTTGTGAATAAGTTCACCATCAATTTCGTAGCAATTACAGGAGAAAACCTACAGCTCTTGAGCTAAGATGGCATACGAGCTTCTCAGGAGAGTGCTCCAAATTAATGTTGTGCTTCTTCATTGTTGCTTCTAAGGCTTCCATCTTCTTAAAACATTTTGACTCTAAATGGCCATCATGATTGCAAAATTTTCAATGTCTATCTATCTTCTTTCCTTTGTTTTTATATGCCTTGTCATTTTGGTGAGTTTCTTTTTCATTTTGTGGCTGAAATTACTTAGGACCCTTGTTTGGTTTCAGACCATACTTTTTAGGATACTGCTTCTTGGGATTCTTTTGATATGATTGTTTTTGGGCTGCTAAGGATTTCTTAGAAGCATTTCCAAAAGTGATTAGACCAAGGTGTAAGATTTTTTCTTGTTCTCTTATCAAAGAATCACAAAAGGCATCAAAAGAGGGGTTCATGTAGGCGGTTCTTGAAGAAATGATGGCTTCTCTAGTGGAATGGAAGGAAGAAACAAATATAGAGTATGCAGGGCCAAGCTTAGCAAGAATGCAATAAATGAGGTTACCATCTTCCTTTTTGATCTTACAACCTTCTAAAAGAATTCGAATGGTCTTGAATTTGAACAAAAAATCTTCAATGGAGGAGAAATTATTGGGGTCCAAAGTAAGCAACTCATTTTCAAGATGGTGGGCCCTGATTTGATTTTGAATGCCAAAAACAATTTTTAGCTTTTCCAGGGCTTCAATAGGGGTGTCAATGTCAAGGACATGAAACTGAAGATCTTGAGCAATGGACATTCCTATCAACCCTCGTGCTTGATCTTGTTTATTTTCCCATTTAGTAACTTTATCATCATCGGAAGGTTTAGTTTCTTGTCCTATGGCTATTCTATAAATCCATTTACTTCTAAGTATATCTACCATATGCGGTAGCCATTGGAAATAATTGGTGATGTTAAGAATAATCGGGCATGCACTTTCCATTTTAAAAAAAAAAAACTGAAGCTCAGAAAAGCTGAAACTAACTGCTCCAATGGAAATATCTCAAAAAATTAGGCTGTTTAAAAAAAACGGCTTGAAAAATGGCTTCCGGATGGAGAATTTATGCCTTTTGAAAAATCCGAGTTGTAAATGCCAAATAGTTAAGAGAACGGGATGGAGTGCGACTTTAAAAATAAAAAAAAATAAAAAAAACCGCCCCTTTGAACAATTTTTTTTGACAAAAGAAGCTTGAGAAAGAGATTTGAACCCAAGACCTCTATTCTCATAAACTAACCCCTCACAAAGTGATATAGTAAAAGGATCACATTATTGTTTGAAAGAAGGAAGGGGGGTTTTTTGTTTGTTTGTTTGTTTGTGTTTGTTTTGTTTTTTTTAAATCTTTGGTGTGTGTGCCTTTTCCTGCACAAAAAACACAAAAACCGAGCCAAGAAAAACAAAATGAAAAGCCTTACAGAAAAATGTTAGATTTTCGGTTAGCCTTATCGGCAACTATCATTGTTTTCACTATTTCTGATTTCCCGAGATCGCACAAAGACGCAGGGAAAGAGCATACGTAGCAAAAAAAATCTCTTTTTCCTGTTTCTGATTTACTGAGATCGCACGCAACGCACAAAAAATAGCATACAAAAATAAGAGGGTATAGATTCGACAAATAAATAAAACCTAAAAACTGAAAAAAAAGGGAACCGAAATAAACATAACTATTAACAAATATAACTGCAAAAAAGATGCTTTATACCTCTAGATCTAAACTGTCATAACTTGGGAAGCCGGAAACCTTTTCGCATGAAACGAAAGGTATTCCTCACTGTAACAGACACTCCAGACACAATCGACCATTTCTCCACGCCCAAAAAAGTTCAGAAACAGTAGATCTACAAAATGGCATTCGCATGCAGTCAAACTAGCTTCGGATTTTGATCAACCACGGACGTGGCCCTCAAAATAGCTCTGATACCATGTAGGAATTTACAGGGTAAGTTCCATAGAATAAGAACCAAAGGTCACCGCTCGCAAACAAATCACAAATCAGTACACCAGTATAATCACGTGGTTAAATCCCTCAAAGAGGGAAACAGTCCACGGCCTAAGCCAACGTGGCCTCTTCAGACAATTTATTAATATAAAAAGAAAAGTTACATATGTTTCTCTCAGAAAAGGTTACCGGAAAAATGACCCTCCATGCTCTTTAAATAGAGATCATGGACCAATCGGGTGTTAAGCCACGGATCAAGTGTCGTTAATACCGAAGTAAGAGATAATCGTCGGATCACTACAAATCGTGACCGTCGAATTATAAGTTACAAATGTACATGGTAAAGAAACACACTTTACCTAACTCTACACTGGACTAAGTTATTCTTAACTATTTCCTATATGTCAGAATATCCTAACATCAAATAGGGTTTATGTAATAGTCAAAGGGTGAGATTAAAATAATTCTTCTTTTAAGTAAATTACAAGTAGTTTGAAATTCAGTGTTTGTATGCAAGTTCAAAATTCCTATTAATGGTAGCATGATGCAAATATCCTCAGGTTAGGTGTTGCTTAAATTATTTTCAATTAAATTATGTATTACTTGATATATGGGTCGTATTTAGTATATTTTTAATGTTACTTTTTCAGTTCTGTGACTAGGTTGGTTCTTGATGCCGAGAGGATGCCTTTGGTGGTTCCATTTGTGCATTCTGGCATGCAGGAAGTGATGCCTATAGGAAGTCAATTTCCACAGGTTAGAAAGAAGGTAAATAATATTAGGAATAATGTTTATACAGGTGATACATATCTCTACATGTTAGAGCTACAAATCAACTTGTACATTATTTCAATGTTGATTATCACTAGTATATGTTCTGGGTAAATTTCAATTCATAAATTGCGGCCATGGGATGACTATAAACTAAGATCCCTTTTGCAGATTGTGTTGATGGTTGGGGATCCAATCAAAGTTGATTTATTTATGGTGAGCAAGGAGCAATGGTTTTCTAAAGGGAAGCTTTTTGATGTTATATCATTGTGTGTCGGGGAAAGGCTAAAGGAACTTAAAGTAGAATTAGATGATTTTGTTTATCAAAAATCCCTGCAAAACAAGAATACAAACAATTTACACGCAATTGAAATGGTTAATGACAATTCCCAATTTGTTGATTGGGAAGCAAACAATTTTCTAAGTCAAAAACCACTGGCAGAAGAAGGAGAAGATGTTTCCAATTTGAAAGAGAAAATCAAGTTAGAGTCTTTAAACCAAGCTTCAAAAAGTGACGACATTGATCAGCAATTAGGAGGCCTTGGAAATGACCCTGAAAAGGGCCATGCATGTGCAAATGGCATTAGTCTCCATTATGGAAATGTTTCCAGACTTCAAGATTTCATGAACCCAAGCTTACTGATGGGGTTTGTTGCTATAGGATTGCTTATGAATTATAAGTGTGAACTAGACGAGCCAATAACTTTTCATAATTGGAGACACATAATTCTAATGCAGACCAATCAATGCATTGGTTGAAATGGTTATATATAGTTGCTTAGTGAGTAAATAAAATTGGTTCTGCTAATCTCGAAATTGGCTTTGCCAATTTGCTCGAGTTGAAAGTTTAACCTAAGTAATAAAGTTTTTGTATTCCAGTTATTGACATTAGATAAACTAACCACACGGCTGTTTATATCGAGGAAGTAAACATTCTTAGCAATGATGAGATGTTTTGGGAAAATTGACAAAGGTTTGAAGGGGAATTGATATTTTTTATTGCCAGCGGTTAGCATTAATGACTTTCCATTGGGAAATTTCTTAATAATTTGTTTTGTGCACATTGGTTGTCAACGGAAAAGCATTCAATGTGGTTAAAGCTTGTAGATGGAGGGGAGGAGTTACATGTTTGCAAGTAGGAATTTTAACTTTTATCTTTTGAGTCCACCAATCATCTTAAATTTTCTATTGACCTTGTAGCAAAGAGAACATTTTGACCTATATCTGTCAAGTTTAAGCTACAGTATATGCATCCATCCTGTAGGTTTATGGCTAATTTTTTAAGCATTTTTTTTTGTTTTTAATTTATTTCAGTCTGCATGATCTCCATGCCTATGATCATTTGACATAAAAGATTGTATATTGTTTATTGTGCTTGTAAATTTATTTTCCTCGTTGTCTTAGCTGCCTACCAAATTACAAAAGTTGGTGCTAAAAAATCCTCTCAATTGAATGCAAATTGTTGAATTTTGCACATTTCTTCCTTTGGTCTGATTTTGCAAAGGATTTTTTTGGATTTAAGGCCTTTTTGGCATAACATTCAAAGGACATTTCTTGGAGGTATGTGATACATTTTTTGGATGTTTTTTGGGCTTCATTTTTTTAAGGTATTTTGTTTGTAGAGGTTTTGGCCTTAATTTTCATTGTTTTTTAAATGTATTTTGTTTTTAGAAGTTTTGGGCTTAATTTTCGTTGTTTTTAAAGGTTTTGGGCTTAATTTTCAAAGGACATTTTTTTGAACGTATTTCGTTTTTAGAGGTTTTTGGGATTAATTTCCAAAAGACATTTTTTGGGCTTAATTTTGAAAGAACTCTTTTTAGGCTTAATATTCAAAGGACATTTTTTGGAGGTATTTTTAAAGTGATATTTTTTTAGAGGCTTTTTGGAGGTATTTTTTAAAGTGGCATTTTTAAGAAGTTGAGTTTAATTTTCAATGGACTTTTTTGGAGGTATTTTTTGAAGTGACATTTTTTTAGAGCACGTGTTTTGGGTTGAAGTAAATCTTTTATAATGATTTTTTAAAATGAGTTTTTGTCTAACTTTTTAAATGAAAATTTTTTCAACACTTGGAAAGAAATATTTTGAGCTTCATTTCATTTTTATAAGACATTTTTTTTTGGATTTTTTAAAGTAAGTGTTTTGGATTGAAGTATGTATTTTTTGCACCTCAACTAGAAGTTGAAGCAGGTATGTAAATGTAAATATTAAGAATTTGATATTTAAAAGTTTCATAGTGTAAAATGTGAAGCTTAATTTTTATTTGATGAACTATTTTGAAAAATATTTTGCGATGTAAACAGAGAGAGATATTCCTCAAAACATTGATGATGAGATACAAAATTTTGAAAGATAAAGTGAAAGAGATATTGAACCAATGATTGAAGATGGTGAAAATGTTGAAAGAAATTCAAGTGAAGAAATTGAATCACAAGGTGTATATAGAGCACAGGGGAGGGAATATATATATATATATTATTGAAATTGTACATATTTATTAATTTAGTTATTTATTGAATATGTAAATTTATTATGTACTATTAATTCGAATATATACAGATGAAATCAATGTCAATGATGAGATGTTAGAAAATGTTTTTTTTTTAATTTACAGAAACAGTTATGGAATATTATTGAAGACTTGGCCTAAATGCCAAAATTCTGTTTACAGAGTGTAGAGCCATAGCCCAAAGTACCTCACCACTCAAGATGAAAATGGGGCTTATGCTTGACCTCCATCTCTTAAGATATGCTGCTATGAAATCAATTTCAGAAATTTTTCCAAGTTTATGGATACAAACGAACTGACTTAGAGGAAGAGAGTAAAACATGACAGCTAGTTAATTTAAGGAATAGGTTCCCATGTTTCTTCTCCATCTCTCATCATGTCTCCAGTAGAAAGAAGGGTTGCTTTATTGGCTTCCAGATCTGCGTCCTTGTTATTGATTCTCAACACATGGAATAAATTCAACTTCTAGAAAGAGTTTTCCAAGTCTTTGATTCTAGTAATTAGCCTTGCCAGTCTTAAATCCAGTGATGGATAATTTGACACAATAACATTAATGATGATCTGAGAGTCGCCTAAAACATTTTCTTCCCTGATGTTTAAGGCTTTGAGCAGCTTGAGGCCTTGAAAAAGAGCCAATGCCTCAGCTTGGTTGTTGGATGAGTGGCCCAAACCCCAGGCGAAGGAGTGAGCCTTTTTTCCATCTGATTTCAAAATGATGCCACCTGCACCAACCTTTCCTGGATTACCCTTTGCTGCCCCATCGAAGAAAAGGGAATGCCTCGATTGATTTGTGATCCAGACATGAAAATATGTTTCTGTTTCCCTTATTTGCCAAGCTTTGGGAAGGCAGACATTACTTATAGCTTTCTAAAAATGCAGATCAAGGAAAGAGCCCTAGTCTATGTCTTGATGACTAAGGCTAGAATCATCTTTTAGATCTCTCAGGCATTCTTTTAATTGGAATTTTATCTTGACTTCTACAGATTTGGGGTTCTGCTTCATATTTCTTAAGATTCTTTTGTTCCATTTGAGCCAGATCTGCCAGCGAATTATTTTGGGAAGAGAGGACCATGCAGCTTTGATTACCTTATTTGTTGGAGGGGGACCAAGATACCTGTTCAACCATTTTGTGAATAGCTTAGGAGTGGAACTTGGGAAAACGAAATTGGGATTCAAGATGCACAGCAAGTCAATCCAGATTTGCAACGAGAATCTACATTCCAGCATCAAATGAATCACAATTTCTTATTTTTCTTTGCACAAGGTGCAGCTTGAAGGTCCATGAAACCCTCTCTTCTGCAAATTTTCGTTTGTCAGAATTTTGCTGTGGCATAATAGCCAACAGAAATGGTCGATTTTGGGCCACGAGGGGTAGCTCCATATTCCTTTCCAAGGCTTCATATTTGGAGAAATTTGATGCCTCTCCCTCATTTTTTCGTATCCCATCACAACAAAGTACCCCCCAGCCTTCGAGCCCCATCCTCTCGTGTATTTTTTACAAGCCATTGTGGGCGCCATACCATGCAGATTTTCAAGGAGCATTCGCCATTCATGTTGCAGCTTAGGTGGCACATTAATTTGACTCCAGCCTACCCAATATGAACCATGCCAAACAAAAATGTCCCACATGAATTTATACCCCGCTTCCTCCATCCAACTGCGCAGCGCACAGAGAGAACTGCTATCCGCCAAGGGATCATTGTTCATGATTTTGTCTGTCCATAAGTTTATTCTTTTACTGTTTCTTGGAATCCATAATGCATGTGATGTGATAAGAGATTCAGCTTTGGCATATAGATTTAGGAAGGGCGAGCTGGGATGCTGGAGCGGTTTGTCCAAACAGCGAGTACGTTTTCCACTGAAGTATTTTCTCCATAGTGCTAATTGGGCCCAGCCTTACTTGGGCGCAATGATTTTCCAGATAAGTTTTTCCCCCATAGCAATATTATGATCACAGAGGTTCTTGAAATTCAAACCCCCTTCCAAAAGAGGTTTGGAAATTGTCTCCCAATTGACTAAAGGCAGCTTGTTTTCACTCTATTTGCCTCCCTTCCAAAATAAGTGACGAATTTACTCCTCCATATTTCTAAGAATTCCAACAGGAGCAAGAAGAACTGAGAAAAGAAATAAAGGGAGGCTTCTTAGCACGGATTTTATAAGAAAAAACTTGCCTGCAATGTTGAGCCCAGAATAGCCCCAGGCTTGGAGCTTGCTCTTGAATTTCTCCAATTGTGGAATCCAATATTTACTAGAGGCTCTTTTAAGGAAAATTGGAAGGCCCGGGTACTTGAAGGAAGACCAGGAATGGGAGGCAGCGAAGCCCAAACAACTATAAATAGAGGAAAGCAAGCTGGGCGGAGTGTTCCAACTGAAAATGCGACATTTTCCCTTGTTTAAAACGCTGCCAGAGGCCTCACAATAGTCATCCAGCACTACTTTGAACCTGGAGGCTAAAAGCACAATAACAGCCCCCAGTAACAAGGTGCCATACGCAAATAGGGCATGATTAATATCTTTGATCCCTCTTGCTATGCAAAGCCCATTGATTTCTTGATATTGTAGCTTCTTGTCTAAGAGAAAACTGAGAACCGAGGCTTGGAGGATAAAGAGCAGAGGAGAGAGGGGGCACCCCTACCTAAGACCCCTTGTGGCTTTAAAGAAGTCAGCGGCTCTGCCATTCACTAAAGGGGCGATCCAAGGCTTCGAGATACAAACCTGGATCCAATTTATAAAGCTCACACCAAATCCAAACTTGCTCAAGACATTAAGCAGAAAACTATGCCTTACTCGATCAAATGCATTTGCTAAATCAAGTTTGAAAACCATACCTATTTCATTGTGATGCAAGCTGGAGTGGATTTCCTCTTGGACTAATGTGAAGTTTTCCACGATCTGCCTGCCATGAATGAATCCTCCTTGATTCTCTGGAGTAATTTTGGGGAGGATGAGCTTTCGTCGATTCGCAATTACTTTGGTAATTAGCTTATAAGCAATATTGCAAAGGGAGATCGGTCGGAATCTATTGAAGGTTATAGCTCCTTTCTCCTTAGGGATGAGGGCAAGAAAAGAAGAGTTAGTGCTGCCTCCAATTTTCTAGCATTCTTGGGATTTTTGGACCATTTTGAAGAGATATTTTTCTACTACCGGCCAACAGACTTGAAGAAACCTGGCTGAAAATCCGTTCGGTCCTGGAGCCTTATCAGGATCCATAGCGAAGAGGGCATCTTTGACTTCATTCTTGGTGACTTTGGCTTCTAGAATAAGATTTGTGTTGGCTGAAATCAAATGAGGAACTACATCAAGCAGATCTGGATGATGGTCCGGATCCATTTCCTCGCTATACAGACTTTTGAAATGAAAAAAGGTTGCTTTCTTGATGTTTTCAAAGTCCTTTTGAATGAAATTCTCTTCCTTGATCTCAGAGATGGAGTTGAAACATTTCCTGGCCTAAGCTTGCTTGTGGAAAAAGGAAGAGTTCATGTCCCCTGCTTTAAGCCAAAGGCTTCGGGACTTTAGCCTCCAGTATTCTTCTTTAGCCAAACAGGCCTTATGGAAATTTTGCTGGAGGTGAGCCTCTTTGTCTAAAATCTCTTTGGTTATAACATCATCCTCCACTTGAAATTGATGGTTTTCTAGAATGTTTTGAATTTTTTTCCTTTCTGTTGCTAGATTGGGCATCATTTTGGCCTAGCGTTTCAAAGCCACTTTCACTCTTCTGAGTTTTTCCTCCCAGACAAAAAAGGGGGAGCCTTTGACAGGCAGTCTCCAACTATCCTTGAATAAAAGCATGAAGTCAAGCTCCTTGGCCTAGAGGGGACTGAATCTAAAAGGAATAGGGCCCGGATCAAGGTGAGCCTGAAGTTCAAGCTTGATGGGCTTGTGATCCGAGATATTGCTAGAGAGAATATGCATTCTAGGTTTTAACTCTAGTAAAAGGAAGGAGCTTTGAATGAAGAATCTGTCCAGTCTAGTGGCAATATGGCCTGGACCTATTCTTTTGTTAGACCAAGTGTACTTACCGAAAATTGGCTTGATGTCCAGCAGGTCCCAATCCTGCATTAAATCCTCCACCCATTCCCTTGTGGATCTCGAACAACGCTACCTCCTCTCTTATCTGAAGAGAGAAGGGTGAGATTGAGATCGTCGGCAATGATGATATTTTCCAAGTTTTCTAGATTATCTTGGCTTCGTATAGAATCCCAGCAGGCCTTTTTTTCCCCAGCATTGACTAGGACATACATGTTAAAGAGATGGAAAATCTCTTTTGTAACTAGGTGTTGCATTTGTAAGAGCAGCCAATGAGTATTCAGAGTTTCAGAAATAACTGAGAACTTTCTAGCATTCCAAAGGGTGCCCAACCCTCCTGAGGCCCCATGGCTAGAGATTGCTTTTGCTTCACTTTTTTTCCAGAGTTTCTTATTTTCTTGCAGGAAGATTGTGTCTTCCAATTTGGTTTCCTAGACAAGAAGTATGTCAGGGAATTCTATCCTTATTAAGCCTCTAATGGCTTCTTCTTTGGCTCTGCTCCCCATACCTCTACAGTTCTAGGAGATGATCTTCATTATTTATGCTTCTGATGGGCTCCCTTGGAGCCTTGGGGCCGATTTCTCGCCGTCTTCAGTTTTGAAGCTAACATCTTCTCAAGATTTGGATGGCTGCCCTGGAGATTTTATTTATACATTTCCTGCTCTCTTTTTTCCCTATCAGTCTTGTGGCATCTTGTGGATCTCTTGACCAAGGCTTGAGACTCTTCTATTTCTCCTTCCTCCTCTGAATCCTCCAATTCTTGTTCTTCCTCCTCGACTTCTAATGGGATACATTTGGAGCTTTCTGTAGCACTTTTTCCATTGAGAGAAGAGGAAGGAGTGCCTTTGTTTGGAGAGACTGGTTTTTGGATCTCAACCTCCTGAGAAACCTCTATTTACTAGCTTAGAGGGTCAAACTTTTTTTCTTGCCCCTTTTTGGGAGGGGGCTTCTGAGCGTGGGCCTGAAGAGGGCCATTGAGATTGGGGCCTCTGGGCTTTTGAGCTTTGTGAGAATTCTTTGAACACTTAACTTGGTTCCAGCCCTCCTCCTTACCTTTCTCTGCCTCAACATTGGACGGGCATCCTCTGGAAAAATGGCCATAGACATGAAATTTCCAGCATTTGAAGGGCAACTGTTCATAATCAAGTTTCTGCACATGAGACCAACTGCTAACATTGATTTTAATGGCCTCCGGGAGGCCCACCCCTAGATATACTTCTACGTATATTTTGGCGCAGTCATATTGGTCTTTGTTGTTTTCCCGATCTATAAATTTCCCAAGGGCATTTCCGATGTGCTTCAAGGAGTCCCAGTTCCAATAGTGAACTGGGAGGTTTGGGAGCCGAACCCACACCGGGACCGCTGTGGGAACATCGACAGCGGGATCGAAGTCCGGCATCCATTTGTTAAGATAGAGGCCCTAAGGACCCATGAAGTAAGGGCCATTTTGGAAGATCAAATCCTTATCATCTTTTGAGGAGAACTCAAAGAGGAATAACCCTCGCCCAAGGAAATAAGAGGTAACACTGTGCTTGATCAGAGGAGACCAGTTCTTGTTAGCCCAATTCTCGGTAGATTTTGGAGAAGGCCAGAGCCCAGTGAATTGGCCAACGAGGGCACGATCAGCTAAGGACAGAGCTACTTGAATGGGGGTCTCCGGAGGCAGAGAAATTTCCAGAATATCTTCAAGCTTCTTCACAAATTTGGCTGCTTCACTTTTTTTCTTCTGGGGTAGGCCAGCCAGAAGCCGGTTGAAGGAGTCAACGACAGAAGGAGGAGAGCGGGGGTGGAGGAGGCTCCTTGGGTGAGCCTTACACCTCCATGAGGGCGAAACCTTAGGGTAGGCCGCTGCTCAGGAACGCAGCCAAGCTGCGCAGATCAAGAGGCAGACAGACCTCACACGCGCAGGATTTTTTGCATGATCCAAAATACAAAGTGTATATTGAGATGTTAGAAAATGTTAACACTCTTACATATGGAGATAAAAGAGCTGACCATGTTATGCGATATCGTGTTAATCACATTTTTTAGACGTAGTTCATAAAGGAAAATGTGGCATTTCAAGCCCATTTGTTGAAAGGTCTCCTATCATTAAGGAAATTAAAAGAAGCTACGACTTTATTGGTATTCGAAAATCAAAAAAATATAAAAAAATAAAATGAAGGAAAATGTGATATAAAAAATATAAATATTGTTATAAATTCAATTAGAAGATCTAGACACAAAAAAATTTTAGTTGCACGTAGATAAATACATATGGCAGTGGTTTCATTGTTAGAATTTACCAGAGAAATAATAAATTTACCAAGAGGAACAAAAAACCATAAAATAGCTAGAAAAAAATCATAAACATAAACCAAGATGTTTATCCGGGAAAACTGCCAAATCTAGGGCAAAACCCAACCAATGAAATTTCATTAATCATTGGCCAAAACCCTGGCCAATCCAGCCAAGTGAGCCTTCACCACTCACCTCCAAGCCTACATTACAATGAAGTATTCCCAGCCTTTTATAGGCTCCATTACATGCAATACCATGGGTTTAAAACCATGGTGCACAATACCATGTGCCCCAAAACCACTACTATTTACCCTAGTCAACATTAAATCTATCCTGAGTCAAGTTTACCTAACAATTCCCCCCCTTAGACTTGACTTGGGGTTTCTTGACTAAATCCAGCCAAAATTGCTAAGTGAGACAACCCTGCTCACTCTAGCTCTTCCCCCCTCAATTTTTTTTTTTAACCCAGGTAATTGTTAACTTGACATCCCCCCTATCACCTAGATCTAACCCAGACTTTACTAGTGATTACCGAGGGGTACGCATGCCATACTAGGTCTTACAGCAGTATGCCCATTTACATGTAATAAATTAACTCCATTATAATAATATTTTTTTTTGTTTCATTGTTATTGCCTTTGTACATATGAAATCAATGTCCATATAAAAAGAACCCATCTACCGGATTAATCAATTAATCAATCCACATGCACATATCCTCTCTCATTTTGATAGACTTTTCTCTCCTAGCGCAACGAAATTCAATGGCTCTGATACCATTTGTTAGAATTTACTTGAGAAATAATAAATTTACCGAGAGGAACAAAAAACCATAAAATAGCTAGAAACAAATCATAAACGTAAACCAAGATGTTTATTCGATAAAACCCCCAATTCTAGGGCAAAACCCAACCAATGAAATTTCATTAAGCATTGGCCAAAACCCTGGCCAATCCAGCCAAGTGAGCCTTCACCGCTAACCTCCAAGCCTACTTTACAATGAAGTATTCCCATCCTTTTATAGGCTCCATTACATGCAATACCATGGGTTGAAAACCATGGGTGCACAATACCATGTGCCCCAAAACCACTACTATTTACCCTAGTCAAAATTGACTCTATCCCGAGTCAAGTTTACCTAACATTCATCAAGTACTAAAGAGAATCGCTTGGTAAAATCTATGGCATGAGCATTAGGAACCTCACGAAAACCTTTGCACAAAAATTGAAAATTTCAGTTGCAAATAGATGATAATGATGAACTCGCTTGTTGGAGAGATATTTGTAGGCAACCATACAAATATAGAATTGGAGAAAATGTTAAAGAAACAATATATGAATATTGGAAGAAAAATTCACTTGTTTCACCAAATGCAAGATGTGATGCGAAGAAGAATAGCACGAAATCAGTATGAAACACATCCAAAATATTTCTTGGACACCAGTCAGATAGAGTTGTTCAACAAGTTAAAAGAAGAGAATTGTGAAATTGATGTCTCAATCAGTGCTTTTGTGCAACAAAAACCATGGTATGTAAAACCTATCACCGTACGCGACACTTGTTATTGTCGTTATCATGTGGAATTTCAGTTATATTATGACATATTCCTTAATTTTGGTAGAACATTTTGGAAAGATTCACCTCCTCCTTCCACTATCTGTGATTTCATTTCTCAAATTCTATGTGGAAGAGAAAGCAATGAATTATTTTACAAAAAGAAATGTGTTTGTGGTAAAAAATGCGATGATTGTGGAAATTTGACTAAATTTCAAAACAAATATCATACTGATATAAATGATCAATTGTCCAACATGAAAGTGAAATGGAAGAGATATGAATATGTCCATACATTGATTCAAGGTTCTAATAGTGCTAAAAGAATTGAATTACAAGAAGAAGAAAAAAATTTGTGATAGATTTTTTGAGAAATTTTGAGGTAGAAATTTATTAATACACCAAGCATTCCCATAGAGCTCAATGGCGGGACTTGCAATTCAAAAAATCCTGTGAATTTTTTCCACTAGGGACCATTTTGTCAGTAATTGATTTTGCATAAAACTACACATTTGTTCCACAAAAAGAAATTCATAGTGAATACTATCATTCTGACCAAGTCTCCATGCTCATCCATATTCTATATATACATGTGGAACAAAAAGTTGATCATATAGAAAGCACCAGTTAAAATCGACATGCTATTAAAGAATATCACTTTTATATCAGTAACGATTGTACACATGATACATATTTTGTACAACACTGTTTTGAAAAGATTTATGACTCCTTGAAAATTCGTGGAATAAAATTCAATGAACATTGGATATGGTCAGATAGATGCGCAGGTTAATTCAAATCTTCACGATAATTCTTTTGGTTGTGTTGTCTTCATAAGAAAACCTACATTAAACATTGTTGGAATTTCTTTGAGACTGGTCATGGAAAAGGAGAACATGACAGTGCAGGGGCATGCATAAAACAAGCACTTCGAAGATATCAAATGGACCCCACTGCAAACCGACTTGTGGATGCTAAAGAAGTTGTTCAATGGTGCATCGTTGCACTAAGCCACGAGACTAACTGATCAAGGGAAGTGCGAAGGTACATTCAATTTAATTTTTATTAGATATCCAATTTTAAAAAGTGTACATTTGTCACAATGATCATCTTTGATGGTATTTTGATATCGTATTTAAATTCTTATTTGAATTTTCCATATAGGTTTTTTTGGCATATTGGGGTCGAAGATGTAGATAGATCGATTGGAAATGATGTTGAAACAATAAAAGGGACTTGAAAATTGCATTCAATTAAAACAAAGTTGTCCACAAATGTGTTTGCATTGGATAAAAGAAAATATTCTTGTTTTTGTCATGTTTGCATAGAAAACATAGAATCCAATGATGTTTGTGAAAACAAAATGTATGTAAAATATTGTAAACATACAGAGCTAAATACAAAGGGGAAAATGTTCATTGCAATGTTTGAAGAAATGTAATCAGAGAAGACTACAATATCATCTGATGGTGATCGAGTTTCTGATCTTGTTACAGAAGGTAACATTTGAATTGCTTTCAAATGATAGAGATCTAGAAACAAATACTAAAATGATTTTACAGCTAATTTTTCATGTTAATTATGATCTAAATTTAAATACCTAAGTTTGTTTCATTGTGTAGGAGATGTTTTTGCTGTAATTGCACCTACTATCAAGGATGAAAATGTGAAGTATTATTTGATGCATTGCACTGAATAAAATATAAAATTATTAGAAAACTATAATGATCATGGGTTTCCATATGATAGAGGTCTATTATACTGAAAGGTTATTTTTCAGAAATACTAATCAAAGTGGGGATTTTGTTTACTTTGAAGAATATGAACCTGATGTCATAAGTTGTCAATATACTCATTTGGTGTGTGCAACATGAATAAAGTTGATAGAGGTTCAATCAAAGAAAAAAATGAAAATTAATAAATGGAAAATGTCAAAATCTAATCATGAACGAATCATTGAAGATGGCATCCCATTGGAATTTTTTTGATTAAACTACCCAACAATTTCTTCTCTTTGAATTCATGTTTTAGAACTTCCATAACTCAACTAAAAATTGAACTGCCTTGTTATGTTATCTGTGCAAGTGTTTGCATATGTACATTGGTTTGGTACATGCACACTAGTATCAACTAAAAGTACCTTTTCTCTGTGCATTGATGAAAAATGTTGCACGTACTGGATATATATGTTCTAGAATGTAATTAACTGAAAGTAGCTTTTCTATGTGCATTGATGAAAAATGTTGCACGTACTGGATATATATGTTCTAGAATGCAATTAACTGAAAGTAGATTTTCTATGTGCATTGATGAAAATGTTGCACGTACTGGATATATATGTTCTAGAATGCAATTAACTAAAAGTATTTTTTCTATGTGCATTGATGAAAAATGTTGCACATATATATATGTTCTAGAATGCAATTAACTGAAAGTAGTTTTTCTATGTGCATTGATGAAAAATGTTGCAAGTACTGGATATATATGTTCTAGAATGAAATTAACTGAAAGTAGATTTTCTATGTGCATTGATGAAAAATGTTGCACGTACTGGATATATATGTTCTTGAATGCAATTAATTGAAAGTAGCTTATCTATGTGCATTGATGAAAAATGTTGCACGTACTGGATATATATGTTCTAGAATGCAATTAGCTGAAAGTAGATTTTCTATACATGCATTGATGAAAAATGTTGCACGTACTGGATATATATACATATTATAGAATGAAATTTTAACATTTTATGATTGTTTGACACATCTAACAAGACCTAGAATCTTATATATATATATATATATATATATATATATATATATATATGTGTGTGTGTGTGTGTGTGTGTGTATTTCAATCGTTTTAACATATATATTCAAACATGTGTAAAATCATTTATACATGTACATGTATATTCATGTGAATTTTTTTTTTTGGAAAACAACAACTTGAATTTTAAAAAAAAAACATTATATCATAATCACATGTCAAATGTAGTTCAACCATCCAAAACTTGAGTTTTAAAAACAAAACATTATATCACAACATTACTTCACATGCCAAATTTAGTTCAACTATCCAATAAAAACAAAACATTATATCATGCAATCACATGCCAAATGTAGTTCAACCATCCAAAACTTGAGTTTTAAAAACAAAACATTATATCACAACATTACTTCACGATCCAAATGTAATTCAACCATCCAAAACTTGAGTTTTACAAACAAAGCATTATATCACAATATTACTAAACATGCCAAATGGAGTTCAACTATCCAATAAAAACAAAACATTAAATATCACAATCACATGTCAAATGTAGTTCAACCATCCAAAACTTGAGTTTTAAAAACAAAACAAATTATATCACAACATTACTTCACATGCAAAATGTAGTTCAACTATCCAATAAAAACAAAACATTATATCATACCAAATGTAGTTCAACTATCTAATAAAAACAAAACATTATATCGTGCAATCACATGCCAAATGTAGTTCAACCATCCAAAACTTGAGTTTTAAAAACAAAACAAATTATAACACAACATTACTTCACATGCCAAATATAGTTCAACCATCCAAAACTTGAGTTTTAAAAACAAAACAATATAGATCACAACATTACTTCACATGCAAAATTTAGTTCAACTATCCAATAAAAACAAAACATTATATCACATTCACATGTACCAAATGTAGTTCACATAAAATATGTCCAAAATTTGTATCTCACAAGTATCAAGTTATATATGACTGCATCTAGATAAGACTATATATAAAAAAGTAAATTTAAGACTAAATCTATTGAAAATATAATGTTGCACGTGCATGTGCATCATCCATCAAATACAGATGGATGTAGTGTCTCTCCAAGCAAAGTCACGATCCCCGAGCTATCCTGCGAAGCATGGGGAACCTGTACACAATGTGTACAAACATTAAAATTTAATGTTTTAAAATTGAATGAGAATATATAGAACTTCATGTAAAAAAACAAAATGTAAAAAAAAATCATGCAATACCTCATGAAGTTCCCTCTCCATTTGTTGCTCGTCTACTAAAACTTACCCCACAAGAACTTCTTGAACAGTAAACTGTACACAATATATATATATATATATATTAAAAAATTTCAAATGAAAATGCATATATAAAATTATTTTCAATAATATTAAAAAAAAGTTAGACAACTTGTTTAAATGGTTGAAATGGTGTGGATGTTCTTATCTCCATCATACACTTCATCGCTAGAGTCCGTGGAGAAAAGAAATCCTCTCTAGGAACCTAAAATTCAAAAAATTTAAAAGTATAAAATAACTCAAGATCTAGATCTCAATTTATAATAAAACTTTTGAACTTCAATTTATAACTAATAACTTAAAAACATATATTTAAGTGAAAAATTGAATACTTGTGCTAGTTGATTTGACACATCTCCTAAGAGAGGCTCCAAAAGAAAATCTCCAAAAACCTAAAATTCGAAAAATTTAAAATAACTCAAGATCTAGATCTCAATTTATAATAAAACTTTTGAACTTCAATTTATAACTTATAACTTAAAAACATATATATTTAAGTGAAAAATTGAATACTTGTGCTGGTGGATTTGGCACATCTCTTAAGAGTGGCTCGGAAAGAAAATCTCCAAAAACCTAAAATTCAATTTTTTTTAAATAACTCAAGATCTAGATATCTCATTTTTTAATGGAACTTTTTGAGTTCGAATATATAACTTAAAAACATATTTAAAAGTGAAAAATTGTTCATACTTGTGATGGTGGATTTGGCACATCTCCTAAGGAAGAAGAAGGTACCACCATCCCAAAAACATAGGACAGAATCAGAATCTGTTAAAACATTTTAAATTATATATATACATGTACATGTGTGCAAAATTATTTATTTTAAAAATATCTCATCATGTTTTGATATATATAATAATAGATAAAAAATAATTGTACATCATCATGTTCACTTAAAAAACACTAACATTTTCCAACATATCTTGATGGTGAGAACCATCTTGATTGTGTGATTGATGGTGAGACCCATCTTGATTGTTTGAACCGGAGGCTCCAACCGTGATATTAACATTTTCTTCATTCATCAAGCGTGACAACTGCAAATGGTGTTAACATATAATGATACATTTTTGTTATATTAATGTATACAAATAAATGTATGTATATATGTATTTATTACAAATTGTACATGTGTTAAAATAATCACCCTAACCATTAACACATACCATTCTCATGCCTTCTTGCTTATGAATAATTAGGTCATGCCAACCATTGCGACAATTCTTTGCATATGTTCTGAGATTTTCAACACTCATGTTGTTAATCTCTTCATTTGTATAATACACAAAATTAGCGTGTGCATTCTCACATGCTCTTTGTCGATTCATACAAACATTGACTCCACCCAATCCACTGTGAACATTGTCAATGATGACATCCCTTGTTTCTCGACTAATTTGAGAAGTGGCATCCATCTCTGACTGCAAAGTTTCGACACGAAGTGGTCGACTAACCAATGGTGGCTCAGGGTGAGGCAACTCAACATCACGCCTAGGGCCCCTACGGTCACACTATCGACCTTTCCCAGCATCAGAAAATTCAGAGGGAAGGTCATTGTAATTGGGTTTCATTTGCAAAAATAATTATGCATAAAATAATTTTTCAAAATAAAGCGGAACCTCGTTGTTCCATAGGAGTCTTCCATTGGCCGCAAGGTGTCTATCATACAAATAGCGAGCTATATGAGGGTGCTTAAAAAATTTCACCTTCAACATCTTTATTTTTAGCCCTTCTTTGAAATTAAACATAGACTTGGCCATTTCTATTGTAACTCTTTGTTTAAAAACCTCCCATGTATCGAGACCCATCACAGTTTCCTTTCTTTTTCTCATCACTTCTACAAAAGTATTAGTGGTTGGCCCAAGCTTTAGGTTCACATATACTAGTTCGCTTAAAGAGTGAGTAACTATTTCCAAGCTTTGTCGACTCTCAGCAGGGAGAGTCAAAGCCACGAGATATCTCTTCAATTTTGCATGAAGATGTTGACACCTTTGTAAGGTGCATTGCTACATGTTTGATTCCCAAGGTGTATTGGAAATGTCGAACTAATAAGTCGTGGTTGGTGTACGACCTTCTTCTTGAATTACGTGTTCTTTCCTACGTCTCTTTCGAGCAACACTTGGAGAAGCATTTTTAGCCTCTGCATCAATACATAAAATTTTATATATTAAAAAAATACATGTAAACAAATTTGTACAAATTGAATGAAAATAATATTCAAATTGATGGCCACCTCTATATGGTTGGCTAGCATCTTGCCCACCTCGAGACTGTTGAGAACCAGAACGACCACCGATTGGTTGAGAACCAACATGACCATCTGTTGATTGGCCTTTGGGGGAGTACATATCACCACCTTTATGAAATTCGCCAGCACCTATTGATGGCCCCCCAAGGGAATGTGTACCACCACCAACATCACGAGACGAGAGGGAAGATTCTAAAAAAAATATGAATTTATAATAAATTCAAAAATACATTCATACATATAAATACATATACATATTCATTGAATAAATTGCATGAACCATACCATAATTGCATGAACTATGGCCATGCTCTATTGATGGACTAGACACCCTTGTCCTCCTACCTCCTAAAAATAAAAAATTAAACCTATTAACAACTAATTTAATTCACAAAATTGATAAAAAAATCAACTCCATATGTACACACATGTATGTATATGTATGGAGATTGAAGATTATATTTAAAAGTACCATGAACATCCATCGATCCATGATCCCCCTCTCTCGTAGAGATGTGGGATTCTGTTGATATTTGCTTTTCATCCTTCATGATATATATATGTAGATATATCTACAGTGGACATTTAAAATTATTTTTTTAAATTACTATTTAAAATAAATTTCAAAAAATTAATGTAATTTAGTCTACACAAATTATGTAAAAGACAAATTTCAAAGCACTAATTGATGTGTGAAAATCAATTTAAACAAAAAATTTAAGTTCACCAAATTGCGCTTTACATGGTGGGAGCACCGTTGGTATATAATTGAAAACATGGTGGGAGCACACTTGGTATATAATTGAAAAAAACACATGGTCATTAAAAAACAAGTGTGAAACTCCATTTAAACAAAAATTTGTTGAAGTCCTCACACTTTAATTTTATAAAAATGTGAAGTTCAACACTTGTTGAAAATGTTAAGTTCACCAAGTTGCGCTTTACATGGTGGGAGCACACTTGGTATATAATTGAAAAAAACACATGGTCATTAAAAAACACACATTTATAAGTACAAAACACACACATATCCAAGATATGTTACAATGTCTATCAATAACTTTTGAAGGAGAGCGTTTCAACACACATTCATCTTTGAGAGATGAATCTTGACTTTTTGAAGAAGAGTGTCTCAAAACTAATTCATCTTTGAGAGATGAATCTTGCATTGGCATTTCTCCTTATAATTCTAATTCATATATTAATTCATCTTTGATAGATGAATCCTGAATTGGCATTGCCCCACGCAATAGATCAACATACATCTTATTAACATTTGTACAATGTCTTATACTAAAAATTGAAATTGGTTAACAATATTGTTTCCTTTTCCATGCATTTGTTTTAGCCGATCCTTCTTAACTTGATACACACCTTTCATCTAGTTGCACACAAGTTCGGAATTGATGAAAACTATAATTCCATTTTATCCATATTCCCTAGTTGTTCCCAAACCTTCTATCAATGCAATATAATATGCCTCGTTATTTTTGTTCTTCCTGGTTTATTCATTTTCCTTTGGAGGACCTTGCTAGTCGCAATATGGAAAAGCACAAGTAATCATTGCTTCCCTGGATTGGGATAGCAAAAAACATCTATGCATAATGTCCATTTTTCAACCATATTTAGTGGGTTTTTTTTATCCCTGAAAAAAACAAATTCAATAAAATATATTAAATTAACATTTATTGTAAATGCATGTGAGAAATGACACATGTGCATGAGATAAATGACACGTGCATGGTTTATCTTAAATTTTGACTTAAATTTTATGGTAGAATTCACATCTAGAAATGAGATGCGTTAAATATTGCATTGCTAGAGTATTTATGACACATATATACATGGTTCGTGCATGGTTTGCCTTAAAATTTGCCTTAAAGTTTATGGTGGAAATCACATCTAGAAATGACATGCCTTAAGAAAGGATGAGATCCAGAGGCTACCTGGCCCTTTACAGACTCCTTTAGAACTTGTAGAAGTTAAGACTCAACAAACAAACTAAAATCCTATGGAAGTTCAGCCACTTTAGGTTCAGTTTTTAGGCCTTAAATTTTGCCTTGAATTAATGGGGGAAAGCCTTGAGTTTGGGGGATCCTATCCTATGGAAGTTCAGCTACTTTAGGTTCTATTTTTAGGCTTTAAATTTTTCCTTGAATTAATGGGAGAAAGCCTTGAGTTTAGGGGATCCTATCCTATGGAATTTCAACTACTCTAGGTTCACTTTTTAGGCCTTAAAGTTTGCCTTGAAATAATGGGACAAAGCCTTGAGAAATGGCACATGCTTTAAATTTAATGGGAGAAAGCCTTGAGAAATGACACATGCTTTAAAGTTTGCTTAAGATTTTATAGGAGAAATGACACATGTATGAGAGAAATGAAACATGTACACAGTTTTCCTTAAAGTGGTAGTGGTTTATGGATATTAAAATGATGAACTTCTATTTAGATCTGTTCCAGAGATTAACTATAGGGGAAATTACTAGAAATGTCACCTTTTAGAAAAGATGAGATCAAGAGGCTACCTAGCCCTTTATAGACTCTGCCTTTAGAACTTGTAGAAGTTAACACTCAAAAGGTAGACTAAAATACTATGGAAGTTCAAACAAACTAAAATCCTATGGAAGTTCAGCCACTTTAGGTTTAGTTTTTAGGCCTTAAAATTTGCTTTGAATTAATGGGAGAAAGGCTTGAGTTTGGGGGATCTTATCCTATGGAAGTTCAACTACTTTAGGTTCGGTTTTTAGGCCTTAAAGTCTGCCTTGAATTAATGGGAGAAAGCCTTGAGAAATGACACATGCTTTAAAGTTTTCCTAAGAGTTTATGGGAGAAATGACACATGTATGGGAGAAATGACACATGTACACGGTTTGCCTTAAATTGGTAGTGGTTTATGGATATTAAAATGAATAACTTCTATTTAGATTTGTTCTAGAGATTTAATGTAGGGGCATTTACTAGATATTTTACCTTTCAGAAAAGATGAGATCCAGAGGCTACCTGGCCCTTTACATAATCTGCCTTTAGAAATTGTAGAAGTTAACACTCAACAAACAGACTAAAATCCTATGGAAGCTCAACCACTTTAGGTTTAGTTTTTAGGCCTTAAATTTTCCTTGAATTAATGGAATAAAGCCTTGAGTTTGGGGGATCCTATCCTATGGAAGTTCAACTACTTTAGTTTTAGTTTTTAGGCCTTAAAGTTTGCCTTGAATTAATGGGAGAAAGCCTTGAGAAATGACACATGCTTTAAATTTGATGGGAAAAAACCAATAACACATGCTTTAAAGTTTGCCTTAAGACTTTATGGGAGAAATGACACATGTACACGATTTTCCTTAAAGTGGTTGTGGTTTATGGAAATTAAAATGAAGAACTTCTATGTAGATCTGTTCCAAAAATTGACTGTAGGGGCATTTACTGGATATGTCACCTTTCAGAAAAGATGAGATCCAGAGGCTACCTGGTCCTTTACAGACTCTGCCTTTAGAACTTGTAGAAGTTAACACTCAACATACAGACTAAAATCCTATGGAAGTTCAGCCACTTTAAGTTCAGTTTTTAGGCCTTGAAGTTTGCCTTGAGTTTATGGGAGAAAGCCTTTAGTTTGTGGGAGAAATAGCATGTCCATGATTTGCCTTAAATTTTATGGGAGAAATTAGATCTAGAAATGACATGCCTTACAGTTTGCCTTGCCTAGAGTTTAAGATAGAAATGACATGTACATAGTTTGTCTTATAGTATATGGAAGAAATAACATTGCCTTATATTTTATGGGAGAAATGACAGAGAAATGACATAGAAATGACACATGTATGAGAGAAATGACACATGTACACGGTTTGACTTAAAGTGTAGTGGTTCGCACTTACTTAAAAAACTAGTGGTAGTGGTTGATTAAGTTATGTTTAGCTTAAAAAACAACTAGAACCTATCAAATTGTTTAACAATTTATAATAATTTCATTTTTGGCTTGTACTATAATTCATGCTTGATATGTATAAGAATTTTACAACTCGAACATCAACTTACACTATCATCATATCATTGTACCCATGTCAATCTCGATTATTTATATCCATTACATCATAAAACACTATACTTTTAACATTTTACAAGATTAGAAGCATCATGGAATGTGTAAATTTAGGTACATTAATAAAATACAACCATGTCAATCTAGATTATTAAGATCCATTACATCATAAAGCACTCCATTTTTAACATTTTACAAGATTAGAAGCATCATGGAAGGTGTAAATTTAGGTACATTAATAAAATATATCCATGTCAATCTAGATTATTAATATCCATTACATCATAAAACACTCCACTTTTAAGATTTTACAATATTAGAAGCATCATGGAAAGTGTAAATTTAGGTACATTAATAAAATACAACCATGTGAATCTAAATTATTAATATCCATTACATCGTAAAACACTCCATTTCAATCTAGACACCTAATATCCATTACTTGTTGTTGTTGTTGTTTTATGTGATTACTCTATTTTGTACTAGTTTTCAGCACATTAGTTCTTGGTTAGGATGATTCAACTTGATGCAATAAGTTTAAGGTTCACCAACTAGTTTAATTTTATTTGAGGGTGTTCTAATTAATTAGAAACAATTTGGAGATTAAATCCCAAAAATAGATGGGAAAAAATAAGATTTAAAGAAATTTAGCATGAATACCATCAACACCCACACATTTTGCACCCGCAACAAATTGAAATTTGAAAAATATTTTAAAAATGAGACAGATGACCTCAAAAACAATTGAAATATATTTTAAAAATCATACAGATGACCTCATAAATAATTGAAAAATATTTTTAAAATGAGACAGATGACCTCAAAAACAATAGAATTATCTTTTCAAGCAATCGAATTCCAAAAGGTATTTCTGAAATTTACAATCTGAGTTAAATTCAACCTGCAATTCAAAGAGAATTTCAAAGTTTTAAGAAAGAATGTTTTAGAATCAGATAATCAAAATAAAATTTAAAAAAAATCCTATCAATATCTTAGAATTCTAAAATCAAATTAAGTTCAACCTACAACAGAGTTGGGCTCATTTGGTATGATCTTGGTTAGGATGATTCAAAGAGTCTGGGTTATTCCTCTCGAGTCTGTGAATGCTTTGGGAGCAACTTACTAGTTATTGAATAGGTCATTCGTCTCAATTATTTTCTTGCAATTGGGTACACATTGTGTAAATGAATGCAAAGACCATCAACACCCACACATTTTGCACCCACAACAAATTGCAAATTTGAAAAATATTTTAAATAAGACAGATGACCTCAAAAACAATTGAAATATATTTTAAAAATGAGACAGATGACCTCAAAAACAATTGAAAAATATTTTTAAAATGAAACAAATGACCTCAAAAACAATATAATTCTCTTTTCAAGCAATCGAATTCCCCCACACATTTTGCACACACAACAAATTTCAAATTTGAAAAATATTTTAAATGAGACAGATGACCTTAAAAACAATTGAAATATATTTTAAAAATGAGACAGATGACCTCAAAAACAATTGAAAAATATTTTTTAAATGAAATAGATGACCTCAAAAAAAATAGAATTCTCTGTTCAAGCAATCGAATTTCAAAAGGTATTTCTGAAGGGTAACATGCTATTTTGAATCCCAAGAGGTATCGACTAGGATGAAGGGTAACAGACTAGTATAAGCAAACCAGTAACACAAACAGTACCCTAATTACGAGCTTTGTAATCACTAGTATTATATGTAACCAGAAGTTGAAATGGTTGGGATACTAATCACTGTGATTGCATAATGAATAACCCTTTTTTACAAACTCTGAAATGGCTTGATTTATTACTGAATTGGAAATTTGTGAATATTGAAGAATTGGTTTTCTACTGGCAGCTTTCTCTTTTTCTGGGCCTGCTGGTAGAGGCAGTCCTAAAGCATATCTAGGTTAGTTTTCCCGACAAGAGAAGCAGTAGAAGATAAGAGCACTTGGTCAAACCTAAAGATTTGTGGAAGAGCGCAATTTATGAAATGTAGAAGTGTGAAATTGAAGCCTTTAAATATAAAACAGATAGAATATGGTTGCAGGTCATTGGTGAAATTTCGGTCCTTTCTAGGCAACCCTTGATGGCTGGTAAACCATTTCATAGCACAGGCAATAGTGCTACTCGACTGACCTTAGCACAGGACTCTTTCTCTACCGAGGGAAGATAGACACTCTTAACCGAAGAAGGATATTGCATACAGATCAACAACTACCCAAAAGAGAGACTCTGCCCCCACAGGGTAATAGTATTCTGGAAACAAATAGGGAGACAGGAGGGAGGTTTATACAAATGGCCTTCTTTATGTGAGTTGGATAATGCCTACTTATTTGTAAAATATGAATAAATTTTGGTGTATTCTATTCCATGATAGGTATTTTTGAAAATGTGATGTTACCAGAATATATTAAATCAATTATTCACAAGGGGTGTTTTCGAAAAAGAGGTTCATGTTCTAGTCTGATTTATTTTTTTTCCCTAGCTTAAAAACTGATGAACCGTAACGATGATTGATCACTCGTCCAAAACAACTGCGTGTAAAATCTTGAACATGTATCTTTTTCTTTCTGTGTCTCCTTACCATGTAGATCTTAGTGGACAAGCACTACCTTATAGGAGAAAGTGTATGGACCTTAATAATCAACCAATTTTGTAGTTTTTTCCTTTTCTGTTGATTTGCATGTCCTAGGAGTCTCTTGAGTTTTGAGGTGTTGAACCTGTTTTGATGGTAAATCGTAGATTTTGAAAATATTTCATAATATAGCAATAAAATTGTTCATATTTCAAATTATTTCTATAATCTTCCATCCAAGAATAATAATGAGGTTTATTACAGATCAATAACTACCCAAAAGAGAAACTTTGCCCCCACGGTAGTCAGTTTATCCATATTTCGATATTTGTAAACTAGTGAAGTTTCATGAAGTAATGAGCTTTCAGTTATTCTTATTTAATTTGTGGGCCGAGGGGGCACCCAATTGGGTAGTAGACGAGACTAAGAGATGATTAAATTTATTATTAATTTATAGAATACATAGAAGAAATTATAGAAGCACATAATGCCCATGGAATTAAATCCTAAGCATATGACAATTCGGAGACGTAGGAACCTAGAAATTTGGAGACGTTAAGGCCACAATCAGAAGAAGACGTCGAGGCCGCAACGAGAAGACAAGCAGGAGGCTGAGGACGTCACAGATTACAAATTACCTGCAAAACAAAAAAACAACTAAAAAATTAAATAAATTCATAATGAAAAGAAAACAGAAGACCAACAATAAAAAAAATTTCACAATGAAAACAACACAGAAAACCAACACTGATTTGCGCCGGTGACCCTGCAACTGCGCCTGTGACTCTGCAACTGCGACCCAAGCAACAGTAACTGTTTGTGACCGAAGCAATAACAACAAAAAACAACGGTAATAAGCCCGAAACCTGTCAACGTTTCTGGGTTGGTGTATTTATAAACTAAAGTTCGGCTAGATTATTTTAAAATTTCGGCCAAACAAATAGTCCGGCCGAACTTTAATTATCGTTTTTCTCATCTCCGACCAAAAATATGTTTGCACACGCTGTCAATGTAAACGGCAGAATGAGTTCGGCCGAACTAATTTCGAAAATTCGGCCGAACTCTAAGATAGTTCAGCCGAAATCTTATAAATGTTCGGCCAAACTGTTGAGAAAATGACTTTTCCGCCCCCGATCCTCACAAAAGTGTAACCCACCTTCATGGGTTTACCCCACACAGAGTTATGTTTTTTCTCAAAGACACTTACAATTTAGAAGGATTGTAGAAGAATTCCCTAACCATGTTGAATTATTCTTGTGAGAATTTCTGCATAGTAAAAAATGTCGAATTAATAGCGTTGCGACATATAAAACTAATACTTCAGAACTCACCTTAAATACTATTGAAGTTGAAATATATTTCTTAGAAGTTTAAATAATATTGAATTTGAAATATACTTCTTGGAAACTTAATGAATGTGAGATTAAAATGAATATAGATTAATTCATTTTTTTTTAAATAAATCCACTATTTTATTATTATTATGTATAGTTACATAATTAATTAAATATGGTAGTTTTTTTTTTTTAATATAAATTAATATAATTCATTTCATGATGAATAAATAAGTAAACATATATTTTAAAATGAAACAATTAACAATTTCATTGGGCTAGCTTAGCTTTCTATTCATCCATTTTATAGTTATCCATTGATCCAATTAAATAATTAAGTTAAGATTTTTATTATTTGAGGAAATTAACTTGTTCTCAATTTGATTGTGTTATTTTCGTATTGACATTGCAAAGTTAATCAATTAATAGGTTGAAATTTCACTTTTCATTTTTTTTATTAAGTAGTGTTCTATTCTACCTTGAAAGGCTGGTAATATTGGGTTGTTGAATTCAAATGTATATGTGTCTTTGAAATTATCACAATTTAACAATCCGATCAACCTCTCTTTGCACCTTTTAGGGGAATTCCTAGTTATATATTTTCTTTTAAAAATATTATTTTATTTGATATATCGTACCATTAGTATATAATATACCACAAATGTTATGGACAAAGATATCTTCCAACCTAGACAAATACAATTAAAAGTTGATATTCTCAGCGAGCTCCCACTCATAATCATCAACAAAAAGCGTACATAGGGATCTATATTTCTTGGAGAGCCAAAATTATTATTGCTCATTTAGGGACTAATTCCCTTCAACTCCGTTGTGAAACAAGGCGCTGGAAAAGGCCAAAAGAAGTGTGGGAGGAAAGCGTATGTATTTTTTGCTCTTTCGAAAAAGTGGAAACAGAAAATCATTTCATTTTAGAATGTGAGGCCTTCAAAGACAATAGGGAAAGTTATACAGATATTTTGGCAGCTAGCTCTTGGGATAATCTATTCAGCGAGGGGTTTATCGAGAAGTTGGGAGTGTTTATTATGAAACTTCACATGAAAATGACCAAATACAAGAGCCAGATAAAGAAGCAATTTGTCCCATAAGTTATTGTTAACCTCATGGACATTAAAGTAATTTCTTTTTCTCCTTCAATACCAACATATATCTAAAATTTTACTTAAAAAGTGAATCATATAATAAAAAGTCATCACTTGCATTTCTAAAATTATAAAACACATGCATATAATAAAGTAAATATACCTCTTTGCATTTAATTTTTTTTGCTGTATTTTTAAAATAAATATTAACACATTATAAAAATTATTAATTAAGTAAATTTTATTATATTTTAACAAATTCTATTATATTTTATTGATTTTTCATAATTTTAATTTAATTATTAATAATTAAAAATATTTAATTGAAGAGCCGGCATTATTTTAAACAGAGGTTCTTTGCATGTTATCAAAGCGGCAGATAATACGAGAATATATGACTCGATGCATTATTTTAAGGAGAGGTTCCTATGAATATATGACTCGATGCATTTGGATTTACATGATAATCCAATACTCTAAATTTTAACTATTCTAAATTTTGGCACTTGTGCTTTCAAAGTTGCTAAAAACACCTACTCATGTTTATCACGCATTTTGATTATACACACATTACTTTTTTTTCTTTTTCTTGATTACATATTATAATACAAACACATATATGTATGTATTAGACATTTTGATCATACACACCAGATGTAATATTAATGATAATATTCATATAAATTTATAAAAGTAATAGTATTAATTATTTTAACTTTTTAATTATTAATTTATGTTAATTATTTTTTTAAAAAGTTTGGTAGGATCATATTTTTAATATGTCTAATATATCACTTTGATTGGGGTGGGGAATTGAATCAATTATTTCACATCAAAGAGTGTCTTAACACAATACTCGATCACCGTCTATCCAAGACCCCGTGAACGATTTTTGTTAATTAATTATTTCTATATTTATTATTATTAATTTATATTGCTTGCATTATTAATAAATATTATTATTAATCGTATAGAAGTAATATTAAATCTTAGAAATGTTTTCTGAGCTGCGCTGCTAGGTCAGAATACTGAGCAGCGTGGCTGCCCCTGCGGCGGCCTGCCTAAGGCCCGATCCTCATCTCTGCGCGTTTCTGAGCTGCGCTGCTAGGTCTGAATTCTGTGCAGCGTGGCTACCCCTGCGGCGGCCTGCCTAAGGCCCGATCCCATGGAGACGCAGGGCTCTCCCAAGGAGCCCCCTCTGTCGCCTTCTGTTGATGCTTTTAATCAGCTTCTGGCTGGTTTTCCCGGGAAGAAAAAAAGCGAAGCATCTAAATTCGTTAAGAAGCTCGAAGATATCCCAGAGATCTCTTTGCCTCCAGAGACCCCCATCCAAGTAGCTTTGTCTCTGGCTGAGCGTGGTCTAATTGGCCAATTCACGGGACTTTGGCCTTCTCTGAAAACTACTGAGCAATGGGTTAACAGGAACTGGGCTCTTCTGATCAAGTAAAGTGTTACATCTTACTTTCTCGGGCGAGGGTTCTTCCTCTTCGAATTCTCTTCCAAAGAAGACAAAGATCTGATCTTCCAAAACGGGTCGTATTTCATGGGTCCTCAGGGCCTCTATCTGAACAAATGGACTCTGGATTTTGATCCGGCTGTCGATGCTCCCAAGGCTATCCTGGTGTGGGTTCGGCTCCCGAATCTCCCAGTTCATTGCTGGAACTGGGATTCCTTGAAACACATCGACAACGCCCTCGGGAAATTCATAGATCGGGCAAACAACAAGGACCAGTATGACTATGCTAGAATCTGCGTAGAAGTAGATCTTGAGGTGGGTCTCCCAGAGGCAATCAAAATCAATGTCGGCAGTTGGTCTCATGTGCAGATCTTGGATTATGAGCAGTTTCCATTCAAATGCAGGAAATGTCATGTTCATGGGCACTTTGCTAGAAACTTTCCAACCAACGCAGAGCCAGAGAAAGGAAACGATGAGGGTTGGAATCAAGTCAAGTGCACAAAGATCAATCACAAAGGACAAAAACCGGGAGGACCCAATGGAAAAGGCCCTCTTCAGGCCAATGCCCAGCGCCCCCCTCCCAAAAAGGCACAAGAAAACAAGTTCGATCCTCTAAGCCAGCAAACAGAAGCAACTCAGGAGACCGAGACCCAAAAACCAGTCTCTCCAAGTAAAGGCACTCCCTCAACCTCCCTTAAAGGAACAAGTGCTAAAGATCCCAAAGGCATGACTATAGAAGATGAAGAAGAAGAACATGAAATAGACGAGTCAGAGGAGGAAGGAGAAATAGGAGAGTCTCAAACCTCGGTAAGGAGATCCACAAGAGGTCGCAAAACTGACAGGGAAAAAAGAGAGTAGGAGACTTACAAAGACAAGCTACAGGGCAGCCAGCCAACTCTGGAAAAACTGCTAGCCTCGAAGCCTAGGATGACGAAAAATCAACCTCAAGGCTCCAGGGGAGCCCATCAGAAACATAAATAATGAAGGTCATCTCCTGGAATTGTAGAGGTATGGGGAGCAAAGTTAAGGAAGAAGCCATTAGAAGCTTAATAAGAACAGAATCTCCAAACATACCTCTCATAGAGGAGACCAAGCTGGAAGACGTAGTCTTCCTGCATGCAAGCAAGAAACTTTGGATCAGAAGCGAATCAAGAGCAATCTATGCCTGGGGAGCCTCGGGAGGGATTGGCACTCTATGGAATGCCATCAAATTTGTAGTCATTTATGACGCTAGAAATACTCATTGGTTGCTGCTTAAAATGTAGAATCTGGACACCAAAGAAATATTTTGCCTTTTCAATGTCTACTCTCCAGTCAATGTTGGGGAAAAAAAGGATTGCTGGGATTCTATAAGGCATCAAGCAGACTTGGCAAAAGGAGATCTCAACCTCACTCTTCACCCGTCTGAAAAAAGAGGAGGTAGCGCAGTCCGAGATCCGACAAGGGAATGGGAAGAGGATCTTATGCAGGACTGGGATTTGCTGGATATCAAACCTTCCTCCGGTAAGTACTCTTGGTCTAAAAAAAGAGCTGGCCCAGGTCATATTGCTGCCAGATTAGATAGATTTTTCATCCAAAGCTCCTTTCTGTTACTAGGATTAGAACCTAGAATACATATTCTCACAAACAGCATCTCGGACCACAAGCCCATAAAGCTCGATCTCCTGGCCCATCTTGATCTGGGTCCTATTCCTTTCAGATTCAGCCCCCTCTGGGTCAAGGAGCCAGATTTCATGCAATTAGTCAAGGATTGTTGGAGAAAGCCAGTCAAAGGATCTCCTTTCTTTGTCTGGGAGGAAAAGCTTAGAAGGGTGAAAGGAGTTCTAAAACGATGGGCCAAAACCCTGTCCAACCCTGCTTCAGAAAGGAAAACCATCAAAGCTTCTCTTGATTCTCATCAAATTCAAATGGAGAACGCTATTGTCACAGAGGAGCTTCTAGATCAAGAGGCTCAGCTGCAGCAGAGTTTTCATAAGGCCTGCTTAGCTAAAGAAGAATACTGGAGATTAAAATCTCTAAATCTCTGGCTCAAAGCAGGGGACAAGAATTCTTCTTTTTTTCATAAACAAGCCCAGGCCAGGAAAATTTTCAACACTATATCTGAGATCAAGGAGGATAACGTCACCCACAAGGAATTTGAGGACATCAAGAAAGCAGCCTTTTCTCATTTTCAAAACTTGTATAGTGAGGACACGGAGCCGGATCAATATTCAGATCTTTTAGACATTGTTCCATCTTCAATCTATCCTCGTATGAACGAGATCCTTGAGGCCAAAGTCACTAAATAAGAAGTTAAAAATGCCCTTTTCGCCATGGATCCGGATAAGGCTCCTGGCCCGAATGGATTTTCTGCCAGGTTCCTTCAAGTTTGTTGGCTGATAGTTGAAAAGGACCTATTCAAAATGGTCCAAAAATCTCAAGATAGTCAGAAAATCGGAGGCAGCACAAACTCAGCTTTTTTAGTCCTCATCCCCAAGGAGAAAGGCGCCAACAACTTCAACAGATTCCATCCGATATCCTTATGCAACACACGGTACAAGCTAATCACCAAAGTAATTGCAAATAGACTGAAGCTCATCCTTCCCAAAATAATTCCAGAGAACCAAGGAGGTTTCATCCAAGGAAGGCAGATCGTGGACAATTTCACCCTTGTTCAAGAGGCAATTCACTCAAGTCTTCATCGAAAAGAACAAGTTATGGTTCTTAAACTCGACTTAGCAAATGCTTTTGATGGAGTAAATCATAGCTTTCTGTTAAAATTCATGAGCAAGTTTGGTTTTGGAGTAAACTTCATTAAATGGATCCGGGCATGCATCTTGGAGCCATGGATTGCACCTCTAGTAAATGGTAGAGCCACTAAATTTTTTAAAGCTTCGAGAGGGCTTAGGCAGGGGTGCCCACTCTCCCCTCTGCTCTTTTTCATCCAAGCCTCTGTCCTCAGTTTCCTATTAGACAAAAAGATGAAAAATCAAGATATTAATGGATTATGTATTGCAAGAGGGGTCAAAAACATAAATCACGCCTTATTTGCGGATGACACTCTGTTATTGGGAGTTACCACTCTTTCCTCAGCCACCAAATTTAAAGCAGTTCTGGATGAATTCTGTGAGGCCTCAGGCAGTGTCTTAAATAATAACAAATTCCACATATTCAGTTGGAACACATCGCCCAGATTGCTCTCTGCTATCTCTAGATGTTTGGGCTTTGCAGCCTCCTCTTCTTGGACCTCTTTCAAATACTTGGGTCTTCATGTTTATCATAAAAGACCTGTAAGTAAAGACTGGATTCCACAACTTGAAAAATTCAAGACCAGGATCCAAGCCTGGGGATACTCCTGGCTCAATATTGCTGGTAAATCTGTCCTAATAAAATATGTGCTCACCAGTCTCCCTCTATATCAATTTGATGTGCTTCTCGCCCTGACAAGCATCTTAAAAAAAATGGAGGAGTACATTCGGAGGTTCTTTTGGAAGGGAGGCAAACAAAATGAAAACAAGCTTCCCCTTATCAGTTGGGAAACCATATCCAAGCCATTGTGGGAGGGTGGTTTGAATTTCAAAAATCTCTGTCATCAGAATATAGCTATGGCAGCAAAGATAATTTGGAAGATCATTGCGCCCAAGCCAGGTTGGGCTCAATTGGCTCTCTGGAAAAAATATTTCAGAGGTCCTCGTTCTAGCTGTTTGGGCAACGTGACTCATCTTCTTAACTTGTCTTTCCTTAAATTGTTTGCTAAAGCTGCTCCTCTAGTCAATGCGCACTCCTTCTGGATTCCAGGAAACGAAAAAAATATTAACATCTGGACTGAAAAAATCATGAATATGGATCCTATTGAAGACAGAGCCTCCATTAGAGCGTTGCGCTGCTGGATGGATGGAGAGGGGCTGCGAACGTTGTGGGATATTTCTCTGTGGAGAGATTCTGTTTGGGCAGGCTGGAAATTTCTTGCTGTGTCGGCTCACCTACTTAATGAATGGACCTCGTTGCTTAACCTCTTTCATGGATTGGCACCCTCACACATAAGGAAAAGAGACTCGAGAGGTTGGGGGCCGAATGCCAGAGGCTACGCTGTCTCCATGGGATATGCTAAGCTGAGCGAGAGACCATACGTCCCCCCTGACCCAGCACCTTGGCATGGTATCTGGCGTTTTCCTTTGTAGCCCAAAGTCGACTTCTTTGCTTGGCTTCTTTGCCATGGTAGAATTATCACGTTTGACATTCTGCAGAGGAAAGGATTCCACGACCCTTCCAAATGTTCAATGTGTAAAGAAAATGCAGAGAGTGTTGTCCATTTAATGCTTGATTCCAGATTCTCTAAGCAGATTTGGTTCTCCTTCATCCACAATCTGGATCCCAGCATTTCGCTTCCTTGCTCCACTGCTGATCTATTTTCTAATTGGGCGAATAGGTATCCTGGTCCTCCTCCTAAAAACCAGATAATCAAAATTGCATGGTCTGTCCTCCCAAAGGTAATTTTTTGGCAGACTGGCTTGAAAGAAATAGAAGATTTTTCAGAAATATTGAACAGAATCACAAGGTATTAGAAATCAAGATTAAATGCCATCTGAAAGAGTGCTTGATTGATTTAAAAGACGGTTCTAATCTCAGCCAACAGGACATTGCTTGGGGATCATTCCTTGATTTGCAATTTCAAACAGCAGTTAGGAACGCTCCTCCTCTCAAAGACTGGCAAATAAGAAAATGTGAAACTGACTTTCAAGACTAGCTTACATCTCACTCAAGACACTCCCTCTTTTGTGATGGGGCAGCAAAGGGCAATCCGAGCAAAGCTGGTGCAAGAGGCGTTGTTGTAAGCCCAGTTGGGGAAAAAATTCATTCCTATGCTTGGGGGCTTAGCCATTCATCCAGCATTCAAGCGGAGGCTTTGGCTCTCTTTCAATGTCTCAAGCTTCTCAAAGACTTAAATATAAGTGAAGCTAATGTTATTGGAGATTCCCAGATCATCATAAATGCTATGGTCTCCAACTCTCCAGCTTTGGACCTTAAACTCGCAAGGCTGATAGCCAGAATCAAGGGTTTGGAAAACTCTTTTCAGAAGCTGAATTACTATCATGTGCTGAGAATTCATAATAAAGAGGTGGGCATTGAAGCCAACAAAGTTTCCCTCCTCTCTGTTGGGGTCAAGATGAAAGACGAAGAAGAATCATGGGAACCCATCCCATAAGTTGATCATTGTCATGTTTTACTGCTTACTCTTAAATCAATTTGTATGCATCTTCAAGTTGGGAAAAATCTCTGAAATTGAATTTATAGTCACCTCATCAAGGAGGAAGTCTCCAAGCTTTAGCTGCATTCTCAACCTTAGCGGTGAGGTGCAACAGGATATAGACACCCTCAATGTAACCAGATTTCTGGCATTCAGGCCAAGTTGAATATAATTACTCCATAACCGTTACTGTAAAATATATATATATATATATATATATATATATATATATATATATATATAATCTTAGAAATATGAACCATTACATTAATAAACCCCAGAGATTCATATTATAAACCCAAAGAAATAATAAACCTAAAAGATCCATACTAAAAACCAAATAGATTGTAAACATAAAAAATTAATATTAAACCCAACCAATTAATATTATAAACCCAATATATATAAACCTTAATAAATGTGATTGATATAATTATTATTAATTAATATTACTCATAGTATCTATAAATATTTTAATTTTTTTGTTAATAATAAATGTGATTGATATAATTATTATTAATTAATATCATTCATACTATTAATAAATATTTTGAATGTTAATTTAATTTAATTTAATTTTATATATCTATATATATATATATATATATATATATATATATATATATTCAGAAAATCACATCATAAATCATAGAGTATTGAATAGATATAATGGGAACTTAGAGATTAGATTTTGACCTAATAATTTACTAGCTAGGAATTTTGCTTCTGTGATCCATAAATTGTGATTGAAAATTTTCGGTGAAAATCACATCAAAGTAGATTTGGTTGACGTGTTTCGAACCAGCCAGTGTGGTTCATCATCAGGACAAGATGAAAAATCTAATCAAGTAACCCCTTTAAATATAAAGTAAAGCTCCCACTAGCCGTTTGTAAAATAACGGCTAGTTTGACTCCAATAATAATAGTTCATATATTAAAAATAATAATTATTTGTTTTTATTATTATCGAATATATTAAATGTTAAAAATAATTAAATAATATTTATGGTTTTATATATTTATTTTATTTTATTTTATGGTTTTATATATTTGTTTTATATTTCAATCACAATTTACTAGCTCTATAATTTACGATGTGATTTCTCGAAAAAAATTATTTGAAAATAAATTTGGATCATAGAAGTTTTTACTCTAAAACAAATATTAATAAATTAATATTAATAATAATTAATTCTAATAAATAATAATAAAAGTAAATTAACAAAGAATTAATTAATTATTAAAAATAAATAATAATAATAATAGTAGTAAATATATTTTATTTAAAAAATAATAATAATAAATAAATCAAATTATTAAAGTTTATAATTTGAATTTTATATAATTATATATATTTTAATAAAAATAATTAATAATTTAATATATTTTTGAAAAATAAAATAATTGTTTTATATATATATATATATATATATATATATATATATATATATATATATATATATATATATATATATATATCTATCTATCTATCTATCTATCTATCTATCTATATATTATTTATTTGTTTTCATTATTATCGAATAAATTAAATGTTAAAAATAATTAAATAATATTTATGGTTTTATATATTTATTTTATTTTATTTTATGGTTTTATATATTTGTTTTATATTTCAATCACAATTTACTAGCTCTATAATTTACGATGTGATTTCTCGAAAAAAATTATTTGAAAATAAATTTGGATCATAGAAATTTTTACTCTAAAAAAATATTAATAAATTAATATTAATAATAATTAATTCTAATAAATAATAATAAAAATAAATTAACAAAGAATTAATTAATTATTAAAAATAAATAATAATAATAATAATTCATATATTTTAATTAAAAAAATAAATGAATGAATAAATAAATCAAATGATTAAAGTTTATAATTTGAATTTTATATAATTATATTTATTTTAATAATAAAAATGATTAATAATTTAATATATTTTTGAAAAATAAAATAATTGTTTTATATATATATAATGAGTAATAATTATTTATTTGTTTTTATTATTATCGAACAAATTCAATGTTAAAAATAATTAAATAATATTTATGGTTTTATATATTTATTTTATTTTATTTTATGGTTTTATATAATTGTTTTATATTTCAATCACAATTTACTAGCTCTATAATTTACGATGTGATTTCTCGAAAAACATTATTTGAAAATAAATTTGGATTATAGAAATTTTTACTCTAAAAAAAATATTAATAATAGTTAATTCTAATAAATAATAGTAAAAATTAATTAACAAAAAATTAATTAATTATTAAAAACAAATAATAATAATAATAATAATTAAAAATAATTAAAAATAAATAATAATAATAATAATAATAATAATTCATATATTTTATTTAAAAAAATATAAAATGAATAAATAAATCAAATGATTAAAACTTATAATTTGAATTTTATATAATTATATTTATTTTAATAAAAATAATTAATAATTTAATATATTTTTGAAAAATTAAATAATTCTTTAATATATCTATATATATATATATATATATATATATATAACTATTTATTTGTTTTTATTATTATCGAATAAATTAAATGTTGAAAATAATTAAATAATATTTATGGTTTTATATATTTATTTTATTTTATTTTATTTTATGGTTTTATATATTTGTTTTAATTTCAATCACAATGTACTAGCTCTATAATTTACGATGTGATTTCTCGAAAAAAATTATTTGAAAATAAATTTGCATCATAGAAGTTTTTACTCTAAAAAAATATTAATAATGATTAATTCTAATAAATAATAATAAAAATAAATTAACAAATAATTAATTAATTATTAAAAATAAATAATAATAATAACAATAATAATTCATATATTTTATTTAAATAAATAAATGAATGAATAAATCAATCAATAAATCAATAAATAAATCAAATGATTAAAGTTTATAATTTGAATTTTATATAATTGTATTTATTTTAATAAAAATAATTAATAATTTAATATATTTTTGAAAAATAAAATAATTGTTATATATATATATATATATATATATATATATATATATATATATATATATATATATATATATATATATATATATATATATATATATAATAATTTATTTGTTTTTATTATTATCGAATAAATTAAATGCTAAAAATAATTAAATAATATTTATGGTTTTATATATTTATTTTATTTTATTTTATGGTTTTATATATTTGTTTTATATTTCAATCACAATTTACTAGCTCTATAATTTACGATGTGATTTCTCGAAAAAAATTGTTTGAAAATAAATTTAATAATAATTAATTCTAATAAATAATAATAAAAATAAATTAACAAAGAATTAATTAATTATTAAAAATAAATAATAATAATAATAATTATTGAAAATAAATAATGATAATAAATAAATAAATAATAATAATAATAATGGTTCATATATTTTATTTTTAAAAAAAATAAAAATAAAAAATAATAAAAAATAAAAAATAAATACATAAATCAATCAATAAATAAATAAATCAAATGATTAAAGTTTATAATTCGAATTTTATATAATTATATTTATTTTAATAAAAATAATTAATAATTTAATATATTTTTGAAAAATAAAATAATTGTTTACTATTTCTATATCTATATCTATATCTATATCTATATATATATCTATATCTATATATATATATAGAGAGAGAATAATAATCATTTATTAGTTTTTTATTATTATCGAATAAATTAAATATTAAAAATAATTAAATAATATTTATAGTTTTATATATTTATTTTATTTTATTTTATGGTTTTATATATTTGTTTTATATTTCAATCACAATTTACTAGCTCTATAATTTACGATGTGATTTTTTGAAAAAAATTATTTGAAAATAAATTTGGATCATAGAAGTTTTTACTCTACAAAAATATTGATAAATTAATATTAATAATAATTACTTCTAATAAATAATAATAATAATAATAAATTAACAAAGAATTAATTAATTATTAAAAATAAATAATAATAATTAATGAATTCATTATGAGTTTATTTTTATTATTATCTATTAGAATTTTTTTAATTGAAATTAATCATTGTAAATATTAATTAATTTATATTTATTATTTTAAAATAATTAATTAATTAATTAGTTTTGTTAATTAAACACAATTAAGTTTTTAATATAGTTAATGAATTAATTAATATAGTTATTATTATTTATATGAAAAATATAAATACTGTTTTTTTTTTTAATTATTGTTAAAATAGATTAATTTATATTTAATTAATTAATATTTTTAATTTATTAATTAATTATTAATTTTATTAATGGAAATTTTAAAATAATAATAATTATTATCAATTTATTATTATGATGATTATTGTTGTTACTTAATATTACTAGTTTTAAAAATAATAATATTAATCAATTAATATATTTTTTTAATAATAACTTTAAATCCAAGGGATTTATATTAAATATGGTTGATCATCTTTGACTATGGATCATTTTCATATTGGGAGAATTTTTGTCACAATGTGATGTTGAACCATGGTTGATTTTCAAATTGAGAAAATCTTTACCACAATGTGACGTTTGACCATGGTTGATTTTCATATTGAGAAAATCGTCATAATGTGACGTAAGACCATGGTCGACCAACATTATAAACCCAAGGATTTATATTAAACCCATAGACTAATACTATAAAACCAAGGGATTAATGCTAAAAACTCAAGGCATTATAAACCCAAGTGAATAATATTAAACCCAAGGGATTAATGTTACAAACCCAAGGTATGTAAACCCTAAGATAAATATCATAAACCCTAGAATAAACATGGTTGACTATGGTTTGCCATGGTGGATTTTCATATTGAGCCAATCTTCATCGCAATGTGACCATGGTTATTGACAACCATGCTTAACATGGTTGGTCATGATTGGTTTCCATATAGAGAAAATATTATAATAAACCCAAAGATAAATGTTATAAACCAAGCTATATAAACCTTATAATAAATATTATAAATACTAAAATGAACATGGTTGATTTTAATATTCATACAATCTTTGACAAAATGTGACGTTGGTCCATGGTTGAGCATCATTGACCATGATTAATTTCCATATCTAGAAAATCTTTGTCACAATGCAATGTTGGACTATGGTTGACCATGGTCAACCTTGGTTGATTTTCATATTGAGACAATCTTTGTGACAATGTGAGATTGGACCAAGTTTCACCATGATTAAACCCAATGAATAATATTATACCCTAGGAATATGAACCCTTAGATTAATAAACACAAGGGATTAATATAAATCCAAGCTTTATAAACCCTAAGATAAATATTATAATCCCTAAAATAAACATGGTTGACCTAAGATTAATATTAAACCTAAGATTAATAATATTATCATATTATCGGACTGTTAGATTAATATCATACCCTAAGCCCTATTGCCATATTAATTAATGTTAACTATATTAATTATATTAATTAATTATAATAGTTGATTGAATGATGATTGACCATCGGCTGACGATGATTATAAACCCAAGGGATTAATATTAAATCCTATGATTAATATTATAAACCTTATGATTAATATTATACCCTACGGATATGAACCCTTAGATTAATAAGCCTAAAATATTGACATTATAAACCCAAGGGAATAATAAATCCAAGGGATTATAAACCCAAGGGAATAATATTTAATCCAACCCATTAATATTCTAAACCCAAGATATATTAACCCCCATATCAATATTATAAAACCTACAAATATTAATTATTATTATTATTTATTTTATATAAATTGTTAATTATTAATTATTTAATAAACAATTATTATTGATTATTTAATTAATTATTGAAAAAAATGTTTTTAAAATATTGATAATAGGTGTGTGGGGAGGGGTTGGCTTTTTGTGTGAAAGGTGGGTTGGTAATTGAGTTATTTGTTTGGGTGCACCTGAAGAATGGACTTGGGCCATTTGTAGGGTTGTCGATTTTCATCTTCTCTCCATCTCCACTTGGTAGCACATGAGTGGTAATTTTGGCCATGCTCGTCCTAGGAGGCATATGTGAACAAGCTTCCCCTTTTGCTCTGTGTTCTCGGAGTTGGATGGGGTTGATGAGTGTGGCTCCTTGAGACGATTGGCCACTCACCTATGTCGCTCACGTGCCCCTCGGTCGCTCGTTCGCTCCGTTGAAATCGACTCTTCGCTCTGTCCCTCTCGTGGCCCTTAGCGCTCGTCGACTTTTCATGTGAAAGGTGGGTTGGTAATTGAGTTATTTTGTTCGGGTGTGCCTGAAGAATGGCCTTGGATCATTTGTAGGTTCGTTGACTTTCTTCTCTCCATCCCCACTCGGTAGCATATGAGCGGTAATGTTGGCCATGCTCGTCCTGGGAGACATATGTTAGTCAAATTCAACGAAGCAAACGAGTGAACAAAGGGCACAAGATAGACATAGCATGAGCCGATTTCAACAGAGCCAACGAGCTACCAAAGGGCACGAGAGAGACCTAGGCGGGTGGCCAACCATCTCAAAGAGACACACACAACAACCCCATCCAACTCCGAGAACACAAAGCGGAAGGGGAAATTAACCCTCATATAAATATTATAAAATCTACAAATATTAATTATTATTATTATTTATTTTATATAAATTGTTAATTATTTATTAGTAATTATTAATTAATTAATTATTATTAATTATTAAAAAAATATTTATTTTTAAAATATTGATTATTATTATTATTAACTATTAATTATTACGTATTATTGTTATTTTCATTATTTATTGTTAATATTATTAATATTATTAAAAATATTATCAATTATTTGGGGAGGCTAGAGGAGGAGGGGTTATTCTTTACCGATGAAAAAATTTGAAAAAAGCTTGCCTGGGGTCTCAGAGTAGCTACAAATAATCAAGCAGAAAAACTTGGCTTATGGCAAGGGTTGAGATTGGCTATAGATGAAAGAATCACCCATTTATTAGTTTTTGGTAAATCTCTTATAACCATTCACAAATGTATTAAGTGGTCTAAACATAAGGTTCATGACTTAAACCCAACTATGCAAAGAATAATCTTGTTGATGGACATATTTGAATTTGTAGAATTTTTTCATATAAAAAGGGAAAATAACAAGGCCATGGACAACCAAGCTAATATGGTCATGACCTTGGAACAAGGTGATGTTATGGTGGACAAGGGCATCCCAACCAAATGTCATGTCCCATGATCTGAATTAAATGCAACTCCTCTAATTGCATGAACAACTAGGAGATACAATTGTTAGGAGGTTTAATTGCATGCTTATTTATTTGACACATATGATATGTGGAAGGAGTCTCAGAGATAAAATGGATACCTCACTCCCTAGGTGGAAAATAATGAGAAGCTTAACAAGAACTTGGACTGTTGGGAGGCAGTCAGATAAGATTTAATGTTGATAGGTTGTGAAGGACTTATGCATGTTGAGATCGAGAAGGATTGTCATCGGTCGATCATGTGGGAATTTTTCATGGAGCAGGAAGAAATGGAAAGGAATTTGCTTGCAAGGAGAGTATTTACAAAGAGCAATGATTCAGAAGCGACCCTTAGCACAGTCAACTTGGATTTTATCTCGGCTATAAGGATATGGTTGGGTAGGGATTTCACATTGTGGTTAGCATTGCACCCTTCCAATGAAAAGGTTATGGCTTCCCCGTCTAGAAATGGTTCTGGAGACTCTCTTGAGAATCCTTCTGGGGCATTTAGACATGAAGTGGAGCAAATGATATCGTGCATAGGAGGTCAAATCATATCTGAAGCTAGGTTCCATTTCTCTCTCATAATAATTCAACTATAAATTCTAAGGAAAGACATCGAAATTGTGCAGGCAACCTTGAAAGTTATTGTGAAAAAGATCAAGAATCTTGATTGTAGGGTAGAAAACTCAGAAGAAAGGGTGGAAATCACAAATTTTTATGTTCTAAAGGAGGCGTTTGGACTTGGGGAGGTAGGCAACTATGAAAAAGGCAAGGGCGTTCAGGGCATTCAGGGTGTTCCTACTCTAGAGAAGATGGATCACTTGGAAATCCAACAAGAGGTTGCATAGCTGGAACCGAAGGATGCATGTCCGTCAGCGGAAGCCGAGGAAACAAAGGTGGATGAAATTGGTCGACATGTGCCTGATGATGCAAATTAGTTACTTTATTTACATAGGTTTTTTGATGTTATGCTAGTTTGTAAAGTTTAATGGGGTTTTTTGGCGGTTGCACAAGAACAATGTAGTAGAAAAAATAAGCAAGAAAACTTTGAAAACTTTTTTCTATGGTCAAAGCTATTTTGCAGGGATATGGATTTGATGTTGTTATTGATTTTATTGTTTCTAGCCAAATCCTATTTAATTAATGGAAATATAACCGTTATTGTATATATATATATATATATATATATATATATATATATATATATATATATATATATATATATATATATATATATATATATAGTTTTAATAATGAGTAATTATTAATAAATTATGAATTATTATTAAGAATAATTAATTATCAATTTTTAATTTTTAATTTGTAATTATTATTAATAATTAATAATCACTATTTATTATTAATAACTAATTATGATTAAGAAAACTTAATTATTTATTATTTATTAACTATTCATTAATTAATTTTTAATTTATTCATTATTAAATAATTAATTAATTTTTTTTGTAAGTCGTAACTATATTCATTCTTCAAAAAAGATGTACATCAAGTGTAGAAGCAAAAAACAGGTGGTATCACCCCGACCAGGTTTGTTGACCACCACATACAACAATTGACAAAATTATAAAAAGGAAACTATGGACATCGTCGAAACTGAGAAGGCCAAAGACATCAGAAGATAAGTAAAACATAGAGAACACCTATAGTCATGCAATCATCCGACGTGATGGAGGTTGAGTTGTCTGAGGTTTCCCCAGGAGGAGGTGGAGGTCGAAATGAGCATTGGACATGCTCCTCGAAATGAGCCATCCAAGACTCCAGCTTCTCCATGTTCTTCAATAGCAGGCTCTGTCCTCGCCAGACCACCACAATACGCTCTCAGACGTGGCACTGAAAGTAGTGCACTTTTTCCAAGGTAGCTACCAGTTCTGCATGTTCCTCTAGTTGGATCTGTTCCACAGTTTCCAATCGCTCCAACAGGTATTGAATCAAATCTCTACAATTTTCTAGGAAACAATGTTGAATGACCCTCGAACCAGGAACAAAATACTTCGCACCCCCTTTTTGACCTGAGCCGCTACACTGTCCTGCCCTACCCCCAGCTGGTGCTCGTGACGATTGACCCCCATGCCCCTTCATCGATTTTTCATGTCGTCGACCACCCTGCACACCAACCACCATCCTCTCGGAGCTTCCCGTTGACTTGCCACCCTAACAAGACACAAACACCTCCATCCCTTGTTCCATATTCTTCAATTGAGAAGTCAGGTCCTTGTGCCCTATCAAGCAGGGATTTGGAGGGAGGGACGACCACCCTCTTCTCGGAGTTGGGCACATCTTCGCAGGACTAGCAGCTTCACTTGTAATGCAGTAGACCCTCCAGGCATGCCCGATCCACACCCACCAAGCCCGCCACACCTAGTGCAAAAACCAGCAGCTTCCCAGATAGGGTTGTGGACTTGCAGTACCACCCGTAACCTCACATCACTGCACAAACTTAGGAAATTTGCCACCCCACCATTCATGCCACCCCAGGCCCGAACACAAAGAGGTATTGTAATTAGAATAATTCGAACAGAGGAGGGTCGAAAGAAACACATAATTACCCAACACACTCTGAGGACCTCCCATCTAACCACACCAGCAGCAAGAGACCACTTCTATCTCTAAGATTTTTTCTCCCTTCCTCCCAAAAGACACATAAAACCTCACATGGAGTATCCAAACAACCCAATTACTGGCCCATAATCCAAACGATGAAATCCATCTACAAAACCCCCACCACTCCCTGGAGCAATGTCACCTACATGAGCCAATCCAACCACCGAAAGACCCGTAACTGCAAAACACCAATACCCAAATCGACCAAAAGCTCGGGAAGGTCAATTCCACCAGGAACCTCAGTCATCAACCACATATAAACTCAAGAAAACACCCTTGTAGCAAGAAAGTTACCAATTTGTAGAACCAACATCTTGGGGGCGAGCCTTGTTTTTTGGGGGCACCACCCTGCCTAAGTAAAACAACGATGCTTCCTCCATTGGCGAGCAAACAACTAGGAAAGAGCATGCAGTTGAAATGAAAAACGAATGAAGTCCCTATCCACCATCCTCGACCTTAGAACAACATCTCCCACGTTGGTCGAGGTGCCTCCAAATTCCACATGCATACCATTATTCCTCCCTGTTGGCCAGGAGAAGTGAGAGGGCAAGGAGGTCGACCCTCGACCTAGGTGTCAGTTGTTGATTATCATGGGCCACGAGGTACCCCATGCACTTTGTCCATCACCCCATCGAGGAATTAATTAATTAATTAATATTATTTATTAAAATAATTAATATTTTTAATTATTAATTATTATTATTATTTATTTTATATCAATTATTATTTTATTTTATTTTGGTCAAAGTCTAGTTTATATTATCGTATCAAAATTTACAGCAGAGAACAACATAGTTGTGTTACATTTATGCAACCTAAAAGGCATGAAGTGCCCAGACATACTTGGGTGCTCGCCAAGGCATACGATGCTCTTGGTTATTTTCCACACAAAGTTACAAAACAACCAAAAAAACATTATCATTATGGAGGAGGGTGCTGAGGACTTGTTGGAGGAGCCACGAAGATGTGTCCCTAGTTGTGCATATGGTAGTCAATATGGTCCACTTGGGCCTCTAAAGCTCAGAGGTGGTCATGAGAGCACCGCAGAAGACGACACAGACCCTCCAGAGCTTCAAGAGTAAAATTAATGTAGGCCACGAGTTCATTACGATATTCATACCTTTGTTGGCGTAAAGTGTCCAGGTTGAGCTGGATATGCTAGAGTTGGGCAGAAATTGATTCAAGGGTGGCTGGAGCCTCAACCTATCCCAATGACTGAGCCTGAGATACTACCATGGCCGCCACCAAATGTTGATTCTTGGTGGATTCCGAGTGTGAACTCGAGTCCTCAGATAGCTGACAATTCTCCATGTCGCACCCAAGACCTCTGTGCCGAGCCCAACCTCTCTCTCTCGGCATGCACTCTTCTAACACCCCTCCACCCTTTGTTGGGCTGCAACTCCAAGTCACCTCAAGCCCAATAGTCCCTAAAACCACTGCATCGTCGCCGCAACCTCGACCAATTTTATCGATGAACACCTCTCAAGCATTATGGAGGAGAGTCACTATACCACCACCAGCCACAAATCCACCCTCATGTAAGGTGCGAATTCACCACCTTCCACAAATGCTAAACGCATGAGAGCTGGAGCGCTTAGTGCGCCCAAGGAAAAACCACCCTGGGGCTTGGTCGAGGAAGGATCCTTCCTGCACAATCCACTGGCTTGATTCTATCACCCGGGTAGAGCACTAAAACCACTCGTCAACAGGTGCTCCCTCCGTTGAGAAATCACCCTTACCACCTTTGGTCATCTCCTAGTGCAGCATGCAATTACCTTTACCAGGATTCCTCCTGGCGTTCAAATGCCAACCATAGCTGCCCGACTACGCTTGCACCCACCTCGTCTCCTTTTGGCGAAGCTCAAGCCAAGGCTTGAGAGCCAGCTTCTGCTCGTCTACAAAAACTAGATCACCAACCTTCACCATCGCCCGCGAATCTGAATGAACTACCTCTCTTCCATTGCACGCTTATCAGCTACCGCTTCTGCCACGAGTTATCCTGCCCCGAGGATCATTACCTCTCACGTGTGGGAGGTTAATGAGTTGGCAGGTGCATGGCTAGGTGTTGGTCCTTGTCATAACTGTCTGTTTCCCACTTGTCTCAGTGATTGGACACCCCTACAGGGAAATTATTAATTATTTATTAGTAATTATTTTTAAAAAAATCTATTTTAAAATGATTTATTATTTTTATTTTTGTTATTGATTTTGTATAATATTAATAATTAATAATCGTTAATTATTTATAATTATATCGGAGGGATTTTCTTTATGAGATTGGGTGGAAAAACACTGTTCACCCCACCCAATCAGAAATCTTCCTTATCGCCCTTCTAGCGAATTATTGACATGTGTAAAAAGAATATTGGATGAATTTAATTCCTTCTGGTTGTCCTCGATTTCTCCACCGTCCTAGTTATTCTTGGACTGGATGTATATTAGGTAGCTGTCTGTAAGATATCGGTGAAGGTATGGTTCATAGAAGTCGCATCTCCCCGTAGACCACATGCGCTGCATCTCTCCCATATCGTCGCCCTTCACATGGAAGAGAGGAGTAGTACCACAAATTTGTGTGGAGAGTTATTTTTGAAGACTTGAAAAGGAAGGACACTCAGAAACGGTGAGCCAAAGCAAGAAACCATCATATGAGAAATGTCTTATTCTATATTTTGTAACTAAGCATTTAACTTCTTCAAATGATTATAAGATACTAATCGTTCTATATTTTGTAACATGGAAATTAATTTTACAAGATGCTTCACATGTGATATGCAACATATTAAGTTCTCTCAGTACTGATTTAACAAACCATGTTTTAATAGTTATAATAGGCTCTACATTGTTATTAGGACTTCTATCATGAAGCAAATCCCCACTTGACTGATAAACCCTAGCCAAAATATCAGGTCTTTCTATATCTTCAGCATCAAAATACTCATCTATCTCCAACTTTGGTAATCCCTCAGACGATTGTTTCAGTTCCTCTTTTCAAAAACTGGATGCTAGCTTTATCCAATTAGTGAAGGAACTGTGTGCTTTAGTTTCCATGAAGGTCTCCACAACACTTTGGAGACCCCAAACATTTCTTTTGAATTCCAAATAAATATTGATCATGATAACACATCCTCGGTCCTCCCCAAGAGACAACAACATCTCTCCTCTCATGATGAACCTCTCTCTGCCTGGAATATCTATGATAGGGTCTTAAGTGATTATGAATCAATTTCCACACCTTTTGTATTGTTGTTTCTCTGTGAATTTTAGCACACTAGTACAATCCTCGAAATTAGGTTGGGCGCCAAGAGGGGTGTTGTATATTTAACTTCTCGGCAGCCATCTTCGCTCCAGCTATTGACTTCCACATCAGGATCTTCGTTTACCTCTTTGTGAAATTTTCTGATGAATTTGTCATCGCCAAACAAAAAAGAGAATTCTGCCTAAGGCTCTACTAAATTGTTGAATTTTTCAACAAGAAACAGTGAAATTGGCATCCAGAAACATCTTCCTTGATCCTAGTGAAAAATAATCACCTAAAACAGGTGGGGCCCACACAAGTTATTTTTAGGCATATGTCTATTTTTAGACATGTTGAGAAAAATCTAAAATTAGCAGGAGGCTGCTTCTAGATGGTTGAGAATAATCTATTTTTAGATGAATGGGCGAAGTCTATTTATAGACCGCTTGTCTAAAATTAGAATGCATGTCAATTATTATTAGCCCTTAATAATAATCAGATAATAAATAGTAACTTATTCTCTTGGAGCACTTTATTTCAGTGAACAAATCTAACACATTAGTGGGCTGAAGGAATTACACAATTCCTAGAGTGGTTGGTGACTCATGCATGGAGAACTTCGTTATAACTAACAGTGGCAAGTTGTAACAGAGTTGGAAGAGTAGCTATGTGAGTTGTTATTTAGTTTAACTCAGTTAAGTGAGTTAAACTCAGTTGTGCTAGTTGTAACTAAAGATAAACTAGAGAGAGATTAGTGAATTAAATATTAAATTAATTCACATGGAGTGATGTCACATGCAACTGAAGAAATACTATTGTTAACTACATGCATGTCAGATCCAGTGGAGAGATAGGTGAAAGGGTGAGATGGACTATCATTTGTGACTATAGTGATGCATTCAATGCATCTACACACACAATGGATATTATTATGAGTATTGCATAGTCAAGGCAAGGTAAGGTCGAATTCATTTAGGGTTCTTCTTCAGTAATGAAATCAATCCATGATAGAATAATATTACCATATTTTTTGATCTCCTCCTTTTTCTTGGCTTCCCACCAAACAAGAGCTGCACCTTCCATCGTCAATGAAGCTAGTTGGATTTTGGTATCATCATCATGAAGGTTCTGAATTCTCAAAAATACCTCCAATTTCCTAATCCAATTATCAATATTTTCTGCATTAACTTCACCATTAAACATTGGCAATTCAAACTTAACATCAAGTTTTAAAAAAGGACTTTTACCAGTGTTCTTTGACTTGTGTGACTGGTGTACTGAAGATGAAGTAGAGGATGATGATGATGAGGGTGAGGATGGTGACTTTCCACTGCCTCCATTTCCTCCATTTCCCTTCTTTGATTTATCTTCATCATTGTGGCCTCCTGATGATCCCTGACCTTCCTTGTGAAGTTTGGATCCTTCTCCTTCTAGTCTTTCATTCTTTTCTTGATAAAGGAATCTCACCATTTCAGTCATGTTAAGGAATGCTTTCCTGAACACTCTTTATTCTTCTTTGGGATCCACCTCTTCACGGGTTTCTTCTTCTCCTGGAGGCATGCTTATTGCTTCTTCTGCTTCTTTTGGAGGTGAACTAGGTGGTGGATAATGTGGCAATATTGCCCTCCTTTTTTGTAGCTCCCTTTGAGAACCTCTTGCTTCCACCAATTTTCCTTCTCCTCTCTTAAGCTTGAGCCTAGTAAGCATGTAAACCCTTGCAAAAAATTAAACAAAACTTTGCACACAACAACACCAGAGATTAAACTCTAGATCTGATACCAACTTGATCTGAAAGGAGTGTATTAGTTTGTTGTGCCAAGTGTCCTTTCAGTATTAAAAACATGTACAAATTGTATCCATTTTTTTTCTTAAGGAATGAGTGTTTTAACCATGAAACATAGATGAATTTGTGAACTTAAAGCATGAAAATAATCCTAAAAAATATTGAACAACAATGTATAATAGAGAAATACAATCACGCATACATTTTACACAGTAGGCATGATGAAGCAGTTCACCCCTCCTGGGCTACATCTGCTGGTCCAGCTCCCAATGGCATGTCCCTCTTTATCATTATGCTCAAAATTGTAAATTGCATGTGTTTACAAGCCTCTAATGGTTGTTTTTTCTACACCAATGGCTCCATAATGCTCAAATTAGTCTAGCTAGACTCTTTTTTCACCCAAATTGGTCGAAAATTGACCTCCCAATGCATTTTTCCCAATGTTAGCTAGAAAAGCTCCATTAAAAGTGGAGACTGGCACTTAACAGTGGATAAAAATAGTAAAGAGCCCTAAATTTAGGGCGCGCTCCAAATCCACCAGAAGACCGTTTGATTTAACATTGAACATTTTTTGCGAGGTGGTCACATGTCGACCCCCTACCGTTAACTCCGCATTGAAGGTTTGAAACTCCGCAAATAAAGTGGGCGGAACCAATACTCCACGTTCCACAAAACCCATTGCATTAACCATTATCAAACGGTGCCCATGTGAACGCAACACTCCCCACCGGAAGTTATGGTTTAACAAAATCGTCACATAACAGTTATTATCACCGTGTGACATGTGAACGAATATCGCCAGAAGTTACATTTGTTGCTGCGGTTTGAATAGCGTTGGGGTCTTAGTCATAGCCATCAGATATATGGTGGTCAGGGCTGGCCCCTTTTTTTTATTTTCCCAAACATTTTTTATACAATATATGAAAGCTACAACCCTATAGGGTTAAGTCACACCCATAGGGCAGCTGGTAAAGTTGTCTGCATCCACGCCCGAGGTCTCTGGGTCGACTCCTATGGCCTCCAACAAATTATACCATACCCTCCTGAGGACACGTGGAAGCCTACAGGCTTTCCATGTGTTGCTCATCTAACAGCCTAAAACAAATCTCATACAACTCATCCAACTGCCAGAATCACTTCCATACCACAAAAATCAACGACCCAAATTAAGCCATGTGGCGCGACCTGATTGGCTATGATAAAATGGAATATTCCCTAGAATATACCTGCTGACTATACATGCATGCTGACTGGGCATCCCAATCACAAAATTTTTGATGTTTGGGAAAATGAACAGAACGTGATATCTTCCTAATACGACATCAATTTTTCGAACTATTCACGACGCCAAAATCGCAACGACGAGACCTTTCCAGTCGCTCAGATGTGGTCCTATTTTGAGCACTTTCAATTTTGAGCATAACACATGATCTCCTGATCAGTTCCCAAATCATCATTGTCCACAAGCATTAAACCCTAATTTCCTCTCCCACTGAGCTAGGGTTTTCCATGGAAACGAGACATTTGAGTAGAGGAGACATAAGGTAGGTCATATTAGTAAGTATGAGGCCATTCCAACTCATAAGATCATGTCTCCTTCATTTTCTGACAAATCATTCCAAGAGTCAAGTCATTTGCCACTCATAGGGTTAGTTTTTCTTCAAACTATGTTTCTGACCAAACAAAGATGAATTTGACAAAAGTGAGAGAGGTTTTTGTCCATAATAGGTCAAGGAATAAAAAAATCCTTTATTTTTTAGACATGTGTCATTTTTTTAAAAAAATTTCAAAAATACAGGTGCCCCAGGAGAGTTGCTTCACTTCTGGAGCGACCTTGGGAAAATCAAGTTTTCTCATAGTTGGAGTGTCCAAATGACTTTATTTATAGGTCAAATGACAACTATACTAAGATATATTTCCAATGAGATATCTTGAGCTCAATTTTAAGTTGAGGAAGGCCTCTAAAAGTTTCTTTCAACATCACTCTGCATTTTTGCACCCTCATTCTGCACTTTTTGATAAGTCTTGGAAAAATAAACTTTTGACAAGGCAAATCAAATCCAATCATAAAAAAAAAACGTATATGTGGAAATTAGATAGGATAATATTTCCAACGAGCTATCATGGGCCCAATTTTGACATCGGGAAGGCCTCCAAATGTGGTCTGCAAAAAGTTGTTACACAAAGAGTGCATGTTTACCTGAAATTGCGCAAAACAGGGTCGCTGCTTGTTCTCCTTGGTCGTTGCGTGTTTAGCTTGGACACTGCATGGTTGGAAAAAATCACAATGTATTTACTAATAGCACTACGTTTTTAGCTAGGACACTGCGCGTTCTCCTGGGTCGTTGCGCGTTCACCCAGAAATTTCCAAAAATTCTCTACGAGAGTGACACTTCACAGTTTGATGCCAAAACTTTGCCACCATGAGTCTTCATGCCTCCATATGCCAGTAAGTAACAATTTTTCATCTTTCCATTCTATCAAATATCAATTTCAGGTGTCATTATTCTTAAGTAAATTTAGTACCTCCTTCTAAATTAAAAAAACCTTAGTGTTCATTAAAAAATAATTTGCATTCCAAAACTAATACCTCAAGCTTCATATACTATTCCTCACATCCTAAAACACTTTCCAAATTCCCTACATGTATATACTCATTCCTTATACCAACATATCCTTTAAAACCCTAAGTCCTAGGGTTTCACTTGCCTAGGCTCCCTTATGTATTCCAATCTCCTCCGCTCCCTCACACCACCCTTCACTTCATACTCTTTCATTCCATTCCATCATATCCCTAGGGTTTTTGACACCAAGAAAAATCATGGATAAAGAGGAGAACATAATTCATTGTGAGGAGGAAGAAATATAGGAGATAAATTCATATAAAAAGGAGGGAGATTCATTCGACAAGAACTAGCAGCTGAAGACCAAACACACCATTGATGAGGTGAGATGCATTAAAGAACAAAGAGAGGCTGAGAAGGCTAAAGTCTTACTTGAAGAGACATTAGAGAAGTTTGGTGAACCTGGTGATGATGAGGATCAGCCTCCAAGACAGAGACCTAGGACTAGAGGGCTAAAAAGAGCTCTAGCCCTAGAGAGACAAAGGGAAGTTGAGCTAGTAGACCAGCTTACCCTAAATGAACAACTTGCCCTAGAAATCAGTGAGGACAAGGAACCATGGGGTGATAGAGCCAATCTACACTTGGAAAAACTGCTAGAGAAGGCCAACAAGGATAATGACTTGTTGAGGACAAAGGTCAAACTTCATGCCTGGAAAGAGAGAATTGCATTGGCCAAGCTCAAAAGAGCCAATGCTAAAATTGAAGACTTGACAAAGAAAGAAAATAAAAAGAAGCGAGATATACTTGTTGAGGTGAGACTCCATGCCTCAAACACATGATCAGAAAACATCCTACCAATTTTGACAAAATTTTGGCAAACTTAGCATTTTGGTACTTTTTTGTGTTTTTAAGGTTATTTCAGCACAGTAAAATTGCTAAACGCGCAACACCTTGGATGCTACGCTCTTTTTTGAGGCACATAATGGATAAATGGACACCACCAGCAGATTTTTAATGATGATAACATCAACCCTATCAATTTTCTAAGCTTTTGGAGGAGAACTAGTCACTGAAAAAGTCCAAAAACCATTAAAAATTTGTGTTTCTGCCTCAATTTATGCTTGGTCACTGCGCATTTACCAGTCTTGGGAGAAGTGATTTTTGACGGGGAAAATGAGCTTAATTTTTCAAAACTAAGGTAGTTCTAGAAAATATACTTGAAGGGATTTCTAGCAAGCTATCTTGGAGCCAATTGTAAATGCAGAACTTTATTGATCATGCAAAAAGATTACATAAAAAATTGCAGGAGTTTACAAACGTAAACTCTCACTCTCACATTACACAATGAAATTAGGAAACAATCCTATTTATAAGCTCTATGTTCTAACTTAATCTAGTTATGGATCACTTGGAAAATCAACAAGTGTCCATTTACAATAAATGACCTTCTAACCATCCCACTAACTTTATTCCTATTTTAGAGCCTAGGAAACGACTCAATTCTAGAGTCTTATTTTTACTAACAAAATACTATTTCTAAGTATCTCTAATATTTATTAAATATTCTAATTTAATAAATATATTTATCCTAACTTTACATTATTCAATTTATGTATTTTTGGATTTATAATTGCCTTTATAAAAGAGGCTAACATTCCCCCCTTCAAGGATAAATCCAAAAGAAGAACGAGGAACCATCTTCCAAGTTCTAAAGTTGATGCTGAAAAAAAAATATTCAATCTCAAGAGACCATGAGTCAGTTGTATGTCTGATTCATCTCTGAATGTTTCTTGACAACTCCAATACGTGCCAAGTTGCAAAAGGATCCATCTATCCTTTGCATGAAATCAGCATCAAAATTTTTGTTCAAGGCCCACTGGCTGATGATGTCAAAAACAACTCACTGTTGCTTTTGTTATGCTGAAAACTGTTCACTGCTTCTGTGCTGTCGACTGCCCACTGGAAAATTTGTTGATGCCCACTGGCTGCTTTTTTTGGTTTTGTCGAGACTTTCAGTCTGACAATCACTGTCAATCTCATTGACATTTTCCCCCCTTTGTCAACTGAAAGGAGAGACACTTCGCTTGGAAAGTATTCCTGAACTCCCCCCCTTCAGGTGTAGGAGTTTTACACTGGTGTACTCCCACGTTCAACTTCATGAGAGTATCATCATATTTTCACTGTTGGCTGCACTATGTGTGATCGTATGTGGTTTTAGAACTGAAGCAATATTTTAACTGTGAATGACCATTCCGAAGGGTCGACCCATTCATAATGTATCTTCAATCTAGCTGATTTGTGTTGATTGTGACATTTGTCTGAGGAATGATTGGACTTGCCACAATGGCGACAGTGATGGAGATCAAAACACTGATCTTCCATATGATCGGTTCTCTGAAAATGAGAACATTTCGGTTTGACTTCAACTTCAGGTTGTGTGGAATTCTGTTTTTCTGCAACTTTGGGTTGCGTGCATTACTGGTTGTCTACAACTTTCTCTGAATGTGCTAAGGAGATATGTTCAAGAAATCCCGCACTAACGAACTGAATGGGCTTGGAATAATCGGGAATATGTAAGCTGGCGTCATATTGGACATATCCTAAGCCTCTTCGATTCTTGTTATTCTGAATTTCTTCCCAAGGCTTGATGATGGGCTTGGAAGAAATTGAAACTGGAACAATTTCGACACTTGAAGCTGTTGGAATGAAAGACTTATCATCTGGATGGTTCAAATACTTGAAAGTATCACTCTTTTCTTGCAATTCAATCCTTTGAAGTTGTGACTCGAGCTGAAGAAACTCAATAGTTTCATGTGTTTGTTGTAGATGCCGTGAAAGATCAGCAAGAGTTTCTTTGCTGACGTGCACCATGTCTTCATCACTAGAGATGATCAAACTATGAAGAATGTTTAGCAACTGAATATGTTGCGCCATCTGAACTTGCGCACTTGAAATCAAGCTCTCTTATTGTATATGTTGTACTTTGAACTGTTTCACGTGAATGACAGGCTCGCTTGAATGTGGCTTGAATGGCACGCTCACTTGATTTGTTGCTGATTTCACTTGCTAGAGTTGTAGAATTATCTTGCTTAAACTCTGGAATTCACGCTCGCTTGATGACGATTGCGTTTGTTTAAGCATGCACTTGACTTACTTGATGACTTCACGCTCACTTGAATGAATAACCACACTCGCTTGATGTCGATGTCAACTTGGTTGATTGATGTCAGAGTTGAACTTGTTTGGTTGCTTTTGATGGTCGCTGCAATAAACTTCACTATGGTTCGCTTGAAGGTTTGAAAGGTGTACTGTCTGGACACAAATTGCTTGATTGAATAATCACTCTCGCTTGCAGGAGATGTGAACTTGTTGCTTGTTTGATTTAAAAAACTCATGCACTCAATTGATTTGTGTAAAGGAAGGGTGTTGAACACTGTCGACAATGCACCCAAGAAAGCTTACAATGATTCACTTTAAAATAATGAATTCACTTGTCTTCTTAAAAATTCATTAACAATGAATTTTTAATGATTAACATAACATAATGAATTTGATTACAAGTTCTGAAAAGAATGTATAACAACACTGATGTAGAATTTTGAGTGTGCAGGTACATGAACTTGATGAAGTGAATTGGCTTGTTGATGTAAAATGCGGATGTAGAAAATCTTCGATTATATGTTGTAGTTGTGCATATGCATGTGTTGATCTTGTAGCTATTTTGTTATAAGTGTTGTGCTTTCTGATATTAAACTTTATGTATGAACTTATTAATGTCTCACAACTAGACACAGATCAAAAAGAAACAACATGAAGCCATAAAAAACATGCGCCATCAAACACACATGGTGTACCCAAGATCCCCTTATTCAATTTCGGGCAGATCTAGGACACATCAACACCAAAAAAAAATGATATCTTTATTAATCACTGAGTACATCATCTGAAGCAATGATAATGCCAAACTGACAACCTTTTGAAACAACGCGCCTTCAAAATCTGAATGGATAGTGACACGATGAAATCGGTGAACGTTGGATAGCTGGCATGCAAAACAAGGCATCCATTGCCGCAACTTTTCTTTAAAGCCCGAAAGATGCAAAATACTAATGAGATGTTAGTGATTTATTCTCCCCGTTATAAACCGAGTTTCTTGACATGAAAACCTCGATTTGTCACAAAACTGGCAAATATTGCAGCTTTTACGGACCTGAGAAGACAGCTATCAAAGCCAGAGCATTTAAGCCACCATCATAATGAAATTTGAAGTTTAATAAGGTTTCTATTTACGACAAAGAATACTATTTACATGAGCATTCTTTCAGCTTCTCCATGGAAATTTTGACGGGGTGCAAAAGAAAAAAGGATCTATGCAGACTAACTATTTTTTTTCAAACACAATAGACAGAACTTGCAACAGAATGTGTAAAGCATCCAAAGAATTGTTATTTAAAGAACGTGCCAACATTGAACAAGCTTAGCTCTAACTTCGTCTGCAAAGCATTCACATCTCTCCCTGATGTCGATCTACCAGTATGAAACTCTGAAGAACCTACCTTAACTGAAAATTCGGAGCAAGATACTCGAATTTAAGCTTGGCGATCAGCCGATCGTGTCCTGTGAGATCCAACACGTGGAGACCAAATTTATAAACCCAACAATTCACTGCTCTGGCCACAAATGAAGCTCACACACGGCAGGCGATCAAATTTTCACCATCCGCACCCACCGCAGGATTCGAACCGTGATACCTCGGGCCAAAAGGAGCCTCATTTTTCTTCTCCAAAGACACTTATGTCCTAATCAACCTTGAATCCCCTAGACAAGTATGATATCAGATTTTGCAACGACGAATGTCAAAAAGCCTCTGGCAAAACCTACTAATTGCCGAAATTCCTCAAACCTCTCGAAAATCTCAGAAAATGTGCTCGCACCTCGTGGGTCCAAGTTTCTAAAATTTCAAAACCACGAGTCGGGGGTAAAGGGGGAGTACGGTATCATGTCGTGATTTCTTCGATCCTGAGTGCTGCAATGCCACCACTTGGGGAAGCCTTGCAGAAATTTACAGGGCAATCAAGCTCGCCGGTGTTAAATGGTCGGGTTGCTTAGCCCTGTCTGATCTCTTACTCCACTCCTCAGATGATTTGTCAATGCATGAGGTCTTCCAATGAAATTCTTTTCACAAAACTGCACGCAAACAGATTTTCCACAAAACTGCATGCAACAATTTTTTCACATAACTTCATGCATGACTACTTTCACTTGATTCAATGACCCACGAGTATGGCACATTCCACATCAATACTCTCTTTCTGATTGTGTTGAATAATTGGCAATTCTCGATCATTTATCGTTGTCCAGGAATTGCAAACGGAGACCTGTACACGCTATGTCGTTGAGGGGATATTCTGTAACGAATCAATCCATAGATTGCACCACAATCTATCATATAATTCACTCATATCTCAACATCTTATAAGAGAATTTGATGATAGATCTTCTGTAACATGTCTCCTCGCAGTGCATCACACAGTGTTGAGAAGGCGTATAGCCAATCAACTCTTTATTGAATTCTCATATTGTAATAACAGTCTTCCTCCAATCCTATGGATAACCTTCGGCTCTAATTTTTTTTAAACACATATGGCAAAAAAAATGGAAAAAAGAAAGAAGGAACACACATAATAAAAATACCTCTGCACTAAATCACCAGCTCCAGATCTGCGAGTTCACAAAATTATGGGTGTCGTTATTTTGAGAAGCCTCTCGCCTTCAAAACAGATTCAGGTAGGTTGATTTGACTCACCACGCGCTCCAATAACGGCCTTTTCCAATAGCTCCAACACCAAAAATTGGAATATTATAATTTCATATGCAGCTCGCACTATTTCTTCACATTCACAACAATTGACTGATTTTTTTGACTTGGGTAAAATGGTGCTGTGCGTTTAACAATTGACTGATTTTTTTGACTTTTTTTACAGATTTGAATTTTACATTGGGGAATCATGTTTTTACCTCATGTAATTGATGATGTAAATGTAATTATCATGCTTTTACTATTACCGAGGGTAAATAGATTAGGTAAATGAACTAAATGAGGTATAATGAATTAGTTCACAAAATTTAGGGATGAGTCACTTTGACCAACCTACACTCTAGGTTTCAGTTCAAACTTTAGTGGATCAGCTCCTCCTCTCATGGATTCGACCCTTGAGGTTGGGAGAGGTTTTTTTAGGCCTATATCATGTCATTTTTTACTCATTTTCAAAGGTTGGAAGTTGGAATCAGTTTGATTTTGCTAGTTGATCAAGGGAACTTGTACTCAGTTTTGGCCAAGCTAATAAAGAGGAGTCGCAGCTACATTTATGGGATACATGTGGTATTGATTGTCTTTCATAGTTTCTTCTTCAGTCAAATATGTTTGAATTTACTTTTCATTCCACTTCCATGTCCATGTTATGATATTTTACAAGTTTGAAATTCATAACACTTGCTTGCACATGCTCTGTTTTGGGTATCTGATCATATTTTGTTCATTATCTTCTATCTGAGAGAAATGCATCCCTTATGCTTTTCTCAGCCTTCTTATAGTTTCAAAACCTCTCCATAACCATTCTCTTCAAGTGATTGGCATTTTACCTACCTTGCCCCATTGATCCCTGCAGCCCTAACTCCATTTTCCCTGACCTGGTTTTCCTTGACCTAATTCCTTTATCCACTGATTTCCCCAACTAAATCAATTCGAAACAACCCCCCTGTACTCTATATCTAGCCTAAAAACCCTAATTTCTCCAGCCCTCCTATTTGTGACCCTTTTGGAGAGAGCCCTCTCCGACTTGATAGGTCTATCTGTCAAGTCAAAAGCTTGGTTTGTGGTTACCTCTGTTGGGATTCCTTCCTCAGCCTTGGGAATCTGGTGGAGTGATAATAATAAGAATTCTTTATATGTTTTGAAAGTTGAGTAACATTTTTGGTGTGTAGGAAACACTATTGGTTTGAATGGAATAACACTCTCATTTTCATTTGTAACCCTACCATGAACACCCTCCTTTCATCCTCAACAACTTCTTCAAAGCAGCCTACGCACATAAATTTTATTTCAGATTTGTTAAAACCATTGTTTGCATTCCCTCCTTGTGAAATATGGGCTCTTGAGGAGTACTAAGATTGGAAATGACTTACATATCCTTCCCTAAAGTCCTACTAACTTTCCTTGCCTTCAGATCAATTTCTAAACCCTCAAAATGTCGTAGATCCAATCGTGTAGCAATATAGGGAAATCTTGTAGCATTTCATAGCACCACGAAGAACCCCTCAAAACTTGATCAAAATTGTCCTTTAAGCTTAATTTTTTCTTATTATACCTTCACAATGTCTCCTAGGCTATAGAACCAAGCTTGAGGAAGATTAGAGACAATTTAGAACTTTCCTTTATATCACTATAATTGATTTGTTCAATTAGGGTTAGCTATTGAGTTCATGAATTTGATAGCACGTGGTTAGTTTACATTGTTATTTTTTGAAGATATTATTGAATTTTGTCATTAGAATAGAATATCCTTTGAATTTAGTAGTTTAGGATTGATTTCATGCTATTTACTTTATGCAGATACACTAGGTTTATTTCTCTGTCATTTATTTTCTGCAAGAAGTTAGGTTTTCATTCCAAGCATTTCAATTCCTTCAAGTAGATTAGAATTTCCTTTTATGCACCATTTAAATTTCTTGCAAGTAGATTATAGTTTAATTTTATGCAATATTTACATTCCTCCCAAGTAGATTTGGATTTCCTTTTATGCAACATCTTTCCTTCTTGCAAAATCTAGATTGAGTTTGCAAAATGGTCTCTGCACATCTTGGTTTGATCCACTGCCTTAGAGAAGATTAAGTATAACTTAGCTCATTTTACATACACCATTGTCACCTCCTAACTTTATATGAATCCCAGTTTGATAAATTAAAGTTGGTAGCCTTGGGATTTGTAACATCCTTGTTTCAATACTAGAATTCATCACTTTGTGGTGTCGTTGTCCTGGAGGTGTCTAAGTTGGTGTTGATTCTGCTTTGAGTTTCTTTCTCTTTTCATTTTATTTCTTGAAAAACAAAAATAATCCTTTGCATAAATTCTTTTTCTATCTATAAATATTGAAGGAAAAGAGAGAAAAACACAAAAGAACACATTTATTTCATGCCTCGTAGGTTTAGGGATAATCTAGAGAAAAAATTTCCAGAAACCCTCACTCCTACAAGAAGTCAACCATCACTCTTCTTTTGTGACTGTGGACCTCCTACTATGACCACAAAGTAAGTGGATAACCCTTTAGGTGAGTAGCTATAGATATTTGAAGAACCTATAGGGGAGTGTTGACGGCGTTGGATGGCGCCAACATAAAGGGGATCTCCCCGATGTGAGGTCTCCCAATTTTACCTCACACCATTTGGTGTAGGATTCTCATCTAGCTATATGGTTCAGCCACCATTGCAAAGGTTTTATAGCTATGCCTTAGTTGAAACACATACACAAGAGATCATAAACACCTCTTTGGGGTAACAAGTACGTAAGCTTTGTGTGACACCAAATGTAGAATGCATAGGAAACTTCCATGGCTGGAAAATGGAAACAAGCCTCTGGTTAGGGAAGTAAAAGTATTATCCTAAGGGAGACCCATGAGTATAAGAGAAATATTTGTTGATTTACCTGCAAATTCGTTCACAAGATAAATAACAATCATAAAAGCATAACAACACTCATTTAACAATATCCATATCTAAGTAATGAAATAGTTCACTAATATTAGTATGCATTGTGCCAACATGTACCATAAACATAACAATAACAGTCTTACTATATCCACGATACATGCATGAAGAAGTGTTGGATCAATGATATTGTGATTATAAATGAAAAATTCTAAGTACGTTGTTACGTAGGTGAAACACTAGATCCAATAGTGGAACATGAAGCTACAACTTACTTCTCCAAAGAGTGATCCATCTCCTATGCAATACAAGAGAAGCCAATGCAAAACTATAATAATCCCAGCTCCATACTTGAGTTATGAGGTGCTATTTATAACAAATGGCAATGCCTTTTGAGTTTCCTCATGACTCTTCAACTTCTATGACATATGGGCTTCCATACAACCATTCACATTCTATACATGATATTTTACATTCCACGAGTGAATTTTCACATTCCACATGTTTCTCTTGGACTTCATTACATTAAACTCATTAAAAAGGATAAAATACATGTAAGAAGGTGGCTATATGAGACAAAACTTCTAATAGTGAACAAATTATATTAAATTGATAAGTCATTTGCTTCTTCATGGATATCATTGGTAATGTATGTGTGCCACACTCTAAAATCTATAGTAATTACTTTAATCATGACTGGAAAGTATGCTACAAAATCTAGTGCTTCTGTCAATATGGATTTGGAGCTTGATTGTACACTATTCCATAGCCATGATAGTTTCATGTGAGATTTAGTTGGTGCAATGGCATGGCATGCAGTATAATGATGTATTTAGTGATACCCAAGCCTTCAAGTTTTGATGTTTGATTTATTTTTTCTATCTAATTCATCACTTCTTGTAAGATTATTTCCCTGCCTCTTATCTCTCCAAGTGATCCCACTGAAGGCATTCCATGTTTCTGTGCTAGAGAATCCAAACCGTTGTGCAGTAGACTATAAGCGACCATAGTGTTGTAGAGATTATATAACATGCATGTATATCTTGGATTCACCCGATCTAACAATGTACTAAAGTTAAATACTGAATCTTCTACAAATATTTTTGTGGAATTAAAAACACAATCGCTAATCACATGAACATGAAGAAATATCAATCACACACAACATAAATAATTTCCCGGGGAATGCTTAGAGCTAAAAACCCCACTATATTCTATTTTATATTAAGCATGGATCATGAAACAATCACATACAAAACTATTCTCACAAGAGCCCTCCAGTACTCAGCTAATTGTCTCACACTATCAGATGAAAAACTGACCAACACATAGCCAATTCTCAGCCTCCAGAGAACCTGTCTTGCTTGCACAATCCCTGATGGTATAGATCCCTAAAAGATAGGAATTCTTGCTTTCCTTGACTGCGTAAGTATCATGGGCACTCCAATGGTGGTTTCATGTGTTCAAACCAATAATCCTACAACTGATAGTCAACCTCCCTTTCACCTATAACTCAACTGGGTCTCCACTAGATCTGACATGCTTGCAACTAATAATAGTAAATCCTCAGTTGCATGTGAGATCACTGATTGTAAATTAATTAATATTTAATTCATTAGATCTCTCACTAGTGTATCTTCAGTTACAACTAGCACAACTGATTTTAACTCAATTGATTAAGTTAAACTATTTACAACTTGCATTAACTCATGCACCACTGCACTTCAAACTCTGTTACAACTAGAATTACTCAGCATGCCTCACCAACTACCTCTAACTCAAAATTTGTTGGGTGTGGAGCTTGATTATCTTGTTTATTTTGTATCACAGCGTTTGCCTCCTGTACCTTAATGGGGGCGGCAACACCGCCCATAATTAAATGCTGCCTGGGGGGCCTGGGGGGGGGCATGGCTCCCTAGCGGGGGGTTTCGGGGGCAGCGCCCCCGAATCTAAAAATAGATGTAAAATCACCTTGTAAAAGTATAGTAATTTCTATTCAATCTGGGCCATTCATTAGGCGGATGATCTGACGGTAGAAGTTATGTTTAGTTTAGGTTTTTTTCCCTAGAAGGAAACCCCTCGCTTTGTATGAGGGTATTGTATTGCGGCTATGTATTGTATGTGTATTATATAAGCGAGAAACATATAGGGAGACTGTGAGAGAGAACATAGGATATTACAAAGGATCTGTTGTAGGTTGTGTCTCCTCATTTTGCTAGATAATAGAAAGGAAGGATTGGTTGTTCGGGGTGGACATAGCCCAAACTGGGTGAACCACGTATATATGTGTCTCTCTAGTTTTATGTGTTTTGTGTGCTTGTGTTTTCCGCATATTTTATGTTTTGCATTGCTCTATAATATATAATTTTCTAACAACTAGTATCAGAGCCGAAAATCTATTTGGCTGATAAACTCGCAGGAAAGAAGGGTTCCTGGTTGGAGTGGGAGCAATGGCGAAAGATGGAAAGTTTAGGGTCAATAAATTTAACGGCAAAAACCTCCCACTGTGGAAGATTCAGATGGAAGATTATCTGTATCAGAAAGATCTATACCTACCATTGAGCGGAAAGACAAAGAAGCTGACAGCTATGACAGACGCAAAATGGGAGATTCTCGATAGAAAGGCACTTGGAAAAATATGGTTGTGCCTCGCGGCGTCGGTAGCCTTCAATATTTCAAAGGAAACAACAACATAGGGTTTGATTAAGGCATTGATGAAACTATATGAAAAACCCTCAGCCTAAAACAAGGTATTTCTTATGAAACGTTTATTTAATATGAAGATGTCAGAAGGTGGATTTGTTGCAGACCATTTAAATGATTTTAATACAGTTACCAGTCAGTTAAGTTCTATAGGGGTAAAATTTGATGATGAAGTTAGGGCTCTTTTATTTCTGTGCTCATTACCATAAAGCTGGAATGATTTAGTTATGGCCATTAGTAACTCTGTCTCTAGATCTAATTCTTTAAATTTTGATGATGTTGTCGGTGCTATCCTGAGCGAGGAAATGCGACAAAAGCTTCAGTGATACATCGGGTAATGCTTTGAGTGAAGAGTCTAGGGGAAGAAGAATGGAAAGAGGAAAGAGCCTGGGATATCATAGTAAATCAAGGAAAGGCAGATCCAAGTCCAGATCGGGTATAGTGTGCTAGAAATGTGGAAAGAAAGGACACCTAAAGAAATACTGTAGATCTCATAAGGGAAAATAAGGAGACGCACAACAAGAAAACAATCATGAAGCAAATGTGACGGTGATTTGTTACAAGATGCTTTGATTCTTTCTTTTGAAAATGTTACTGATTCCTGGGTGGTAGATTCAGGGGTTTCATTCCATGCCACACCTGATAAGAAATATTTTCATGACTACGTTCAAGGAGATTTTGGACAAGTTCGTTTGCGTGATGATAAACCCTGTAAAATTTTTGGAATGGGTAAAGTTCTTGTAAAATAGCAGAATGGAAACCAATTGCTATTAAAGGAGGTAAGGCATGTTCCAGATCTAAAGAAAAATCTGATTTTAACAGGGAAGTTAGGCGGTGAAGTTTGTGTGACAACTTTCACAGATAAAACTTGGAAGGTCACCAAAGGAGCCCTGGTAATAGCAAAAGGCGAAAAGGTTGGTACATTGTATTTATGAAATGGTATTTCTAACTCTGTTAATGCTTTAACTTCCAAAGGAGCAGATGCAGCATTATGGCATCATAGGCTCAGACACATGAGTGAGGAAGGGGATGAAGGTTCTTCACTCAATAAATTTGTTGCTGAGTTTAAAGAATGTTGATTTGGATTTCTGTGAGAATTGCATTTATGGAAAATAGAAGAGAGTCAAAATTCTCAAAGTTGGGAAAGAAAAGAAGAGCGAAAAATTAGAGCTTGTGCATACAGATGTATGGGGACTTGCTCAGGTATCATCTCTTGGTGGCTCTCGTTATTATGTTACTTTTATTGATGATGCAACTAGAAAAACCTAGATTTATTGTATTCAAAATAAATATGATGTATTTGATACTTTCAAGCAATGGAAAGATTTGGTTGAGATTGAGATAGAAAAGAAGTTGAAGTGTCTCAGATCAGAAAATGGAGGTGACTACTGCAGCAAAGAGTTTTATAGGTCTTTTCATAGCATGGAATTATCAGAGAGAAGACAGTTCCAAGAACACCACAAGAAAACGGTGTGTCAGAAAGGATGAACAGAATAATCATGGAGCGTGCAAGGTGCATGAGATTGCATGAAGGACTGCCTTTACAATTTTGAGCAGATGATGTAGATATTTTTGTTTATCTAATAAACAGAGGACCTTCAAGTTCCTTGAATGGTGGTATTCCAGAGGAAGCATGGACATGTAAAAAGGTAAACTACCCATTTTTAAATCATTTTGGTTGTGAGGCCTTTGTCCATATTAATAAAGAAAACAGAACAAAGCTTGAGGAAAAATCAAAGAAATGTACCTTTATTGGATATGGTGTTAATTATTTTGGTTATCACTTATATGATTATGAAAATCACAAAATCATTAGGAGCAGATATATAATATTCATTGAAAAGGTATTGTATAAGAATCAGTTGTAGGAAAAGAAAGAGGAAAATGAAAACAAAGAATACACAGTTCTTGATGAGATCACAAAAAAATTAAAGGTGCTTGAAAATAATAATAATCAACAACCACAACAACAGCAACCACCACAACAGCAACAAGCACCTCAAACACCTGAAAGTGGCGTCAGAAGATCTACCAGGATAAGCAAAACCCCTGAACGATACTCTCCTTCATTATATTATTTATTGTTGAATGATTCTGGTGAACCAGAATGTTATGAAGAAGCATTTCATGTTGAAAGCAGGAAGAAGTGGTAGCTAGCCATGGAAGAAGAGATGGACTCCTTAATGCATAACCAGACATGGGACTTAGTCAGGTTGGCTGCAGGTAAAAATACATTGCAGAATAAATGGGTTTACAGGCTGAAGGAAGAAGATGGAGGAAAACATAGGTACAAATCTAGACTTGTGGTGAAGGGGTTTGCACAGAAGAAAGGTATTGATTTTGATAAAATATTTTCTCTTGTTGTTAAGATGACTTCAATCAAAACTATTTTAAGTCTTATAGCAGCAGAATATTTACATCTTGAGGAGTTAGATGTAAAGACAACATTTCTCCATGGAGATTTGGAGGAAGAGATCTATATGCAGAAACCAGAAGGATATGATATCAAAGGGAAGGAAAAATTAGTGTGCATGCTAAAAAAGAGCTTGTATGGCTTAAAATAGGCTCCAAGGCAGTGGTATCTAAAATTTGACAGGTTTATGTTTGAACAAGGTTATACTAGATGTCACTCTGATCATTGTGTTTATCTGAAAAAAGAAAAATGATGGCAGCTATATTATATTGTTATTGTATGTAGATGACATGCTTGTTGCAGGGTCTAACATGCAGGAAATAAATGTGCTCAAAAGAAAATTGACAAATTCATTTGCAATGAAGGATTTGGGAGTTGCAAAACAAATCCTTGGTATGAGAATAAGTAGAGACATGAAAAATCGCAAATTAACACTGTCTCAGAATGAGTACATACAAAATATGTTGAAAATATTTAATATGCAGAATGCAAAACCAGTTAGTACACCTTTTTCTAGCCATTTCAAACTTAGTAAAGAGATATGCCCCAAGACCCAAGAAGAAATGGACTATATTTCTAAAGTTCCATATGCATCAGCAGTTGGAAGCTTAATGTATGCAATGGTCTGCACAAGGTTTGATATTGCACATGCAGTGGAAGTTGTAAGTAGGTACATGAGCAATCCAGGAAAATAACATTGGATGGCAGTAAAATGGATTCTCAAATATTTGAGAGGTGCCACAAATCAAGCATTATTCTTTGGTGGTTCAAACATTTCTCTACAGGGATATGTTGATGTAGATATGGTAGGTGACATAGATAACAGGAGGAGCACTGCAGGATATGTATTTACTGTAGGTGGAACAGTTGTTAGTTGGGTTTCAAAAATCCAAAGTGTTGATGCACTTTCAACAACAGAAGCAGAGTATGTTGCTGCTATAGAGGCTAATAAAGAAATGATTTGGTTACAAAGGTTTATGGATGAATTGGGTAAGAAGCATGACATGGGCACGTTATACAGTGATAGCCAAAGTGCCATTCATCTTGAAAAGAACTCAGCATTTCATTCCAGGACTAAACACATACATCTCAAGTACCATTTCATACGGTCAGTATTGGAAGATGGACAGTTGAAGCTGGAAAGGATACACACTAGCCAAAATCCTGCAGATATACTAACAAAAGTTGTAACCAGGGAGAAACTGAGAATATTCTCAGTTTCAATTGGTCTTCAAGGATGATGATAAAGATGAGAAATAGCCAGGTCCAAAGAGGAGTCATTGTCTAACAAATGAAGCAGCGGTGGAGTTGCTACAATCAGTCTCCAAGTGGGAGATTGTTGGGTGTGGAGCCTAATTATCTTATTTATTTTGTATCACAACATTGGACCCCTGTACCTTAATGGGGGCGACAATGCCTCCCATAATTAAACGTTGCCTAGGGTGTCCAGGGGGTGGCTCCCTGGTGGGGGGTTTAGGGGGCAGTGCCCCTGAAGCTAAAAACAAATGTAAAATTGCCTTGTAAAAGTATAGTAATTTCTACTCAATCTGGGCCATTCATTAGGCAGATGATTTGACGGTAGAAGTTATGTTTATTTTATGGTTTTTTTCCCTAGAAGGCAACCCCTCACTTTGTATGAGGTTATTGTATTGCAGTTGTGTATTGTATGTGTATTCTATAAGCGAGAAACATGTAGGGAGACTGTGAGAGATAACAGAGGATATTACAATGGATCTGTTGTAGGTTGTGTCTCTTCATTTTGCTAGATAATAGAAAGGAAGGATTGGCTATTCAGGGTGGAAATAGCCCAAATTGGTTGAACCACGTATATCTGTGTCTCTATGGTTTTATGTGTTTTGTGTGCTTGTGTTTTAAGCATATTTTATGTGTTGCATTGCTCTGTAATATATAATTTTCTAACAAAATTCATTAGCTAACTGAATTTATCACTTTCAGTTAACTGATTCAAGTCAACATTGAGAATAGATTACATTTTAATGTCTATCTTAATTAAGGGATAACTGAAATAGACATGAACCAAAAAATAGCATTGTGGACCCCACCCTAGTCTGGGTGCTTAATGCAACTAGGGGTGGGTGCTAAAATTTTCTTGTTGAATCTCAACACTCCCTCTCAACAATCAAGAGATTATCCTTCACCCCAATCTTGTCTCTATGGTATTCAAATTTTCTCCTGGTGAGTTCCTTCGTTAGAATGTCCGCATCTTGATCTTCCATGGGAATGTACTGAAGCAACATGATCCTTCTCTGCACAAAATATCTGAGATGATGGTACCATATATCTATATTCTTGGACCTCTCATGAAACACAGGATTAATCGAGAGTTTAATGCAACTCTGATTATCATAATGAATCATTGTGTGATCCATCTAAGAACCAAACAAACCAACCAAGATCTTGCTTATCCAGATAGCCTCACTTGTAGCTTGAATTGCTGCCATGTATTTCGCTTCTGCTGAACTGAGTGCCACATATCGTTGTTTCCTAATGTACCAGGAAACTGATGTTGATCCAATGCTAAATATCCTCCTTGATGTGCTCTTTCTATATGATGGACTGCCAGCCTAATATGTATCCGTGAAGCCATGCAACTTCACTCCCTTTGTCCATCTATACCATATACCATACTCTGATGTTACCCTCAAGTATCTCAGGACATGCTTCCCCGCCTTCCAAAAGAGCTTGGTATGCTTAACCATAGCTTCAATCAGCTGGTTAACTACATAGAAAATTTATGGTCTCGTGTTCACAAAATACATTAACAAACCCACTAACTTCATGTAGGTAGTAGCATCCACTACCTATCCAGAAGTAGCACCCTCTTTCCTCCAATTTCCTGGAAGAGGAGTATCCATGGGTTTGCAGTTCTCCATGTTAAACTTACCCAGTATCTCCTTTGCATACTTGCCTTGAGACACAAAAATTTCACCATCTCGTTGCCATATTTCCAATCCAAGGAAATAATGAAGGAGCCTCATGTCCTTCATTTTGAACTCCCTTGCAAGATCCTCCTTGGATGAGTCTATCAGCTGCTCATCACCACTCAAAATTAAATCATCGACATAAAGAACAATGATAAATAGCTTACCCTCAACCACAATATGGTATAGGTTTGCATCTACTTCACTTTTGGTGAAGCCTAATCCATTGAAATAGTTTTCTATCCAAGTGTACCAAGCATGGGGTGCTTGCTTCAGCCCAAACAGTGCTCTTTTGAGTCGGCACACATGCGAATCATTGTTGAAGATCTCGAAACCTTCAGGCTTCTCTACGTACACCTCTTCCTCAATGGTACCATTGAGAAACATAGTTTTCACATCCAACTAATGAATGTGCTAGCCCATCTACATTGAGAGTGCAAGGATGAACCTTATGGAAGAGTACCTTGTAACAAGTGCAAAAGTCTCATCATAATCTATCCCCTTGACCTGTGAGAATCCCCGAGCCACAAATCTGCCCTTGTATTTCTCCACACTCTCATAAGCATATTGATTTATCTTGTAGATCCATCTTGATCCAACCACTGATTTGTCGGTCGGTCTTGGGACTATCTCCCTTGCATTGTTCTTGACAATGGAGTCACATTCCTCCACCATTGCATCAACCCAAGTTGGTTGTTGCACTGCTTCCTAAAAGGAAGATGGTTTTATCAAAATACATTTGCTCATAATATCCATGTACCCAGTAAATCAGTTAGGAGATTGTCTCTGTCTGTGCTGTGAAGTAGGGACTCGTACATTCTCCACAACATCAAGTCTCAATCTATCAGCTTCCGGGGTGCGCCTTCCGCCATTTCTGATGGATGGATCTGCATGAGTGTTTTCCTCCACTCCATGAACCTCCTCATGTGGCTGACACACATCTTGAGACTCATCCTTGGGAACCAAAAATTCCTCCTCTGCATGCAAGTCCAACTCCCTCTCAAGGGACAACCACATGGCTTTCTCCTCATCAAATTTGATATCCCGTCACACAACAGTCATTCTGTTGTTTGGAAAATACACACGATAATTATGGGGTGTTTTAGTGTACCCCACATAAATCCCAACCTCATTTTTTGGTTCCAGCTTCTTCCTGGTGTCCTTAGTCTCATGCACATAAAAAAATGAGCCAAAAATCTTAAAGTGTGAAACATCACATTTCTTACCAGTGAAAGCCTCTTCAAGTGTACTCATGCCAAGTACTCTATGAGGACAACAATTTTGCACATGTATCGTTGTGTTGAATTCTTCCGCCCATAGATGCATCGGTAGGACTTGATCATGCAACATCGCTCGTGCTACACCCACAATAATTATGTTATTCCTCTCCATGAACCCATTCTGATGTGGGTTATGAGGCGCTATGATTCCTCTTCGAATTCCTTCTTTGCTGCAAAAGTTCTTGAATTTGACAGAGATGTATTCTCCACCATTATCACTCCTAAGAGCCTTTACTTGATTCCCCAAATCTTTCTCCCCTAGTGCTTTAAAATCATAGAACTTAGAGAATGTTTGATCTTTCTTCTGCATGAAGAATATCCAGCACTTATGAGAAAATTCATCAACAAATATTACATAGTGCTTATGTTTTGTTGTTGAACCAACCGAGAAAGGACCACACACGTCTGTGTGAAATATCTCAAGGATCCCCAAAGCTCAGTTTTCCTTCTCATGAAATGTGGCCTTTACATATTTTCCCATAATACAACCCTTGCATGTGTCTGACTGCACTAGTGTACCCCTGGGAAGACCAGTAGAAATTTGTTGCATGGCTTTCAAGGCTCCATAGTGAAGATGGCCCAATCACATGTGCCATAATTCACCCTCATCCCGACTCACCACTTGACCTGCCTTTCCCATCATTGTTGCACAGCCATCTACCTCCAGGTTTTAGAGATTCTTAACTTGAATCCCTACCCTCTTGGCTTGTCTCATTTTTTATGTCGTAAGAAATATTTTCCTTCACTAAAAACAACATCATATCCTCTATCCTCCAACACTACGACTAAGCCCAAATTTTTATTCAGACTTGGTACATGCATTACATCTTTTAATTGAAATGGTTTACCTGAATCCCTCTAAAAAGTAATGGTACCAATCCTAGTAGCATTGTACTGTCCGTCGTCGCCCATTTCAATATGCATCTGGAGATCTTTTTCCTCCAAGCCACTGAAAAGTTCCTTATCTCCCAACATGTGAAAGGAAGCGCCACTATCCAAATACCACACAGATCCCAATGCACTAGACACCATGCAATCGATCAATGAGAATTCAAGCTCAAATTGTGAGGAAAGCGCCTCACCAACTGCAGATCCTCTAGCCTTATTTTTCTTCTTATTTTGTGGACAGTTAGTAGAAAAATTCCCATGCTCGTGACAGTGAAAACACTTCACCTTCGACATGTCCTGCTTCTTTCCATTCTTGGACTCAGATTTAGAATGGAATTTCTTCCACTTCCCCCTTCTCGACTTGGCATCCAAAGAACAATCCTCTTCATCCTCATTCTTAGGTGAAGATCCATCTTTGGTGTTCCGTCTGAACTCCTCCTACACCAAATCCGACCAGAGTCGTTCCTAATCTGGAAATGTTTCCCTTCCATTGACAGAGCCTTGATAACTGTGCCAATTCTTGGGAAGTCCTAGGAGAGCCAAGCTCACCAAATAATCATCATCAATTGTTATTCCAATGCTCCCCAGTTCATTTCGACATTGGACAAACTTTGTTAGATATTTTGGAATGGTTTCGCCCTTTTCCATATTGATCTTCCTGAGTTTATCTTTGAGCACCAATTTCCTATGGCCACTTCTACTTTGGAATAGATTCGTCAAATCCTTCCACATTGCATATGGTGTGGCTTTCCCATGGAGGCTTGAGACAGTGTGGTCTAGTACTCCCTCCAACATGATCCTCCTCTCCTTTGCCACTTTCTTTTTCCATGCATCAATATTTGCAGCATCTGCCACAGCGGGTTTAGGAACATCAGTGCCAATGACTTCATTTAAGCCATTTTCTTCAAGTACTGCCTCCATCCTATTCTTCCAAGAAATATAGTTCAAGCTACCCTCGAGTGCATACTCCAACCTCAAGCCATTGAAATCCATTTTGATCTTGAATCAGTTGTAGCACCAGGAAATTATTTCTGTAAATTTGAAATCTATCCAGTCACAAACTCAGATCCTGCTTCACTTCTGCAATTTCATGTGCTCTAATACCATGTATAAATTATACAACATGCATGTATATCTTGGATTCACCCGATCTGACTATGTACTAAATTTAAAGACCTAATCGCTTCTACATATCTTTTTTCGGAATTAAAAACACAATCGTTAATCACATGAACATGAAGAAAGATTAATCACATAGAACACAGATAATTTCCCGGGAAAATATTACAGCTAAAAACCCCACTATCTTCTATTGTATATTAAGCACGGATCATGAAATAATTACATAGAAAATTCTTCTCATAAGATCCCTCCAGTACTCAGCTAATTGTCTCACATTGTCATATGCAAAACTAACCACACATAGCCAATTCTCAGCCTCCAGACAGTCTACCTTGCTTGTGCAATCCTTGATGGTATATATCCCTAAAAGATAGGAATTATTGCCTTCCTTAACTGCGCAAGTATCATGGGAACTCCAATGGGTGCTTGGTTGCATGTGTGCAACCCAATAATCCTAGAAATTATAGTAAACCTCCCTTTCACCTAGAACTCAACTGGGTCTCCACTGGATCTGACATGCATGCAACTAATAATATTAAATCCTCAGTTGCATGTGAGATCACTGATTGTGAATTAATTAATATTTAATTCACTAGATATCTCACTAGTGTATCTTCAGTTACAACTATCACAATTGAGTTTAACTCACTTATCTGAGTTAAACTATTTACAACTTGCACTAACTCATGCACCACTGCACTTTGAACTCTGTTACAACTAGAATCACTCTGTATGCCTCACCAACTAACTCTAACTCAAAATTCACTAGCTAATTGAATTCATCACTTTTAGTTAATTAATTCAAGTCAACATTGATAATATATTACAGTTTAATGTCCATATTAATTAAGGGATAAAAAAAATAGACATGCACCCAAAAATAGCACGTTGGGCCCCACCCTAGTCTGGGTGCTTAATGCAACTAGGCATGGGTGCTAAAATTTTCTCATTGAACATCAACAAGTGCTAGCTGAGTGTTCTCTAATACGAATATAGTTCTGATGGCAGAGTCTCAGTTGTACTCTATCTATTTTAGTGGCAATCCTATCCTTCTTAATCAACTGTTGCGGAACATATGAATATTTGGCAACCCATTCTTGGAGTTGATCGACCACTTTGTTTGCCACTTTCAGGAGCTTTAGGACTTCTTGTGACTTGTTTTGGATACCAACAATGGGCACCACTAATTCATGTAGAAGTATCATTTCATCATACAACTGCACCATTGAATCCTCCATTGGCCCCAATTCCTCTTGTATGGCTAACTACCATTATGGTGTGTTGAATTTGTGTGAAGATAAATTTTTATTTTCCGCATCGAGGTATTTCGCTTGTTTCTTTATTGCAAAAAAATATTTCCTCAATCATGCATTCCCATTTTACAGATATTATGAGTTATCTTTTTATATTATTTAACATTAGCCGCCATGATTACCCAGGGAGTCCTCCTAGTATTGGCAGTTATCATCTTTTGTGTAGCTACAAAAACCAGATTTTGAGGATCATTTGGGAAGTATCTTCACCATTGTTGCACAATCCTTTTCTTCAACTGATCAAATTTGACATTATACACACCCATGACTTGGTATTTTGGTGGAGGTGTGATTCCCATCTCAGCAAATGGTAGATGGAAACTTGTGAGAGGACGTTCTTCCATAGAACCTGGTTCATCATCTATTGGATGGATGACATCATCTTCCACCAATTCTTATTCTATTTATTGAGTCATGTGTTCTTCCTCCAACCTTTGTGTTTCTTCCTCCTCCCATGACTTCCTTTTCTTCTCTTCTTCTAGTCTCTTTCTTTCCTCCTCCTCTTCTTGTTACATTCTTAGCAACTCATCTTGCTTCCTCTTCTCTTATTCTTGTTGCATACTTGCCTCTAATTCCATATTTTCCTATTTAGCTTGAATAAATCCCTTATTCAAAGGATCAAATCTCCATGTCCTACTACTTTATGTCATTGGATCATGCTTGATCCTTTTCCTAGGAGTTGTAGCCTTTACTTGAGCAGTTGCTTTTGGTTCGTCTTGTACATGTACCTCTTGAGCTAGTGGAACTTAAGGGGGACAAACTTAATTCTTGGATGTGTCTTTCTTAATGCATTGTACCAGTTCTTCACATTCTCATCCTTTGCAGTGGTATTAGTCATTGATGTGTCTCCCCAAGTGAATCTAATTTCGTCACAATGTTGCTTGCACACTCTTCTGGGGTATACCCATGAAAGTATATAACTGCAAATTGAAAGTGATCTAGCTCTTGCATTTCAACTTCTATCACCTTGTGGCTTTTTATCTCATATATTTTTATCCTCAAAAGGAAAGTGGGCCAAGGATAATTTTCCTTCTATAAAGAACTCCTGACAACCCTTCATTCAAATGATAAGCAACTTCTTGTAAGACCACCTTTTTAGTAAAATATCGCAGCATAATATGAGGATAAATCTGGCATCCAAAGCATTTGATATGTGTACCTTCCAGCATAGTAAACCAATCCATGATAGCATGTAATGACTTCTTCACCTAGTCAGTCATGCAAGGATTAGCAATCTCATATATCATCTGAAATATGACTGCAAATAAATTCTCTCCCAGTCTGTCATATGCCTTTCTGAAACTCAACTCTGACAACACCATTCAATTGAAGTAAAATGGAAACTTATCCTGTGGGGTCCAGTTCCAACACATCCCTGGGAATGCATATCATTCACATATCCCATCCAACATAAATGCAGAAATATAGAACTCTAGTGCCTGGTTTGTTCTTAGAGATGCTTTAGTCTGCCCAACATGATGTTGCAACTCAAAAGAAATTATGTATGAAAAATTTAATATTTAACCTCGGGTAACAATCAAGTTGAGCATGTATATCCAATTCTCTTCAAATACTTCAGCATTATTTTTCCCATGCGACCTACAACGCATAGAAATAAGGTATTGATAAACATCCTCGAGAATCCTGGTCTGATAAACTACAGATGGGTAGTGTCGAATTTTAATAAGCTCTTGACACCAAGGTTTGATGACGTCACTTGTGTCGAGATCAACCCATCTAGTGTAAAAGTTTTTATTGGCATACTCTATGGGCTTTAGCATCTTATAATTAGTATATATGTATTCTCCATAATAGGTGGAAATATGATGACCTCTTTCACTATGAAGCACCAAATCTGAACAATCCATGTGTGTTAGAATCCATTCAATTACCTCTACACAAGGAATGACTGAGAATCGGCATGTAATCTTGAGTATCTTGTACCACTTGATGTTGATTTATAATTCCAAATCTTTCAAATTTTCAGAGAATTATTTCTGCATGAAGGTGTCTTTGATGTATTTCCACGTGACCTCAATATATTTGCCTATGAAGCACTGTGTGTTTGTAATAATAGGAATGGTGAGCTTTGTAACTTCTACTCCTTCTTCAGATCTTACTTTTTAAAGAGTATAGGCCTATCAATTTTGGGGCATGGTTACTTGTACAAGAAATAAATTTTCATTAAAACAAGGAGGGCACATTGTTGAAGCATGAAGGAAGGTCAAGGCTCACAAGAAGCCTTCAAGGTGCGCTCATGCGCTCAAGAAAGAGAGATAGATCATCAAATGTGTAGGGCGCAATTTGAAATCATGAAGGAAGATCATTCGTGAGTTCAAGGTGCGCTCATGTGCTCAAAGAGGCTAAGAGGGTGTAAGGGAACACTTTAAAGAGATGAAGGGTCAGGCTTCAAGCCTTCAATATGTGCACATGTGCTCAAGCAGACAAGGAGGGATCAAGGGCACATGTTGAAGAGACGAAGGGGAAAAAACTCATGTGTTCAAGGTGTGCTCATGTGCTCAAGGAGGGCACAACTCTTCATGGTGAAGGAGTGCGCTCTTGAGGGAAAATTGTCTTTCTAGGTGCATTTTTATTTGATAATCAAGTATTTCATCTTCCAAAAGTGTGATTTGTCTTGGAATGGCTCAAGTACAAGTTCAAGAACAATATAGAATGATAGAAATTCCGAGAGGAAATATCTTCAATTTTTTATTGATTATGCCGAAATCATGACAAGAATATGAAGAGTCACAACCAACGATAACAATTTGACACTTGTAGAAAATAATGAATTTAAATTCCAGTGAAGAAGTTGAAAATAAATGAAACGCCAACAAGGAAATCAAGATCAACAGGAAAAACAAGAAAAGGAAATAAATAGACTATTAGGGGAATTTTGAGGTCTAAAATGGGCCTCCTAAGGAAATTATAAAATAATTGTGTAAATAATAAAATAAGATTTGATTACATCATCAAATTTTAGAGGGAAAAAAGAAAAAAATATTTTTTTAACTCATATTTTCAACTTATCTCCCAAATTTTTTGTCAAATTTCAAGCGGGAGTACTCGTTGGATACAAAATTTAATTCCTCATCCAAGGAGGACCCATGTTACATACTTTCGATGGACCCTGCTACATGAAAAATGAGAAATACATGAAAAACGTTATTGTATTCACATTTTTTCATGTATTTCTCATTTTTCGCACAACAGGCTCCATCGAAAGTACACAACATGGGTATTCATTGGATGAGGAATTAAATTTTTCATCCAACGAGTACTCCCGCTTGAAATTTGAGTAAAAACTTTGGGAGATAAGTTGAAAATACGAGTTGAAAAAATAGTTTTATTATTTTATTATTTTCTAATATTTTTACCATTTTACCTAAAAAATGGTGAATCATCCCCCATGGTTGACATCATCATCTTGAATCCTATTGGTTCCAATAAATTTTATTTTTGTTGTACATTTTTCTTAGGAGGCCCATTTTAGACCTCAAATTTCCCCTAATAAGTTACATGCAAAACTTACTTGTAATGAATATCAACAAAAAGTTTCTTGATCCAATTAAGTGTGCTCAACCTGTTGACCACACTTTGTCAACTACCCCATAGCAGTACACCCCCATTTTTTTAAATGGGATTCGTCATGTTCGACGTGGTCGCGCCATTCAGATTCCATCATCAGTGGACAGTTTTTATAAATGATGTAAACCCATTCTACATGTAATGATGTAAATGATCTAAGTAGGACCGTAAATGTATATAAAAACCTAAGTAAGCCTAGTATGTTGTTGATGATTTCCATCCTAGGAGGTTTTTTGTCTCACTGATTCACGTAAGTGATCGGAAGAGTTTTTCCCTCCATCCTCGCCCCAAATCTAGGGTGGATTTTGTCATCAGCATACTAAGTGAGTCCTAGTGTTTTCTATCAAGTCCTTGTAAAAGTAGTTTGAGCAACTTGGTCTACTAGATCATGTTTTGAGTCGCAGAATTGGGCATTTATTTGAGGGTCTATACGAATGGGTATTCCCCCTTCATGTGTAAATGTATTATCTTATGTAAAGAGGGTTGGAAAAATAATTAAAATCCCCTCTCAGTCAATTAATTAAATTTTCTGGTCAATTAATTTAAAAAAATCTTAAACCATAAATTTAATTAATTTAGGGTCCTAAGTTAGGATTAAATCTTTCAAAGGCAAAATTTGTGGGTCCTTGGAAAATGATTTTTAAAAGCCCCAAGCGAAGGGAATATTGGGAATTTTAAGAAATTTTGGACCTTTGGGCCTTCGTGGTTAAGTCAAAGTCAAAATTTTGGGGTAATTAACTCAAAAATAATATTTTTGAGTTAATTAAAATTGAATTAAATGATAAATTCGTTTTTTCCCCAAAATTTTAATTTCAACGCTCCTGATTAAAAGATGATTAAATCTTTTGGATGGTTGAGATTATTTTGACAACGATCACCCAAACTAGCCATTGGAGATTTTGTCCTATAAATTTAGAGGTCTTTTTCAGTATTGAGTCATCCAATCTCAAGATCGTGCAGTTGTTCTTAGAAGCTCTTGTAAATTTTGAGTAATAAAGCATAAAGACTTTGGGGTTACAAATTTTGATGTTCCTTTTCGGATCTATGTTGTGATTCATTTCTAAACTCTACTACTTTGTTTGAATTTTTATGGTTGATGGCTTTCATGGATTAATCTGCATACAGGTATCTTGTGCAGTTTTCTGGATTCATAAAATGACATTTTGATTTTTTCTGAGGGATCTCATGTTATTTTCTTAAATCTCTATCGATCTAAAGTTCAGATCTAAGTGTGCAGGAAAATATTTTTTTAAGATTTTGAGCATCTGGGGAAGTCTTCGGTTGGACCAACCGACTCTCAAATGACATAAATATGAAAAGCTCATTATTTGTTAAACTCCAAATCTATCTTACGAAATTGGTGGTTTTGCAGGATCTCCTAGGGCTTGTACCTCTCTTTCAATTTCATTTTCTAAAATTGTGCTGAAATGGGTTCAAATCTGGCCATGAGGGCCTCAGAATTGTAAATTAGTTTGTAAATTTGTAATTTTAAAAATTGTAAGGGTTTTTGGTGTATATATATTTCGGGATCTGACTGTTTTCTTGCAGATTGAGGGTTTAAATCAAAGAAAAATAATAATAATAATAATAAAAATAAAAATAAAAAAATAAAATAAAATAAAATAAAATTTAAGATCTAAGGCAGATCCAGCCTCTAGGGGCCAGATCTCGCCTCAAATCCCCACTATGGGCAAAGTATGGGTGTTGTTCAATTTAAGGAAGATCTAAATCTGGGTTCTAACAGAGAAAAAATTCGAGTTTTGCTGGACAAAATTTATGTTCTGGGTTTATTCATTGTAAAAGGTTGTCATTCCCATCGATTCCTGCAAAAAACGACTTACTCATCTGCTCCATCGTCCAGCATCATTCCGCCTTCACGCTGTGTCTTTTTCGATGTTTTTATCCATCCGCTGCCACAGACCCAACAATCGTCCCCATTTCTCCTACCGTCGACGACTAAGCTCCAACCTACAATACAAAACATCAACTTTTGTTGACCCCTCTTCTGCGATCTCTTGCCAGCTCTCTGTTCCAGCCATCGTCCATCTCATTCTTCGTGCCTCAATCTAGCATTTTCGAACCGTCCATCAGCTCCGTCCTCCACGCAGCAAACCCTTTGATCTGCCTGCTATCTTTCCGTCTGTATTTTATGCCTGTCGTCCCTCTCCTGCATTTGCCATCGAGTCCAGACTCCTCCAACCTGCAAGCTGCAAACGACCACGAAAAAATAAAAAACGTACATTTAAAAAAAAATCAAAACTCATGTTTATGCGTTAACTTGTCTTTTCGATTTAGATAGTGTTTAGTTGTTTAAATTTTTAGATTTGTAATATAGTGTTAAATTTAACTTCTTTCATTTTTTTTGTTAGTGTAGGTTTAGATTTTAGTTTTCGATGTCTTTTTAGGTTTAGTTTAATTTTAATGTTAGTTTTGGTTAGCATTTAGTTTAGAAGGTTCGATTTTGTTGGACTAAGTTTTAGTTAGGTTGTATTTATTTATTTATTTATTTTTATTTAGTTTAGGTTTGAGTTTTATTTAGTTCGATTTTTAGTTTAGTTTAAATTTTAGATTAAAACTTTTAAATTTAGATTTTAAATTTGTTTTAAGGTTTTGTTTTGTTTTTTTTGTTTTAGTTTAGATTTAATTTAGTTTTGTTTTAATCTAGTTTAATTTAGATTTAATTTAATTCTAACTTAGTTTAAATTTTAATTTGTGTTTTTAGTTTTTGTTTAATTATTAGATTCTAAATTTTAGCTTTAGTTTAGTTAGATTTCATTTTTGTGTAGTTAGATTTTAATTTTAGTATTTTCTTTAGAATTAGTTTAATTTTTGAAATAAAACAAAAAATAATAAAAAAATTTCAAAATCATAAAAAAATTTCAAAAATTTTCTAAGTCTTATAGTCAAATGAGCCTCAAATTTTTATCTGAAGTTTGACTATGGAACATTTTGATTTTCGAACTGGGTTATAATTGAAGCATCATAATTTCGAAAATACTTCAATATCTGGCATTCTCATATTATTGTGAGTTCAAGTTATTCATGGTTGTGGCGTTTTCAATTGAATATTCATTGTGGTCATTTAGCAGCAGTTATACATCCAATACTTATCTTTAATTGCATAACGGGATCTTGTTTGACTCCATAAGGTACTGGTTTTAACATAATCAATCTGTGAAATCTCGTTAATTTTATCAAGTGTTTGGTGTTTTAGCTGTGTCTCCTAGATTCTTCCTCTTCATTTCTAATAGGGTCTACCTCCCTTAGCTTGCAAGGAGATAGCTTAAATAGAGAGATTGGGGATAAAGGTGACAGCCCCCGATCTGAGCCATTGTCGCGGTGCCTAGACATCTATGCGACAACACAACCCAAATGAGAGTGATTACGAGAAAGAATGATTAACTGGGTTGATTATAAAGATATTACATCCAAATCCATTCCATGCATGCTCGCCACTTGTTGATGGATAGATAAGTTAGTTAGTGAAGGAAAGTGGGCTCATATTTTTTAGGATTTTGCCCACATGCAACAAGAAAGTGCATGCGTGAGTTAAAGAGGGTGCATGTCTTTGTGTCGAAGGAGTGCACTCATGAGGAGGGTGCATTATTTGAGCATCAAGGAGTGCGCTAATGTGGAGGGCACAGTTGTTCAGCCCGAAGGAGTGCGCTCAACAAGGAGGCAACTCTTTGTCATCTTGGAGTGTGCTTTTCCTAAAGAAAGTGATTTTCTTTGCTTTTGCGTGTGTTGCATGGCGAACAAAGCTAGTTACTAAGTCAAGAAAAACCTTGACTTCACCTATCCTTTGGAAAATATAACACAATCATTCTAAAGGTAAGGTGACGACACTTAGACAACATGAATTAGGAGGATGAAAAACTTAGCAAAAACATAAGGATAGCCAATCAAACAATTTGACACCACTAGATAGCTTGGAATGATAGTTCCAATATGCTCCAAAATTAAATTAGGAAAAAAATTTGGAGGGTCGTTGTCAAAACGATAACAAGGAGGAAAAACTTACATCACATGCCCAAGAAATGGCTGAAAATAGGCAGTTTGATCTCTTTCCAATCAGAGAAACCAACGGGGAAGCCATAATGAATAACATAAGCCCCACTGATCTTTCACACTTCCATGGCCTAGCTTTTGAACTCCCTAATACATTCATGTTTGAGTTTTTTGTGGTTTGTATAACATATGCTTACACTTTTGATGAAAAAAATCTAACTTTGTTTCCTTCCACTCTGAAGAAGAAAACCTACACTGGTTCATGAGTTTGGAAGGAGGAAATGTCACCATTTGGGCTCAAATGCACCAAGACTTCAATAAAAAATACATAGATTATTGTAGATCAAGAGACACAAAAGAGGAGATCTTTAGGATGACCCCAAGACCGGATGAATCCCTAAAGGACTATGAAGAAAGGTTTCAACTCATCTAAGCTAACTGCACCCTTGACCCTGAATTACTGAAGCTTGTTCTTCTCTGAGGGATCGGAGAGGATTTTTTGGAAACCATTAATATGTTATAAAGTGGAAAATTTTACCCACTAAATTATGATGATAAAGAAAGTATTCAGGAATCACTCAAGGGTTTCTAGGAAGAGAGGTAGGTCCATCTAAGGCCTGGAAAATTCTTCACCCTCTACCTCAGTTATCAAACATGAAATAACAAACATGGTAGAAGATTTCAAGAGTGAAATTTTGCAAACCTTTTCTTTACAAATGGACACAATGCAGATTAATAATAAACAAGAGGAGGTAGAAAAGGCACTAGCAATATTTTTCCCTAAATGCACCAAGAAGTATCCTAGAAATGAGTGCCCACTAAATGTAATAGAAATATGTTTTTTTTGTGAGGAGAACCATGCAACTAAAAAATTCCCCTCTCTTCCAAGTAGGAAGGTTGTATATCAAGGGATAGAAGGTGGCTTGGAGAAGCTTTTATTTTTCAACCAAATGAGGCCACAAGGCCCTCGACCATATTAGCAAGGTCCACAAGGTTTGCATTACCCTTCTTTCAATCCAAATCAGAGTGCATGTTTTTAGCCTTGGTATCCTCAAACAAACTCACCATGGTACATGCCTCCCCCTTAGTCCTATCCTACTTATTATCCTTTTAGATTGTCAATTCACCCTTCCATCTATATCAATCCCAACCTCCTCAATGGGGAATCCCTTCTCAAGAATGGAGGCCTTAGGAAACCCAACCACCTGCCTTAATACCTCCTCCTCCTCCTCTTAAACCATAACTACCCCATAATAATATACCCAAGCAACCTCATATTATTTCTCAACCTAATCTGAACTCGAAAAACAAGCAGGCCCAACAATTCTATAGTGGGGAAACATCCTATAGTGCCTCTGTTGTGAAGATGCAGGAAATAAACCTTAGTTATGGGAAGGTACTTGCAGATGCTCACCCACCTTCTCTGTCTGAAGATTTTAAAGAAGAGAAGGAAGACATTACCCCTTAAGCAAATATGCCTCCTTGTCATGAATGGTTGGTCCAACCTAAACAACACACCCTAGAAGAGGTTTAACTTCTGGGAGAACTAAAGAACCCGTGTGTCAAAATACCCCTTCTCCAGGGCATCAAATATGTTCCCATCTATAACAAGCTTATCAAGGAATAATGTTTCAAGAGGCTCGAAAGGAGGAAAAGAGGTTCCCCCATGATCAATTTTGTAGGGAAGATGGTTGATCTAATGCTTGGGAAGGTCATCTCCCCAAAGTATTTGGATCTTGGTATCCCAATAGCGGATGTACACATTAACAATATTATAGTCCCCAACACATTGAGTGATCTTGGGGACGAAATAAATATCTTGGCCAAGGAAAATATTTTGAAGCTCAACCTCCAAGGAGCCATGAAGAAAAACACCATGGTGCTGCAACTTGCAAAAGTATCCACAATATCCCCAAAGGGTGTTATTGAGGACGTGATGGTCTCCATCAGTTTCTGGTAGTACCCCACATATTTCCTTGTACTCCAACCCAATACTAAGTTCAATGGGTATCTTCTCACTTTAGGGAGACCTTGTTATCTACAGTTGCTGCTTATATCAAATGTAGAGCTAGGAACATGATAATTAAAAATGGGAACCTCACAAAGCAGCTTTTATTATACCCCCTTGCTCAACCCCTCGTTGAGAATGATTTACATGTGTGGGTAGACGAATAAGAAGAAGAATATTTCTATCAGTCATCCTCCTACCCAATATGTACATTAAAAATCATTGTAGGAAGCATGCAACTATATGAGGATGATATTATTGACAATTTTATGCAAACCCAACATCATGATGCCATGAAAATTGATGAAATAGTAGAGGTATATTTAGGGAAGCCTGAGAATAACACATGGGAAAAAATATGCACTAATGGTTCTGATAAATATCAGGCCAATATTGTGGAAATCAATCCATCTAAACCTTGAAAAATAGTCCTTCCCTCTCAATAGAGCAAGAAGAGAAATTTCTCACTGTTTAGAGACAACATCTTGATGCCTTTGCTTGGGACTATAAATATATGAAAGGGGTGTATCCCTTAAATTTTACACATCACATCTACATTAAAGAGGGAGGTAAACCTGTGTGCCAAAATCATAGGAGAATGAACCATTCCCTTTAAGACATTGTGAAAGAAGAAAACCAGAAGTTATTGGATGCGGGATTCATTTACCCTATTTCAGGTAGTGAGTGGGTTTCTCCTCTTGTCATAGTATCCAAGAAAAATGGGAAGTGGAGATTTTTTGTTGACTAAAGGGAACCTAACAAGGATACAAATAAATATCATTTTCCCTTACCGTTTATTGATCAAGTTTTGGATGGTCTTACAAGGAAGAAGTTATTTTCATTCTTGGATGGTTTCAATGGGTACAATCATATCCCCTACTACCTTCCAACGGACATTGTTGAGTATTTGTGTTGATTTTGTTCATGATACAATTGAATTTTATATGGATGACCTCACTCGTTATGGAAATTATTTCCAGGAAGCCCTCTCCAACCTGTGTAAATTTTTAAAGAAGTGCATTGAAATGAATCTCTCACTAAGTCGAGAAAAGTGTGTTTTTTTTTATGAATGTAGGGATTGTCCTATGTCACCTCCTCTCTAAGGAAGGGATCCAAGTTGACCCTAAAAATATTTCCAATATCAAAAGGTTCCCTATCCCTCGTAAACAAAGGGATGTTATGAGTTTATTAGGAATAGATAGATATTGTAGGATATTTATTAAGGCTTTTAGTTATATGGTCTCACCTTTACTTGTATTATTAACTAAGGATTCCATTTTTTGTTGGACAGGTAAGTGTTAATATTTGAAGAGATGAAGGAGAAATTAACCACTGCACCAATTCTTAGGGGTCCAAATTGGGCTTGTGACTTTACACATCCAAAAATATTCATCTAAAAATGTTATAGGGGAAGCCTTGGGACAAGTGTAAGGTAAGGTTCCATATGTCAGATATTTTATCATTAAGAATCTATCCAAGGCTAAACTCAACTACATGGTTACTGATAAAGAACTCTTATCTATTGTATAATCCTTGAACTAGTTTAGATGTTACATCATAGGGTACCAAGTTTTTTTACATATGATCATGCAACCATAAAGTACTTAATGAAAAAACCTGATGTCAATGCTAGGATCATTAGATGGTTATTGTTGTTACAACAGTTTGATCTAAAAAATTTTGATAAAATAGGAAAGGAAAATGTGGTTGCATATTTTTTGTTTAGACTAACATTTCTCATAGAGAATTAAGAGATGATAAATGATAAACTCATTGATGAGAACCTATTCACCATTTCATTGCTATCTCCTTAGTTTTTTGACATAGTAAACTTATTAGTTACTGGGATATTTCCTCATAACCTATCCTCTAAGGAAAAAAGTAGAATTAACAGAAGAAAAAAAACCTCTTGCACTTAGATTGGGGGAAATATTTTTAGATTGGGACCAGACCATATTTTGTGGAGGTATGTAAGGGAATATGAGATCTTTGAAATCCTCTCAACATGCCATGATGGACCCTGCGGGGATCAATTTGATACTAAGAGGACAACCTTGAAAATTTTCCAAGCAGGGTACTATTGGCCAACTTTACACCAAGATTCCAAAAGGTGCACTGCTAGATGTGATGAATGCCAAAGGATGGGTAAGCCTACACCAAAGGATGAAATTCTACTACATCCCCAAGTGGCTCTTAATCCATTTGAGAAGGGGGGCATGAATTTCATTGTACCAATTGACCCCTCATATAGAAAAAAGAATTCATCATTGTATGCATTGATTATTTTACAAAATGGATTGAATTGAAGGAAGTTAAGGAAACCACAGAACAAAAAGGTGGAATATATCTTGAGGGATAACATCTTCTACAAGTTTTGTTTCCCAAGGGAGTTGGTCATTAGTCAAGGGGCTCAGTTCACTTCTAATTTGATTGAGGGAAACATGGAGCAACATCACATCATACACAGAAAATCCACCCCCTATCATCCTTAAGAAAATTGGAAGGTGGAGGTGAAAAGTAGAGCCTTGGGAATCATCTTAACCAAATTTTTCAGCAACAACAAAAAGAATTGGATAACCCGACTTGTGGAAGCCACGTGGGCTTATAATACCACATGGATAACCACCACTGGTTTCCCTCCCTCTGAGCTATTTTATGGAAAAAAGGCACTATTTTCCATTGAATTTTAGTACAAAACTTTGACAATGGAAACACAATTGGACCTAGACATCACCAAAGCCCAGCAGGAGAGGCTTCAACAAATCAATTACCTTAATGAACTTAGGTTGCGGGCTCCCATGCATAATGAGGTTTTCCAATTGTAGAGGAATATTTGGCATACAAGAATATTAGGAAAATGATATTCTAAGAGGGTGATTGGGCCCTTATGTATCACTCCAGATTCAACAACTTCAAGGTAAATTTGATGACAATATGGATATGTCCCTACCTGGGGGGAAATTGTTATGAAAATGGCTTTGTCCAAATTAAAATAATTGATGACGAAAAAGTTACATTGTTAGCCAATGGTTACCGAATGAAGCTTTATAAGAGACCTCTGTCAAAAGAGGATTTTACCAATTCAATAAGCAGGGATATGAATGTTATTGGGAGCCTCAAATCTCCCAATACATCCAACCTCTTCTTAAAAAAAAAAACAGGGATATGAATGTGATTGGGAGCCTCAATCTCCCAATATATCCAACCTCTGATCAACAAAAAAAAAAAACTGGGTGAAAACCTCTATGAGGAGCTTGAGGCAAAGTCTTTGATTGAAAATCTCCAAGACATAGTCCAAGAATTTGAAAAAACAAAAAAAAAATATGAAAATAAATAAAATATCCCCAGGTGAAAACCTCCTTCAAGGCACCTAGGGCAGTCCTGTAGGTTGAAAACCTCCTTTGAGGTAGCCTACGGGTCCCAAAAATAAGAAGAAAAAAAAACACAAAAGAAAAGAAGAAAGACAAATAATATCTTACATTATTATTTCTCTAACATTTGTACAGGGCTCCAATGACATTCAATAGAGGTCAATAGACATGGAACCAACTTCAAAAGAATCACCTCCACACCCTCCAAATTAGCTCTATGAATTCACTCCATCCCTCCATTTGTTTTCTCCAAGTTTTCCCATCATCATATGCCCTTACTAACCTAATTATACCTCAATAATGAAGTGATACAATATGTCCCTATATTTCTATAGGATTGTCCCAGAATTGCTACAGGATTGTGATTGGTATAAAAAGAAGGAATATTTTGCGTGTTTTTCACTCAAGGACAAGGTGTGCGAGGGGGGTTGCAGGGCATAATAGCCTCATCATTAATTTTTCCACACCAGCTGATCTCTTCTCCACCTTCATACCCATATTTTTCAATTAAAATCCTTGTCTTCCATCACTTCATTCACCATTCCTATCACAGTAAATCCCTTTAACACCCATCCTTATCTTTCTTATAAATTAAAAAAAAAAAATTGAAGTGGTACTTGAAATAATTATAGCTTCTATCACGGTCTATGTGACTGCTATAGTAAGCCACATAGTCTTGTAGAATTTTGCACATGCCGTATAGGGACACAACTAGAGCACCAAATCAAAAAATCAATCATCATGGAGCACTTGAGGAATAAAAGCCCTGACCTTGAGAAGTTATTTGACCCTCTGCAAGTTGTTACAGAATCCTTGGTTCACCCAAAAATCAGCAACATATGATCCACAATGGTACCTGCATCCTAAATAATTTCATTATCAAGCATCAATCAGTAAGGAACATTTCAAAAAAAAATCTTCAAACAAATTCAAGGAGCAAGGAAAACAAAAATATGACATCTCAGAAGACATTCAAAGCAATCTCATCCATGTTTAGAAATTCCATGCAATCATCAAGTGATCAACACAACACCGAGCATCACTAGGTAGGCATGGGTGTGAAAAAATCCTAACCTTTTCCCTTGAGCACATCGTAGTCTAAAAAAAATTTTCAATTCATGAGAGATGAGGTTTTGTAAACTAGAAGTGGTCCAGTAGTCTCGTCCACCATTAAACAGTTAGCTAGAGTTATCTTTCTCTCTGATCACACATGTATAAAATGACAAAAACAAAAGGTTGATGATTACGAGGAGTGGGCCAACGAGCCTATGGTGGAGTTTTGATTGTGGTAGGTGGGGGCAAGCTCATAAAGCGCATTGAGCCCACCACCCATCCACTAATGGCATAAAAGAAGGTCTGAGCCTCATTTGTCATTAAATTTTCATTCTAAAAAAGGCAAGGAGGCCCACAACCTTCATTATAAGTCAAGCTACCTACACTAGAGGGTTCATAGGTTGCTACAGAAGAAGCTACAGGGTTGGGAGACAAATGCTACAGGATACAGATTGCATGCTACAACATTGATATTGGGTACTAAAGGATTGTCTCGAGAGGTGAAAAATAGCTCTGTCTTGTGAAATTACTCCCACAAAACCCTAGATCTATGAAGGAGCCTCCAAGGGAAGGGTAAGTACCTAATTTTCATCACCTCTCGTGAACAAGAAGTCTATGAAATTTTTTAAATTTTTCAACAGAACATCCTATAGAAAACATTTTAAAATTAAAGGAAATTGAAGTGTGAATTTCTCTTTGGAATTAAGCATAATAATATCCAAATGAGCTTGTTTGAGTTGGGCATGCAATTTTTCCTTCCCCTAACCAACAAAGAGAAGTACTCCTTTTATTCCTGCTCTGAAACCCTAAATTTCTCTCAAACTTGTAATTGATAATATAATTCCCTTGCAAAATTTGAAAAAATAGAGTAGGATTCATGGGGAATGTTTTTAATCAAAGAGAACCTACAAACTCATCAAGTATCCACCAACACCCTCCTGTGAGATATATCTTTGAAAATCACTAATGGTTTGGTTTCTTTGAGAAATTCAAAGGGTTTGATGATAAAATTACTCATGAGTTTGCGGTAGGTCTCCATCCTCAAGGGGCAGCTATTTCTACCACCATTATGAGGGGGCTCATCATCCATATAAATGTATAATTTATTATCAGGGTGACCAAATTTCCCTTAGGAGTAAGATGGAGCAAGGAGGAGAGAACAAACGTTATCACAGCCAAAAAGAACTTTTTCCTCTCTGAGGAGCAATAGATTGAAGACAAAAATGGAGTTAGGAGAGAGATTCTACCCTATGCATAGGATGAGGTAGCATATCACATTTTTAAATACATATCTTATGAGAGGAGATTAAGTGTTTTATATTCCTATCAATTTAGGTTGCTCTATCAACTAAGGTTTGAGATGGATTTTCCTATCCCAAGTAGATTTAACATTCCCCATTTTCTTTGTCATTCCATAATATCAGCCAAAGGGTAAGAAAAGGAAAACATCAGTACATAGCTCACCATGGTCTCATAAGGATCATTTTCATAGATTCTTTGGAACAAATTTGTGGATATGGACAGGTAATATTTCCTTGAAAATCAAGCCCAAACCTTATTAGAGCATGGAGAGGCAACAAAGCATGGTTCTGCAGATAAATAGGTTGGTGAAGAAGAGGAAGAGGAAGGAGAAGAGGTTGATGAAGAAAATGGAGAAGAAACCAGAGAAGGAGATAAAGGGAGAAAAATGGGAATTAGAAAACCAAAAGTTCATTGGGGAATCTTCCAAACCTTGGATAAGAAGGAGATAAGAGTAGAAAGCAAGAATTTCAAAAGGGAATATTGAGCAGGAAGTGGTTTCCACCCTAGAATCCTTAAGTACACCTGTCAAGCCTAAGGGGAGGTAACCAAAGAAAATACCTCTATATTTTAGGAAGAGGAGAAGTAGCAGAATCGAGCAAGGAAATCCTTAGCCTTCCTCAAAAACCCCCATCACCATTGAGGGGTAAGCTAGCCACCAAGAGGGAGAATTGGAGAAAGATAATAAACAAACTAAAGAAATAACCTCCCTCAAAGCCAAATGAAAACAACCTCAGGCCCCATTGAGGAAGCCAAGCACCAAGGGAGCCAAGACTAAATAGCTGCAAGATTAATATATCTTGCTATAGGAAGGCAGGGCAGTGCTACAAGAAGGCAGGGCAATTCTACAGGAAGGCAAGGTAGTGCTATAGGAAAGTGTTGCATAACCACATGAAGGAAGTGAAGGAACATAAGAGATACAACAACCTAATCCCCAATTAGACCTTAGGTCTTATTACAAGCTCTTTGAATCAGGAGAAATAAAACCTACCAAATTTGTATTCGTAATCCTCCTTGAGTTGGACAAAGAAATAAGTAGAAGCCACTAATGGATGCAAATTGCAAGGTCGAAAGGATTTGAAGATGTGAGTATAATGGAATAAAATATTAATAATATGGATGAGGAAATGGCTAACTTGAGACTCAAAGAGGAAAACACGAGGGAGAAAAAACAAGTAGAAAATAGGAGACTAAAGGACCAACTATAAGAGAAATATGAAACTCTTTCCACCATGGAAAGCTTGATTATGGAAGCCATCCAATTTAGACGCCCCTCAAAAACCAATGTAATGTTCCTCAAGGAAAAATGGCTTCAGTTTCAGATCGAGACCCTAGCATAATATGATTCACTTCCCTTCCAGGATTACAAAATTTTTATTGAGTTTTTCCATAAATCTAGTGTTGAAGAAAGAGCTAGAATGGCTTAATTCTATATGCATAACCTGATATTGACTGATATGAATTTTTTGGATCCCAATTCCAAAATGGGAGATGTACAATTAATGGAATTTTCCTCTTGGATTACTCATGAAGAAGTAAGGGCTGAAGAGACAAAAAGGGTCGAGATTAGAGAAACCAATGAACCCCTATGGATTAGAGCAGAATTGAGAGCCCCTAATATTGTCACTAGCAACCATAGAATTATTTCTAAAGACCCTAGACTAGCACCAATATACATATAAAAACAAGAGCAATCCATAATGTAATTTGAATACATTTTCAGGTTACTAGGAACTAAGAGTTTACAAAATTATCGAAGGAGATGGAACTCTTTACCACATAGCCTAAAGATCAAAGTGTATCATTGTCTATATGTAACGCCCTCCTCCCACATCTACCTAAGTAATCGGCCAACCAAGGTAAACATGTGATGAAGAGTTACTATGATCTGATTCAACCTCCTACGTGACCTTAAGGAAGTGGAATCGACGGAAACACATCAAACAAACCTTCCACATCAACAACAGAACTCCTAGGAGCCAAACCAACCACTCAAGTATCCAATGCCTGGGTCCCACTGAGATTTTAGACTATTTCACCCTCAGATGCTCCCTTGATATGGGTAAGGGTGTGTCTGGGAGGGTCTAGATGCTCCCAAAGCATAGGCATGTGTGCATCCAGAGACTTTTTCCCACAGACCTATGCTAATGTCCCTGAGATTTGAGCCAATTTTTCAGACCCAGAGCCCAGGTCACTACCCAGAACTCAATGACAAGTTCAAAAATGAAATATAATAGCGAAATAATGGTGCACAAGAAACTGCTTCAACAAGGTCTTCATTGGACCCATACTAGCCATGACAGGAATTTTGTCAAACATGTCACAAATATGTAATATATAGGTTTAAATAAAATATTTGAGCATAGGGGTCTCATACTTATCTGAGAATCATTGAGAAGCAGTGGTGCCTCATCACATTAACAACATTATCATATATTTAGGCATAGATACATTTTTCATTAATTTACGAATCAAAACATGATGAGATCCATACAGTATCACCATCATAAAACTCATTCATAACCAGCATATAAGCAACATAAATGGCAAGCACATAATAACCATATAAGCCACATACTAACAAGAATATTTACCCATCAATACAAGAGGAAAATAGCTCTTATTTTCATAATAAAAATGTAACCAAGTTTGGGACTTCCACGTTCCATCTGACCATAGACATGGATGATCCAAATATCTCTTCATCCAGTCACCCCCGTGCCATACTCCAACCATGAATGTGATAACTCATAAACCAAATCCATCAAAACTAAACCAGGGTTTCCAGAGGAAAAAACACCTCAAACCTCAACTAGTGATTCCACCTCACGGTCGGACATCACAACCATCACCAGATTAATCTCTACCCAATTTGTCCAGGGCTCCAGAGTGTTTGTTCCAACCAAGGCTTTAGGCCTATTAACTCAACCCAATCTGTTACAGTGCTCCAGAGCATTTGTCAAACCAAGGCTCGAGGACTAGTCACTCAACCCACCTAGGGATCCAAAGGTTTGTCTAAACAAGGCTCTAGGACTAGTAACTCAACCCATAGCTTCCGTCGGTCTCCAGAGCGTTTTTCCAACCAAGGATTCAGGAATTAGTAACTCAACCCATAGCTAAAGAAACATGAGAACCAACCAGAAAAGAAACACTGAAATGAACCCATGACACCATGGCTATCTAGGAAATGGAAAGGCTAGGAAAATCCACTGTCAATCCAAGATATTCTCCATTCTAATGATAGATCATGACCGAGAAATCACATGCGTACACCTTGCATGCCAAAACTAGTGAGGAAAACATACATGAAACTCGATACCTACAATCAAAACTTATTGTAGTTTCTGATCCCGATGTCCCCTTGCGCTTTCCTGCTCTTCCTTTTCCTTCTTTCTCCAAATATCCAAGTATGCCACACTCTCTAAGAGTGCTCCAAGAAAACTCTAAGTATCCAAGAGAATGAGAAAGAGAGAGAGAGAGTAATGAGAGCTCCAAAACTACACTAAACAAAAAGCTTTCCAACTGATCCTCACAAGTCTTTTTATCAATGAGGCCTCTATTTTATTCAATTTCCATCATTTTCCTTCATTTTCCTCCTCACATGCAACCTGTCACCTTTCACCTTCCTTTTCCCCTATTTTCCTTTATTTTAGTAAACAAAATGCCAATTAATGCATCATGCCTTTCCAAAGCCTTTCACATTGCCTTTTCCAATTTTCTTTAGCCATAATATACCAAATGAACACCCACTATGATGTTTTTTCCACCATTCACGTTGGAATACGTGTCCCATGAACTTGGTCTTATATGTTTTTACATGGATTTTTAACCAGGGTTGTTACACCAGAAAGATTGAGGACTGCCTTGGAAAGGACACCCTTGTATAAAAGAACAGTTTAAACTTTGAATATCAATTGTATTAGGCTTAAATTCAACTCTCCTTTCCTATTGGGCTCTAGTAAGGAAGAGAGAAGGTATAAGAGCAACAAAAATGGGCAAAAATAGAGAAGAGTGCAAGGTTCCACCCTCAAGAGGGAAATACATATATGATACCTTGGGATGTCGGGGAGGCCACCAGGGCTATGAATGAGATACAATTGAGTGGATAAGTTTCTCAAAGGGTGAGAAACACCTTCAATACAAGGGTGATGATGGGACTCCTTAATAGGTACAAATCAAGGCCCATATAGCCATCCTTCGACATACATTTACCTTTGTATCTTCATTTGATAACATATTTTTGGACTATAATGTGTTTATTAAGAATATTAACAAATATATATCATATCTTGTGGCCTAACATGATTAATGTGTAGGAAAAGAAATATTTATTGTGTATAATTATGTTGGAGACCAACTGGAGGAAAAGTAGGAGTCTTGTTTCATGCATTAACTCACCAAACAACTCGGTTGGCTATTGGGAAATAACTACACTTACTGGCTGCAAGGATTTAAAAAGACTAGATCCAATTTTGAAGGCATTTTGGAGGAAATCAACCCTGCTTCCAAGGAGGCCTCCCCTTCACTCATTTTTTATAAATAAAGGAGCCCAAGAACTTAGTACACTACAAGGATAATACCTTCTAACATAGGTAATAACTGAGGTTTTTTTTGTTATAAAATTGGCAAAAAATTGTTAAAAAAACATCCACTAAAACATTTGTTCGAGATAGAAAATCTTTTCACGGAGGTTTTAATGAAACTTCATTATAGCTAAAAAAATCTGGTCAACCAAAGTTTCTAGAGGATTTTTTTAACAGTGTGGTTAATGGAACAAGTATCATCATTGTGTTACATCCATAAAATCACCAAGAGGCATACATAAATAAAAGTGTTGAGGTGTTGAATGCAAAGAATATCGATGTGTAATATATACCTCATTGGTGCTAAGAGATAAAAAAAGCCTCAGGAGTTCTTCTAAGGAAAGACATCGGGGCACACAAAAAATAATTGTTGCATTGGTTCTTTTTTTAAACTTTCAACATCGATGTGTATCGTTTTTACAAAGGCCCGTGCGTTCATTATACAAAATGAATGGTGTTGTTATTTTTCATAAATCACCGGTCTGAAAATATTATTTTGTAGGAAGGGGGACTTATTTATATGAAAGCACTAGTTCTTTAAGAATTACAATGCACTAGGGTGTTAGTCTCAAACATGACCAGTGATTCAAGTGATAAACGCATCGGTGTTCTCATTTTCTTAAAAGGAACTGGGCATGCAAAAATATGTCGTTGCGGTGCTTTTATATAGCACAACGAACCAGTGTTTTTTTATGTTATAGACACACCAGATTTTTGAATGAGATTTTTTCTTTTTTGGAAAGATCAATTTGTGATAGTGAAATTATTGTAATATTTTAAATTCGTTATTCATCCAAAAATCCATATATATCTTATAACAATATTCGTATAAATTAAAATTTAATTATTGCATTTCTATATGAAGTTTGGATTAATTTGTTATATTATTATATTTCGCACCTCTTCATTATAATATTTAATCATTCATATATTTAACCAGTGGTGTAACATTTCATAGCAACGTTGGATAACACAATATAATAAATTAAAATGTATTTTATTATATATGAATAAGAGGTTCTTTTTCATAAAAAATGGGATTGTTATTGGTAACCCCTTGTCTTTCAATTGGGACACTATGTCCATTACATTAAACAAAATTTCTAAATTTTAGAAATAATTGTTTCTAAAAATACAATTGGTTGCATTGATATCCAAATCAATCTTCATTCTTTGTTGGAATTGTTGTCACTTCTCAAGCTACTTCCAAGACTTGGGTTATTTGAAGGAATTTTTTGTTGATTGCATTGATTGTTTTCATCTTCTTGATCTTGTAGATACATTTGCAAACTTAAAAATAAAGTGTAATGAGTGTATCTACATTGGTGAGAATAATAAAAATCAAAATAAATAATATACATCAATGTAAATCGAATAACAATGTACCATAGCAAGAAGTCACTCATAAATTTTTCACATGGTTTCAAAACCAAGCCTCATGCCTTGTTGCAACAAGACTTCTGTTGGTGTAGTTCCATACTTTGTTTCCTATATGTTTTAAACCCCATTATAAGTTATATAATTAATATAGATAATTTTTTTGTTCTATTAATTATAAACTCAAAGAAGTAAAACTACATAGATACTTACAAATTTCACAATTAATTTTTTATATGCCAACATATACTCACAACCCTTATTTAACCCAATGTCAATCAATTCTTTCAATGGCTCTTGTTTGTATGTTAGCACCTATTTGAAGACATTCAATGATGGTTGCTATAAAACAACTTAAAATATACAAAAATGAAACATTGAGTTGTTACAAGGAACTACTAACAATTACTCACAAATTTTGAAATCAATGTTTTTCTTCCTTGTCGTCATGTTTTATGTGTTGAATGAGTTCCATCTTGTTTTCTTTTCTGTAAGAAAATACTTGAATATTAATATTTAATGTTAATTCTTTTTTTATATGTACAAATTCAATCATGATTACATACATTTGAAGCACGTTTTTGTTGAGATGGCTCCTCCCGTGAAGCAATTATATCCATTTCTTTGACCATCTCCTTATACACTTTTTTGGATATTCCTACTAGCATGTTTCACATATCAACACATTTATTATTTGGGGTTTTCATAATCGTCGTAAAAAAAGTAATAAACTATTTTTATAATGATATATGAAAAATAAATATAACAAAATCGATATTAATAAATTAATAGTTTGTAGTAATATATACATATAATTATAGAAAATCATTTTATACAATTAGGAATATTACCTTTTGAATAATTCTTTTTTATAGATTTGAGACTTTTGTGATTTGTATTGTGTGTAGAATTTTCTGGATTCATAGCATTTATTTTTTGTGTATCGAAGTTTTGAACCAATCCTCTGTGGTTCATTATCAGGATGACCAATAAGTTAGTCAGTTCTCAGCAAAGGATATAAATAATAGGGTGTGAATATGAACGGATGGGAAATAGGTGGCCGACTTAAAATGGTAGAAAGTGAATAACGATTGAAATTTATTAAAAAATTTAATTATTCTTTTTGTTAAATTAATAACTTTAGAATCTTTTGTTTACTTAATATTTATTAGAATTTTTAAAATTTATTATAATTAAAGCATAAAATAATTATTGATAAATATTTCAAAATTTATTTATATTTGTTTCAAGTTGATATTCTTATTATTTATAATAATCATTTACAAGTTTAAAATAAGTAGTTAATAATTATCAATAATTATTAATAACCATGAAGAATTTGATTTTTTGATTAGGTGTTGAGAATGAGACTAATAATTAATGATTAGTAATTCTTGTAATTAATAATTTAAATTTTAGATTAATAATATTTAATATAGATAATTGATATTTAATGATTTTATATTAAATTAAAATTAAATTAAATTCTTAATGGATTTAAACAAAAGTAAAAGGGTAAAAGATGAACTAGATTTAAGGTGATTACTTCAACTGAAATATGGAGTGATACGATTAAGGATAATAGTGGAGGAAATGAGAAATGAACAGATAAAGAATGAGAAAGATGAGGAAATGAGAAATGAACAAGAAATGAATGAGAAATATGAGATGCGAGGAAGGGTGAAGTTAGGCATGGATGGGATTAGGGATTAGTGTTCAAAGTATGAATCCAATTGTCACTTATTTTCTATCCATCATCACGGTTGAGGTTATCAGGGTGTTTTCCTATTTCGATAGCTTCTCTAAATTTCCTGTGGTGATAATGATCAATTTTGGCCACAACACAAGAGTTTTCAATACAAATATGACGAATAGTTTTAATATAATGCTCAGCCAAAGCTAAGGCTTTAGAGTGGTTATGTTTTATGTCAGCAGCATGTTCTTTAATCCTTGTCAGGATAGACCGACCAGTTTCACCAATGTAGGGTTTGCCACATGAACACAGAATTAAATAAACTCCTTTGTGGTATCTAGGATCAATGGGATATTTGATAGATTTGAGATACCTGCTGATGGTGTTCATAGGTTTGAAGGTTGTTTTAATATTGTTCTTTTTTTAAATGTAAGAAATTTTGTCTTTGATGCCAAATATGTAGGAGAGGTGAACTTTGCCCACGATATCCTCCAAAGTTTGTTTATTTCTAAGGAAATTCTTCTCAATTTTAAATGCTTTGATTCCTTGGTTTATTTTATATCCATTCTTTTCAAATATTCCCAATAGATGGTTTTTCTCTTGTTCAAAGTGACCTTGATCTAAAATGTGCATAGCTCTGGTTGCTCAAGGGGTAAAAACCCCAATTTTCTGCATCAGATGATGATGAGAGTTGGCATGAAGGTATTGTTCTATGTGGGTTTTCTTATGGTAGACCTGGTGTGATATGGAGCCATCATGGTTTCTGTTCGTAAGGATGTCAAGAAAGGCAATTCTACCATTTTCTTCCACCTTCATGGTAAACTTAATAGAATCAGATAGACCATTCAAGTGTTTTAAGAAAATATCCAATTTTTCTTTTCCATGTAGCCAAATAATAAAGGTGTTTTCCACGAATATTTTCCAAAGTTTTGGTTTTAGAGGGGGGATTCAATGGATTTTTTTTCAAAATATTCCATGAAGATATTGGAAATGATCGGTGATAGAGGAGATCCCATAGAAACCTCGCAAGTTTGTTCATAAGTTTCACCTTTAAAACTGAAAAAAAGTTTGGTTTGAGACAAATTTCTATTAATTTGGTTGTGTGAGGATCAGTGATCTTGTGAACCACCTTCATGGATTCATCAATGGGAATATTAGTATATAGATATTTCACATCAAAGCTAACTAATATTTTATTTTTATTTAGATTTAATTGCTTGGTTTCATTAATGACATGAGAGGAATCTTTGACAAAGGAATTAGTATTTCCAACCAAAGGTTTATGCTTCTTAGCCAGGTGTTTAGCGAGATGGTAAGTGGGACCTCCAATGGTATTGACAATGGGTATTATCAGGATCCCTTCCTTGTGTATCTTAGGGGATCCATAGATGCAAGGAGTGTAGGGGTTATTTTCTATAAGATTTTTGATGTTATGTTCATTGCTTGATTTAATTAAGTTTTTAACATTCTTAGAGATTCTTTTTATGGGGTTATTTTTTAATCTGATGTAACAACTAGAGTTGTTAAGGTGGTCTAGCATCTTATCATTATTTTCATTAGTGTTCATGATGATATTTTCTCCACCTTTATCAGCCTTCAGGACCACAATATCAGGGTTTTGGTTTAAGGATTTGAGAGCAAGGAAATCATGCTTGGAAAATTTTCTTTTGGGAGGTTTGGAATCTCTGAGGATAATTGAGCAAACCTGTCGAATTATTTCTTTGATGTTGTCGGGTAGATTTTTGATGCCATACTCAATATTTCAAATAATGTCTTCTTTGGGTATGGTATGAGTGGAAATGGCAAAATTTAATCCTCTTTCAAGAAGATTAAGAGTGTGTTGATCAATATGTGTAATGGACAGATTTATGACGTGTTTGCTGGTGTCGGGAGAGGTATTATTATATTTAATTTTTTATTGTAAGTGGAAAGTACATATATGCATTCAGTCCACTAGATCCCTCATAGTTCTGTAAAATATTTTCCCCCTTTAATTATCCTCTAGCACCACTCCAGATGAGCTAAGCACCAATTCATTGTCATTTACATGTTTTATAATTTTTATTTTCTTAGCAGGAAATTAATCTTTTGCTTCTTTGTTGCTCCGTATAGAACATTAAACATATATGAATTACTAGATTGCTTGAAACATGTTATCTAATTCTCTTAATCATATTATTAATGAAAAAAAAACTCATATTGAATAGTATTTTTTCATTCACTTGATTCATCTTTCTGCATTTTTTCTATCAACCTTTTACATTCTTCTGCACTTAGATTATAAATAATATTATCGACTTTGTTCATTTTTTTCGCTCTGCATGACACACGCCAACCAATACATATTAATTGAACTTACATATAGCTCAAACATATTAATTTTGTAAATAATATACAAAGAACTTGCCTTCTCTGCTTTTTTTGATGTGTTATCATTACGTCGATCAATTTTTTTGTTACTTGAGACCTTTTGAGCCATTTTTTATTAATATACAGCCTGTAGCATTCGATATAGAAGTCATTAAATATATTTTACAAATAAATCAAATAATTTCAGCCAAAAAAACTCTGGTAACTAGTGCGTTTATAACATTAAATGCACCGGACATTTAATTGTTTAGGCGCACTGTCATAGAAAATTAATTTTAAATTACTATGGTGTGATTTTTAAGGTTAAATGTACTGAATGATTTGACGTTGTTATTTGAAAGAGGTGCACTGGTGTTTTATATTACAGTGGGAGCAACCATTAACAGACTAGACAAAATAGAGAGTGTTCTAATATGTCGGCCCGTAGTATTACATAGGGAGCACTGGTGAGTTATATTAAAGAGGGTGCATTGTGAAACATATAGTTTTCTTTGAAAAAAGGAGGCAGTTGATAGGGTTTATATCTAATTCAATAATTGATTCCCCTACTTTACATGTTAAATGACCTATATATAGTAAGTACACAAACCCATTAAATCTGAAAACCTAAATTGGACTTAATTGTGAAGTGGTAGAGGAAGTTAAACCCTGAACTGAAATTTCACTAGAAGAAGCAAGTGTTTAAGGTAAATATTGAATTTTTGTTTTCTAAATTTTAATTAAATTTAAATAGGAAGGCATATCATAAAAATTACTACTAGTAAAATCTATTGGAAATTTTTTATTATACAACTTTTTGTTTGTTGAATTGTGAATAAATCTAACAATAATTGTAAAACATTTTAACAATAAAAAATATTTTGCAGCTCCACAATTCTCTACATATGTCTCTCCTGAAAATGATCTCTCTTTTAATTAAACCCTAACAAAATTTGTAAATATTGTTATTAGTAAAATAAAAAATAAATTTTCAATATTTGTTTCATACGAGTCGAAAGACAAAATCAGCGCGCTCACTCTGGTGACCCTTCTGCTACAGACTGCGTCCGTTCTAGGGCTCGCGCCCATGGAGGGGCAGGGCACTCCCCTACCGCCTCCCCCGCCGCCCTCAACTGCTGAGGCCTTCAATCGCATTCTGGCAGGACTTCCCAAGAAGAAACATTCAAAAGCTGCGAAGTTTGTCAAGAAATTGGACGATATTCCAGAGATCTCACTGCCTGCTGAAACCCCGATTCAAGTTGCCTTATCTCTGGCTGAACGAGCTCTTTTAGGCCAGTTCATCGGACTATGGCCATCACCCAAAACTACTGAGAGCTGGGTAAACATAAATTGGGCGTCGTTGATCAAAGAAAGTGTTACTTCTTATTTTTTTGGGAGAGGATTATTTCTCTTCGAGTTCTCTTCAAAGGATGATAAAGATATGATATTCCAAAATGGCCCTTACTTCATGGGCCCTCAGGGGTTATATCTGAATAAGTGGACTCCGGACTTTGATCCTGTAGTGGATTTGCCCAAAGCAGTCCCGGTTTGGGTCAGACTCCCAAATCTCCCAGTTCACTGCTGGAATTGGGACTCTCTAATGCACATTGGAAATGCCCTTGGGAAGTTCATTGATCGAGCAAACAACAAGGGCCAATATGACTGCGCTAGGATCTGCGTGGAAGTAGATCTGGAGGTAGGGCTGCCAGAGGCCATCAAAATCAATGTCGAAAACTGGTCGCATGTGCAGAAACTGGACTATGAACAGCTGCCCTTCAAATGCCGAAAATGCCATGTCTATGGCCACTTCACCAGAGGCTGTCCGTCCAACATTGAGGTAGAGAAGGGGAAGGAGGACGGTTGGAATCAAGTCAAGCACCCTAAAAATTCTCACAGGAAGACGAGAGGCCCTAATGGCAAAGGTCCTCATCAGGCCTCTGCTCAACAGATCCCGCCCAAGGCCGCCCCAGAAAACAAGTTTGAACTCCTCAGCTCGCAACAAGAGGACACCCAGGAGGTCGAGGCCCAAAAGGTAGTGACTCCAGACAAAGGTAATCCTTCTACCTCTTCCAAGGATGCAACTGTTACAGAAAGTGCAAAATAAACCCCTGTTTAAGCCGAGGAAGAGGAGCATGAGACGGAAGATTCGGAGGAGGAAGGAGAAATAGGTGACTCCCATGCCTCTGTTAGGAGATCCACAAGAGGCCGAAAAATAGATCAGGAGAAAAGAGAGCAGGAAACTTTCAAGGATAAGCTACAGAGCAGCCAACCAACTCTGGAAAAACTGTTAGCAAAAAATCCTAAGATGGCGAGAAACCAGCCTCAAGGCTCCAAGGGAGCCCAGCAAAACAAAGGTAAATAATGAAAATAGTCTCCTGGAATTGTAGGGGTATGGGGAGCAAAGTCAAGGAAGAGGCCATAAGAAATATAATAAGAATAGAAGCCCCGGACATACTCCTTATCCAGGAGACCAAGCTGGAGGACTCATTTTTCCTCCAGTCAAGTAAAAAAATCTAGAGTAAAAGTAGAGCCAAAGCTGTCTCTGCCCGAGGAGCCTCTAGAGGGTTGGGCACCTTTTGGAATGATAGTGAATTTTCGTTAGTCTCTGAAACTTCTAACACTCATTAGCTGCTACTAAAAATGCAGCACTTAGTCACCAAAGAATTTTTTTGTCTCTTCAATGTCTATGTGTCGGTCAACGCTGCAGAAAAGAAGGCCTGTTGGGACTCTATAAGAAGCCAAGAAGATCTTGGGAACCTAGAAAATATCATCATTGTAGGGGACCTCAATCTCACTCTTCACTCCTCAGAAAATTGAGGAGGTTGCATTGTCCGAGATCCGGCGAGGGAATGGGCAGAGGATCTTATCCATGATTAGGACTTGCTGGACATCAAGCCCCCTTCTGGTAAGTTTACTTGGTCGAATAAAAGAGTTGGCCCTGGTCATATTCCAGCTAGACTGGATAGGTTTTTATTCCAAAGTTCCTTTCTTCTGCTCAGATTAGATGCCAGTATGCAAATTATTCCTTGCAGTATATCTGATCACAATCCTATCAATCTTGATCTCCGGGCTCTCCCTGATATTGGACCCATCCCCTTCAGATTCAGCCCCCTTTGGGTCAGGGAACCCAACTTTTTGCAGATTGTTAAGGAAATTTGGTCTCAGCCAGTCAATGGATCTCCTTTCTACGTGTGGGAGGAAAAGCTCAGAAGAACGAAAGCTGCCCTAAAGAGCTGGGCCAAAACCCTTCCCAATCCAGCAGCTAAAAGGAAAAATCTCCAAAATCAACTTGAAGCCCACCATCTGCTCTCTGAAGAGGCATACGTTACCAGAGAAATTCTAGATAAGGAGGTTCAGCTCCAACAGAGCTTCCATAAAGCCTGCCTGGCTGAAGAAGAATTTTGGAGGATTAAATCTCGCTGCCTTTGGCTCAAAGCGGGAGACAGAAATTCCTCTTTCTTTCACAAGCAATCTCAAGCCAGAAAATGCTTCAATTACATCACTGAGATTGAGGAAGATAACTCCATACATAAGGACTTTGCAAGCATCAAAAGAGCAGCTTTCCTGCATTTTTAAAATTTGTACAGTGAGGATGTGAATTTGGTTCACAACAATGATATTTTGGACGGGGTCCCCTCTTTAATCACTGTTGAGATGAACCTTCTGCTAGAAACTAAAGTCACAAAAGCTAAGGTCAAGAATGCTCTTTTTGCCATGGACCCAGACAAAGCCCCTAGTCCTGATGGGTTCTCCGCCAGATTTATCCAATCCTGCTGGCACATTGTGGAAAATGATCTATATAAAATGGTTCAAAAATCCCAGGACTGTCAGAAAATTGGAGGTAGTTCAAATTTTGCGTTCCTTGCACTCATCCCCAAGGAGAAAGGCGTTAGATCCTTCAGCAGATTTCGTCCCATCTCTCTTTGCAACACAGGTTATAAGTTATTCACCAAAGTAATAGCTAACAGGTTGAAATACCTTCTCCCCACAATAATCCCAGAAAACCAAGGGGGCTTTATTCACGGTAGACAACTTGTGGACAATTTCACTTTAGTCCAAGAGGCAATTCTCTTAAGCCAGCAGCGCAAGGAAAAAGGTATGGTTATCAAACTGGACTTAGCTAATGCCTTCGACCGTGTTAGGCACAGTTTTCTCTTGAATGTTCTGAAAAAATTTGGATTTGGTGAGAAATTTATAAACTGGATTCAGGCCTGCATTTCGGAGCCATGGATTGCTCCCCTTGTAAATGGCAGAGCTGCTGGTTTTTTCAAAGCCTCAAGAGGACTAAGGCAGGGCTGTCCTCTTTCTCCCCTATTGTTTTTCCTCCAAGCCTCTGTTTTTAGCTTTCACCTAAACAAAAAAATGCAAGAGCAGGAGATCTCTGGTCTTTGTATTGCAAGAGGAGTCAACAGTATCAATCATGCCCTATTTGCAGATGATACTTTGCTTCTGGGGGCTGCTTCGATTCATTTGGCCAATAGATTCAAAGAAGCTATAGACGAGTATTGCTTAGCATCGAGAATTAGTCTCAACAAGGGGAAATGCCATATTTATAGTTGGAATACTTCGCCTGTCTCGCTTAGTTCCATTGCAAGATGCTTTGGCTTCGCAGCCTCTCCATCTTGGACTTCTTTCAAATACCTTGGGCTCCCTATCTTCCTCAAGCAAGCCTTTAGTAGAGATTGGCTCCCCCAAGTGGAAAAATTCAAAATCAAACTTCAGGCTTGGGGTTTCAACTGGCTTAATATTGCGGGCAAATCAGTTCTCATCAAATCTGTCCTATGCAGTCTTCCTATTTTTCAGTTTTCTGTTCTTCTGGCTCCTATTGGCATTATTAAGAGAATGGATCAGCACATTCGGCACTTCTTTTGGAAGGGGGGCAAAAAAAATGAGAAAAAATTCCCTTTGGTTAATTGGGAGATTGTCTCCAAGCCTCTGAGGGAGGGAGGTCTAAATTTCAAGGACCTTTCCCTTCAGAACACTGCCATGGGAGCCAATATTCTCTGGAAAATTATCGCGCCCAAGCCTGGCTGGGCCCAATTAGCTCTTTAGAAGAAATATTTCAAAGGCCTGAGACTCAGATGCTTGGAGGGTCCTCTCCCACAAGGCACCTCTCCCTTTGCAAGGCTCTGCGCCAAAGCTGCTCCCCTTATCAACTCCAACGCTTATTGGATTCTTGGAAATGGCAAGAAAATCAATATCTAGACAGATCGTATTATGGATCGTGACCCGATTAGTGACTGCCCCTCCCTGAATGCGCTGCGATGCTAGTTGTCCGCTGCTGGGAAATCTACTTTGTGGGACATCTCCACTTGGGATGGGACGCGTTAGACAGGTTGGGATTTTTTGGATGCGCCCCCGGAGCTTCTCCAGGACTGTAACATTCTCCGCTCAATGTTGAATGGTATAGCTCCCACTCATAGGCACAAAAGAGACTTGCGTGGCTGGGGTACGCTGGCTGCAGGTTACACTATAGCTCAAGGCTACACCATGCTCAATCTGAGACCGCACATCCCTCCGAACCCTGCTCCTTGGGCAGCGATCTGGCGTCTTCATTCTCTGCCTAAAATTGACATGTTTTGTTGGATCTTATGCCACAAAAAAATCCTTACTTATGATAAATTTCAGAAACGTGGATTTTATGGCCCGTCCAGGTGTTCTTTGTGCAGAGAGAGTGTGGAATGTGCCACGCATCTAATGTTAAATTGTAAATTCACTGAGCAATTTTGGAGAGAGCTGATGGATGACTGGAACCCCAGTTTTGTTCTTCCCACTTCTATTTCTGACCTCTTCGCAAATTGGCAGAGAAAATATCCCGGCCCACCTCCCAAAAACAAAGTGATCAAAATCGCTTGGTCTTCTCTCCCAAAAATTTGCTGCTAGAAAATCTGGCTAGAGCGAAATAATAGAATCTTCAGAGACACTCAGCACGATGTCAAGGTGGTCACGGCCAAGATCAAATTCCAGCTAAAATAGAGTTTGGTAGATCAAAAATATGCTTCAAATCTAAACCAGATTGATTCTGTTTGGGGTGCCTCCCTAAATATGCAATTTCAACAAGCCATCAGCAATATTACCCCTTCTGAAGACTGGAAAATAAGGGGGAAAAACAATGAAGAGTTTCAAGATTGGATCTCCGCTCAAAAGGTGCACTCTCTCTTCTTCGATGGGGCATCAAAGGGAAATCCTGGAAGCGCTGGGGCAGGAGGAATTGTTAAAAATGCTAAAGGTTTATTGATCCACCGCTTTGCCTGGGGTCTGGGGATCAACTCCAGCATCCAAGCTGAGGCTTTGGCCCTCTTTCAAGGACTTAAGTTTCTCTTGAACATAGGGATCAAGGAGGCTAATATTTTCGGGGATTCCCAAGTGGTTATAAAAACCATGGTGTCTAATTCTTCCCCTAGGGATCTAAGGTTGGAAAGATTGATATCTAGAATCAGAAGCTTGGGGAAATCGTTTCAAAACCTGAATTTCTTCCATGTGTTGAGGGACAACAACAAAGACGTAGATCTTGAAGCTAATAAAGTTGCCCTTCTCCCTATTGGGGTAATGACAAGAGACGGGGACGAAACATGGGATCCAATCCCATAATCTAACAGCTGAAATGTTTTACTACATGCTTTTGAAACAATTTGTTTGTACTTTCAAGCTTGGGGAAATCACAGAAATCGATTACATAGTTGTAGACAAAAAAAGCTGGAAGTTGTCCACAAGTGCCATTGCAATTCGGCTATTGATACTTTTTGGGCATTGCCCCTTTTCAATGTAATCCAAAATCTGGCAATTAGGGCAAACATTTAATATAATCCATAACCGTTCCTGTAAAAAATAAATAAATAAATAAATAAAATTTAAAAAAATTATTATGCAGGTTTTTTACTGAATCACCATACTTTTCAGCTTTTGATCTTCTGAATAGTTTTGTTGCTCCAAAGTATTTTGTTGCTGCATAGTGCTCCTAATATGGATCTCTTGCTTTAAATTTTGCGTAAAATAATGAAATGGAGAATAAATTTTTACTATTTAAAAGACTCTATGAAATGAAATTTCGAAAAATCAATTGTTGCTCGTTTTTTAATTAAAGAAAAAATCACGTTTTTTTTTCTTCAATTTCTCCACATATCGGTGCATTCAAGAGTCAAGTGCACTGGTGTGTTTATAAAAAAATTGCACCGACATTGTCGAGGCGGCAAAGTTTTTCAATGCACCGACATTATCGGGCCAGCAAAGTTTTTCAATGCACCGACACAATACCATTTTTATTTTTATTTTCGAAATCCCGAAAGAATGTGATTATTTTTGTAACGTAATGATGCAGTTTCTATTTAAAAGCATCAATGCTCTAATCATTATAAGAGCATCGACTTGGTTGAATTCATTTTTGTTTTTTTAAATCGAGAAATAGGTGCATAGCGGTGTTGTTTTTTTTAAATGCCAAAAACCAATGCGGGTATTATTTGAACGCCCTGGTGTTGTTAATGTTTTAAACGCAGCAATGCACTTTGTTCTAATAAGCGCACCGGTTTTGTTTAAAAGTTATCTGAAATTTTAATTTCACATAAAATTTCATATTAATCTCAAATTATCTTTTAAAATGCATCCACATGAATTACAGTAGTTCATAGTATATATTTTCCGCTTAAAGTCGCCTTATTCTTGAAAAATGGTTTGAAAACTATATTAAAATTCAGATTGTGGTTATATGGTTGTCGAAATTAATTTTGGATATGCACACAAATTTTTATTTCTGATTTTTCTCAAATGCAGGGACAAAATCTCAATAATATATGTAAATGGTCAATTCTTCAAATTCCATCTCGTTCCATATTACTATTCAAAGTCCTTCACGAATTTATCCCTTTCGATCTCGATTAATTTCAAGATTTATTTATATTTTTATTATCTTATTGAATTTATTTTTTCTAATCCAAGTCAATTTGAATAAAAATGTATCCAAACTTGCAGGAACCTGATTGAGAATCAAGTTCAGATGCAGAAAATATTACTCCATATTTTCAAAAATGTTGTAAGTTCTTATCAGGAGTAGCATAACGTAAGCATTTAGTAGATGAAAATGGAAAACCTCTTCTCCCTTTCAATTGGAACATGGCATATTCCAACCATAATCCTGGATCAACAATGGTAATAATTGTTTGGTATAACATAATTTCAACAAACCAATTTCATTTATGTGCTTACTAATATCATTGATATTGTAGTAATGATTTTCAATGTGTTTTGAAATTAGGATTTTAGTGATGATGAGAAACCCACCTGCCATATTCCAGAGTGACCCACTACAATTTCAACTCAAGAGAAGGTTTCATTAAGAGAAAGAATCAAAGAGGAGTCATGCAAGGAATGGTTGAATCGACCACCTATTCAATTCTCACTACATCCAGATTCACCAATTAGGAATGAATAAAAAAATAGTATTTCTTCATCACAAGTTAGCAATGCAAGAGGAAATCAAATGGAGGTTTTTAGGGATGATTACTTATGGGATATGGTTTCCATGGAGGAAATTTTGTTGTATGCATTTCAGAATGATGAGATAGGGGATGATGCTCATATCACTGATACCTTATTCAAAATTCTGAAATTTGCTTCCACCACCCCTGTCTTTGGACCTGCAGGCAAGTCAAAGTCTACTCAGATGGGGACAACGATGTTGTTGGACAACATGAAAGCAAATTTTGGCATGTCGAATGCATGTTTCTCAAAAATATTGAGGTAATTGACTTGCATGATTGATCAAGTTCCTTATATTTTGTCACACAATAAAATTTAAAAATGGTTGATTTTATGAATGTTAAATATTGACATTGTACAATTATATTCCCCACCAACTGCAGGATATTCAAAGATAAGGTTCTTCCAAGTGATAATGTCTTGTCGAGTAGTGGCGAAGAGGCAAAACAATTATTGAAAATGTTAGGTGTTGAGTACATATCATATCATAAATGTATGAATAATTGTATTCTACATATAGGAGAATATGAAAACAAAGAGATATGTCTGAAATGTGGAAATGATAGGCACCATAATTTAAAAAAAAAAAACAAAACAAAACAAATGAGTAAATCACATGGTCCTCCTCATAAGATATTGAGGCACATGCCTATAATTCCAAGGATTCAAAGACTCTTTTGTTGCAAAGAATTAGCTATGTTCTAGGGATGGCATGCCTGACATTGAAGTGAGTCAGAAGTTATGTGAATCCCAAAAAATTCAATAGCCATGAATCATATAGAAGATACGTGGCTTGAAAATTTCAAGGATGAAGTACGAAGTTTATGATTCAGCATAGCCATGGATGGTGTCAACCCATATTCCCTCCAAAACACCAACTATTTTGTTTGGCCTATAGCATTGATTAATAAAAATACCCCCTCCCCCCCCCCCCCGTGATTGTTTGCGAAGAATGAGAATTTTATGTTGGCTCTTATAGTCCCTGGTAGAAGACAAGTGAAGAATATGGATGTCTACTTACAACCATTGGTATATTAATTGAAGGAATTATGGGAAGGGATACATGTGTACGATGTATCAAGACCCAACGCAACAAAGAGGAGTTTTACATTAGTATGGCATATGTGCTTACACCATACATGATTAACCAAGCTTAAGAGTTTGTTGTGGTAAATTACATTCTTATTGATTTGTTTATTAAAAATATTGTTTCACATATTAATTTAATTAGTTGTAATTGTTCATATCTTCATGGTTGCTAACATGCTAGCTTGCACACAATAATTCCGCACGTCTTATAATAAAAGGGCATCATGGAAGTAAATGTTTTGGACCTTATCTAAAGGCTAGGTGGTCTAACCACCTACGAAAGATAGTGTATGATTGGTTGAGGGTATTCCTCCAAGAATAACACCCTTACAGAAGAAAAACATTCACTTTCAATGGTAGACCAGAGAGAACCCAAAGGTCTGCAATAACGGCACGAGTTGAATGAATTCGAGCATATGAGAAAGAGAAGGAGAAGGAGTTTGCAAAAAAAAATTATTCAAATGGGGAGCTTATGGTTGATGATCCAAAATTCTTCAACACCTGTGTTGAGAAATTTCCCATTGGGATGAAAAGGAAATCTGCCCTTTATTATCTCCCATATTGGGAGCATCTTAAGATTTCCCACTTACTAGATCACATGCATATATTTAAAATTATTTCATCTTCTTTATGGAGGCACATATAACTAAAATAAAGTGACACATTGGATGTTCGAAGAGATCTTATTTCTTAGAAAACTAAAAAGAAACATTGGCCAAGACAAGAAACTAGAGGAGAGTCTAGTCCTTCTTGGTATTTCAATGAAGGTGATGTCCCATGAATTTTAAATAAAGATGATATTTATTTGGCAAAGGAAGTTATAATGAGTGATGGTGCCTTCTTTATATGAGTCTTCAATATGATGTTGCTTCACTGTGGAAGATCTTTTGTCGGGGTTGAAATCGCATGACCATTTGAACCTTCTAAGAGTATATATGTCAAAAACATGATTTTATTATTTTATTATTTTTTATGTAATGGGATATTTTATAAATAATTTATGTATAATGTACTAAATTAACTGTGTAGTGTCATTATCCTTTTCTCGTGCATGGGTGTGTGAACCATGACTTCCCCTAATACCTACGACATGCCATATCTAAATTATATGCATTTGTACATTGGATCACATCAAAAGAGATTCATATGGCTAACATTCCATGGTGGCATCAAGAGATAGCTGAGATTGTTTGTATGTTTGAGAAGGAGTTGTCGACGAGTTTCAAGGACTTGCAAGTTAATCTTCTAATTAACCTAGTAGATGAGGTTGAATTAGTTGGGGTCATTTCTTGTTTTTGGATGTTCATCTTAGAGAGGTACATGAAGAAATTGAAAGGTTTTTTTTTACGAAAGGAAAAACTCGAGGGGTATATGGTAGAGGAGTATATATCATATGAGTCTTTCTATTATGCCAGTGAGTACATCAAGCAGAACGACAACACACCAGATGCGGCGATTTGAGATGACGAAAGAGATGAAGGCAAAAGAGAAGCAGAGCTTTTCGAAACGAATGGAAATAGGCACATGATAAAGAGTAAGTGAAGGCTTATCATTTTTCAAATTACTACACAGTGAATATTCACACTGAAATTCATATTAATGCATATTTTGATCTCATATGTACTAAACATATATATGTTGGTTTGATTTGATCATCAACAAATTCATAAATTGAATCCATCAACAAATTTATTCTTTCCAATATGGCAGCGACACAACCGTCGGTCGCATTAGGCAAAGATAAGAGGAGGAAATGGGATAGTGACAGGAAAAATCCGAAATGGTTGAATGGTAGAAGCGTGCCTTATCCTGATCATTTAAAAGAAAATATGCCAATGAAATGCCCTAACAGTTGGGTTTTTTATCAAGACAGAGAGAAATATGGTGCATCTTGTCATTACCTGTGTGTTAAAGAGGATGCGCTAAACATAGGGATTGGGTACAACAAATTGGTAATTATATTCTCTTTCTCTACAATTTTAACTTCATACAGCACCTTTGAATTGTAGCATATATATATATATATATATATATATATATATATATATATATATATATATATATATATGTATGTGTATGTATATACATGTATATGTATGTATGTGTATGTATATACATGTATATATATACATACATACATATATATATATATATATATATATATATATATATATATATATATATATATATATATATATATATATATATGTATGTATATATATCTATATATATATATATTAAATTGTTCAGGTTATTAGACACATGACACTGTGATTTTTTAACCTTTTTATAGGTGCATTTTTTCCCAACTATGTGAGCATATGGACATCATTTTCGCACGGAGGATGCCAATGATGGATACATGACACAATATTCTGGAGTGGAAGTCGAGTTCGACCAATTTAGTTGTGCTAGCCACCACGATCAAAACCTAATGCAGGGTACATTACGTTATGTTGGAAAGATACAAGAGATCATTCAAGTGGACTTCTCTTCATTCAAATGTGTTATTTTTAGGTGCAAGTTGTGGGACACCTTTGATCGAAATGATGTAAAGGAAGATTGTGATAGTGGGTTGATATTTAACAACTCTATAAATATGTGGAATGAAGTTAGGGAACCTTATGTTTTCCCAAAACACTACAACCATGTGTTTTTTTACCTAAATGTGTTGGATAGGGATTGGTGGTTCATATTAAGACACGACCCTAAATCAAAACATATTTTTGAGAACAAAAATGATATCATGCCAAGTGAGAAAGATAATCAGGGTGATGATAATGGAGAGTGATATGTACTTTTGTTATTTCATCATTTATACTATTTTTGTATGCTTTTTTTGTCATTATTTCGTTAATTATATTGTTTTTCATTTGTCTTGTTGGCATTTTATAATATAATTGGTAAAATTCATCTTTAGAGAGAGAAATTTTTAATTTAAATTGGTAAGAGTTGCTATAAATATTAAATTTAAATTGTTTGAAAATCTCATAACTTTGGTAATAAATTAAATTTTATAAAAATATAAAATTTTAAGTTATATTAAATCTAAATTAATTGTGTTGAGAAGCGTTCTACAACTCAGTATGGGAGGTACATTGTCACGTAATGTTACATTTAAAATTAATTTAAATATAATAAATCTTTCGAAAATTTACATAAGGAATTATAGAACTAACACGTTTCGAACTACTGAATGTAGTTCATCATCAGGATAATGAAGACTGGTTGATCTGACTATCCATATATATAATGCAGAGAGAAGCAACGGTCAAAACCTATCAAATGGAAAAATAGATGTTAAATTAAAAATAAATAAATAAAGGGACATATAAATAAAAATAATACTATATAAAAAGAAAAGGAAAATTAAAACTTGGTCAACGTTAGAAATATTATTTAAAATATATAATTATAAATTAACAAAACGGTCAAAATAAAAACAACCAATAAATAAATAAAAGAAACACCATCATAATATAAGATAATAAAATAATAAAGGTTAAGTCAAAAAATAAAGACTAGAATAAATAAATAAATAAAAATAATTAAATAAATAAGTAAATAAATAAATAAAATAAAATAAATACATAAATAAAAATAAATAAATAAAGAAACGAACGTATGAAAAAAAAAAATTACCAAATATAGGTCAATATTATAAATATTATTTAAAATATATAATTATAAAGTAACAAAATAAGTGAAGAGAACTAAAAAAAAATCAAACCTACTAAATCACTCTAATAATAAGTATATATAAAACATACCAAGCATAAACCCAATGAAAACAAATATAAAGGAAAACACCAGAGAAATGAACACTACTGAGAGCACAGAGATGGGATCCAACAATTTCTAACTTTCCACCTATCATCCCTATTCAATGTACAAGGCCTTTTCTCAATCTCAACACCTACCCTAAATTTACGGTGATGGTAATGCTCAACCCTAGCAACAACTTTGGATTCTTCCATACAAATGTGGTGCTTACTCTTCTTCGCATGCTCAGTTAGAGCTGACGACCTCGTTCTACCATGTTTGATATCAACAGTATGCTCTTGAATCCTTTTATTAATCGACCGACCTGTTTCTCCAATGTAGGGGATCCCACATGATCACGGGATCAAATAAAAACCTTTCACACTTTTGGGGTCCAACGGGTCTTTAAAAGATCTTAGGGAACCATGAATGGTGTTCAACGGTCTAAAAGAGGAAGAGATCTTATGCTTCCTTAGAATTTGCATACCTGTATAAAGGCAGTCGCCAACTAAATCATCTTTGTCTGACCCGTTCTGTTAGCATTCATGAAAGCCTTCAAACCCTGAATTTTACTAGGCCCATATCCTTAAGGTATTTGAAAATAATGGCTATAGTAAAAGTCAGGGTTTGAAGACTTTCATGAATGCTAGCAGAGGTCTGAATCCGAAAAAATATAAAGATGATTTAGTTGGTAGAGTTCATCCGCCTTTTATACAAGGTACTACTAATAAGATCATTCGGATTCTAAGGAAGCATAATATCTATTCCTCTTTTAGACCATTGAACACCATTAATGGTTCCCTCATATCTGTTAAAGACCCATTGGACCCCAAAAGCGTGAAAGGTGTTTATTTGATCCCATGCTCATGTGGGATCCCCTACATTGGAGAAACGGGTCGGTCGATTAATAAAAGGATTCAAGAGCATATTGTTGATATCAGACATGGTAGAATGAGGTCCTCAGCTCTAGTTGAGCGCGCGGAGAAGACTAAGCACCACATTTGTATGGAAGAATCCAAATTCATTACTACGGTTGAGCATTACCATCACCGTAAATTTAGGGAAGCTGTTGAGATTGAGAAAAAGCCTCATACATTGAATAGGGATGACGGGTGGAAAGTTAGAAGTTGTTGGATCCCATCTCTGTGATCTCAGTAGTGTTCATTTCTTTGGTGTTTTCCTCTCTTTTTGTTTTCGTTGGGTTTATGTTTTATATATACTTATTATTAGAGTCATTTAGTAGGTTTGATGTTTTTTAGGTCTCTTCAATTATTTTGTTACTTTATAATTATATATTTTAAATAATATTTCTAATGTTGACCTATATTTGGTAATTTTCCTTCTTCTTCTTTTATAAGTCTATTTATTTATTTTTATTTTTATTTATTTATTTTAGTCTTTATTTGTTGACTTAGTCTTTATTATTTTATTATCTTATATTATGATGGTGTTTCATTTATTTATTTATTGGTTGTTTTCATTTTGACGATTTTGTTAATCTATAATTATATATTTTAAATAATATTTCTAATGTTGACCAAGTTTTAATTTCTTTTTTCTTTTTATATAGTATTATTTTTAATTTTTATTATTTTTATTTATTTATGTATTTATTTATTTATTTATTTTTACTTTTACTTAATCTTTATAATTTTTATTATCTAATATTATTTTATGATGGTGTTTAATTCGTTTTTGTTTATTTATTTATGGGTTGTTTTCATTTCGACTGTTGTTTTCTTTAACATCTATTTTTCCATTTCTTTTCTCTGCATTATATATATGGATAGTCGGATCAACCAGGCTTCTTTATCATGATGATGAACTACATTTAGTAGTTCGAAATGCATTTATTAGAATATGATATGGATCATAGAAGTTTACATTCTCAAATAATTTAAATTAACAAATAAAAAATAGTAATAACGAAAGAAATCAATGTAGGTTATAATTACAATATTTCAATTTACACCTTAATCTTATATAACTTTATATAGAGATATAAAGTAACCAAAAAAACAACAACAACAACAACAACAAACAAACAAACTTTTATTATGAGGAAGCAATGTAATTAGTAAAAAAATACAATTTATTTTTTTACTACAAGGAAGAAATGTAGTTTTTTCACACGACAAGAAATAGTGTAATTGATATTACGTTATGTGTAATTCACTCTATGTTCCATTTACATGTGAAATTTAAAATAAAAATATATTTATAACAAAATATTTTACTTATAAGTAAAATATTTCAATATCCATATTAAATAACATACTTTTATAGATATTTTATATAGAGAAAAGTAAAGTAATTTAAATTGAAACTTTTCTTATATTTTCACTTTAGTGAAAAAGATTGGGGGAATTCTTATTCCCAATAATAATTTCTTTCTAATTCAATGTATGAGGGGTATTTGTAAATTTTTCAATGTTTAATATGGACTTGATAGGTAATAGTTTAGAAAATATTAATAATAAAAATATTTAAATGTATACATATAAAAAAAAAATATATGAGGGGGTATATTTTAACATTTTAATGCACGGAACGTGATTTGTAAATAAAATATTTCAATGTCAACTACATATATATTATACCAGCCTAGATCCATCTTAACTCTAGATCTACCAAGCTCCTAGAGGGATCAAATCTCTTTTCACTCTAAAAGATGTTTGCGTCACAAGATCAGTTTTGATCCCTCTCGACGCTTGGTAGATCCAGAGTTAAGATGGATTTAGGCTACAAGTTATAAAAAATTGTGACCTAAGTTTTTTGTATTTAACAATAGATTGAATTTTATAAACCAATATTGAATTAGTTTTTTTTTTGAATAATTTATTGTTAATAATATTTTATATTAAAAATTGAATGAGTTACACATTTTCGTCTTATTAAGATCTAACTAAATTATTTTACATTTAATTAATTTTTTTCTTGTCAGCATTAAAATATTTTACTAAGTAAGTTAGATTGAATATCAATCAACTATCTAAGCAATATAAAATTATTTATCGTGATTTTACAATCATAGTTTCAATCATACTAAACTTTTGTATTTATAAAAATATCTATGATTTTTTTGAAGTAAGTCATTTTGCATGCAATTTCATATATAAAAGTTTGATATAAGTTCACCAATACCTAGTCTATAATAAATATTATTTCATAAAAAATAATAAAAAATCATGATGATAACCATCTAAAAATCATAAACATAATCTAAGATACACATTCAAATTCACGACCATCATTTGATTATATAAACCTCTAGCACATATAAACGCCATTAGCTAGCACAAAAATCTAATAATTTAACAGGGCATCACCATCGTGATCACATATAACAAAACACAAAACATTGTAATCTAACATCATCACCACACACATCCTCAAATTAATATAAATATCATGTCAAATAACTGTTGTCACATACACATATATTTGCAAGAAAATTAAATGAACATCTCTAATGTGACCTAACAATATACATATCAACACCAACTTATAAATTAAGTACATAAACATGAACAAAAAAAATGCAATATATATATATATATACAAACAAGTTAAATATCTGATAAAACAGATGTAGTGCCATGTTGGTCTACAGTAGAAGACGATGGATGGTCAACTATTGCATGATCAACATCTATCGAACTCAGTTGAGGTGGAAGAGGAGTTGGTTGGTCTGCATGAGTAGAAGATGATGGATGGTAAACTACGTTTGTGCCTTCAATGCGGTCTGGAGAACTCAAAGGTGGAGGAGGAGGTGGTTGGTCTATTATGTCAAGAGAAACATGATGCACATCCTCTAGCTCTATCATCACATCATCAGGTGACTGAGGAGGTGTATTTCCAGATGGATCACCGACACCCTGATGACCATGATCCTATGGGGTGGTACTACCAAAATCATCATGATCGCCACCCTCATCATCATGATCATGATCATCACCCTCGTCATCATCATCACTACCCTCATTTGATGTATCTTTCCTTGCATCATGATGCTAGCCTACATTCCTCATTGTTTTCAGTGCCCTACTAGGTCCAATGATATGTTGCATGAGAGACATCAGCTACACGGAAAGTCCCTGTATAGACCCATGAGACTAGGATTCACGGTGATATCTCGAGCCCTTGCATGGAAGAATCTTGCATCAAATAAAACTCTAGCCAATCTGTCGCAGTAGTTCATATTCGTAGACCAAGCCTATGGCGCCAGATGCTCACGCCCCCTTGAGGATGTGCCTCACCCTCTTGGGCCTCTCCCATCTCCTCCGACATCCAGTGGGGGAAGAGGCATGTCCCCATCGAATGTGTCGATGTCTACAAAATATATAGTACAAAAAAATAATTAGATAATTTCATTAAAAAATTTAATAAAACAAGTTAAATAATGTGCTAGAATAAATTTTATTCTAATTCATTGATACTATAAGAAAATGAAACTAGATTAAATTAAAGAAAAAAATAATATTACATCTATCATCTGGAGGCTCAGCCACTATGAAGAAGATGTTGGGACACCCTCTCCAATCAATCCCCGCATACGAAAACACCAACTTGAAAAACTCATGGTCATCCTCACTTCCTAGTAGCACCAGTGCCTTGGGAGAATTCTTGGCTGGAAAATACGGTAAGTCCCTATCAGGCATCATCTACCCCCACGTGCACATTTGGACCTCAGTGATTGGCCTAGGAGCGTGACTATCAAATGTGAGCCTCGTCTCTAGAAACCTCTCAAAAAATTTTAAAAAAAAGCTCAGAAGTGAAAGGGAAGGTATCGCTACTGTGTCTTAATGCACAACATCTATCTAAAGCCATGAAAAACTGCCTCAAAAAAATAGAATACCATCTAATGCAACATGGCATATGAATCAAAGAATCAGCATAATACAAAATATGGAAACTAATGTGTTTCGCATCACTACTAGAGTGTGAAATGGTCATGATTAATAACGAGAGGCACCTAACCTAAACTAAAACAAAAGAAGAAATATTTAGTTGTCCACCACGTACCTGAAAATATGATGGATAAACCACATGAGGCCCTACATATCTATGAGTGTATGCAAGCCGAATCTTGGCTGCAACACCATAGGGTACATCAGGGAACTAGGGAAAATCCTCCCTTCTCTTGAATAAGTTAATGATCAATTATATGTTCTCCTCAGTGGGCCTATACCACGTCGTAGGACCAACACAAAAAGCCTACTCCTGGGCACTCCATCGACAGATCAAATGCACCAATAAAACAGAGTGCGCCTTCATGGATGTAGCCTCCTCATATAAATTTAGGAGGCCTAAATTCCTCAAGAGCGTTCATGGTGTTGCAGTAATAGGGCGAGGGTATAAATCCCTCTCCCTCTCTCTAGCCTGCCATGTTCGAACCATATTTCATAGGTCCGCCTACTGCTCCTGTTCCTATTGCTACTCCCTCTATTGATGTCTATTTACATGAATGACATATAAAATACATCAGCTTCATACATAACATACAATTTTCTATTATTAAATTAAATATTTATTTATAAATATGGAAACATAACTTTCAGTTTAAAAAAAATACCATTGGGCACAAAACACAATCATGCACCAGCACCAATGCACTTTCAACTATAACCAAATCGATATCGGTTTGCACATATGTTTGACACACCTTTTTTGGTTCATAAATTGAAATTTTATAGCATTGTGACACACTTGTGCACCGATTTGCATGTATAACATTTTCACACCGATACGGAACGTTTAGGTTATCGAACGCACCGAGCTATGACTATATTTTTAAATATTAATTTTGCGGTGCATCTAGTAAATATAAATTAACTGGGCATGATGCACCAACGTACAATCTGTCGCATCAATCTCGATGCATTTTAGTTTACAAAACACACCACAACAACATCGGTTCATTATGTTCTTGCACCAATTGTGGTGCACCCTGTAAATTTATAGGGTGCATCGTTATCGGTGCGAGCCGAATGTATTGAACGCATTGCGCGGTGATTTTTTTTTTGAAAAATAATGGAAAATTTACCCAAATTTACAATTTTAATCATCTAAAAAAATAATTTACAAAGAATCATAGAAATTACGTAGACATTTTGTCATCGGGAAGGCATTGTTCACATGGAATGGAGAAAAAAAAAATAGGACGGTTTGAAAAAATTCAAACTCAAACAGTGAGCACGATACGACAGGATGGTGAGCAAGAGAAGCATCGATGTTAGGGTGCTTGCATGTGGTAAGAGTGGCACTAGTGCTTTAGAGATCTCCCACACTTTAGATTGTAAAAATGAAAATTACGGTTGAGAGTGTTTTTTAATTTAACCCTCCTTCGATGCATTTCTCCAAACGCATTGGTGCGAGATATATCCAAAATCCCTGCAATTTTTTTTAATTAAAAAATATCACGGTGCTTTTCTTGAGATTCCCTAGGGTTTTTCTTTATAAGTACTGCACCGGTGCTATTTTTTTACTTTAGCACTGCTATTTTTTTAGAATTTAAAAATCACCTAGTGGTGATATTTAGAAGATGCCCTGGGGTGTTTTGTTAAGCGTACCGCACCAGTGCTTCACTGGAAAATAGCACCGCATTTCTCTTAAATTTAAAACTATAGTGATGCCCCTTACTGGTATGCACCGAGACATTTTACTATGTGAAGGGCACCAGTGCTATCGGTTGTGCAAGCACCGGTGTGCTATGTTATTTAGCGCACCATGTTTTTTTTATTTTAAAAAAATAAATTTTCGACAATGCACCATGTTATTTGTAGCATCGATTCTTGTATGGATAATAAAGCATTGGTGTATTTGTATATTTCATACACATTGTTCAAAAACATGCACCCTCCCACCTCTGCTAGTAACCTCCGCTACAAATAGATTTTGGGCTATTTTTATAGGGGTTTCCACAAAATCCTCTACTAGAAGGTATTTTCCTTGTAGTGGTAGGATTCGACTTTTTAGAGGAGCATAGTGACTACAAGAGTCGGGAGCTTGTTGCTTATCATTCCAATTTATATATCGTGTATTTGAACACTTTTTGAGATCAATGAAAAGCATTTTGTTAACTACAATTTGGGTATGTTTTTGAGGGCTTAGTACCCTTGGGTTATGGCCCAACCCAAGCACTCTAGTCTCTCTCCCTTGTATGTTTTTTTATACATTTTTGTTTTATGTACTTAGGTTAGCAGTAGTTTCTTTTGCAAGATTTTCTTATGAGAAAAGTTGCCTCTATAGATTTTTCAATCATTACTCTTGGAAAGTGTTGTTGTAATCTTTGTATTGGCAAGTACAAAAACATAGGTTTTATTTTGATGCAATATTTAGATCATGAATCAAATTCAACTCGTCCTTTCCTTTCTAGTTTGATGTTCTCTAATTATTATTGTTGATATTCTTTAGATGTTTTTCAAATTGAGTAACCTTTTTTTGTGCATGAAACACTATTGATTTGCAGGGTAGAGCACTCTCATTTTCATTAGTAACCCTACCATCAACACCCTCCTTTCATCCTCATCAACTTCTTCAATCAGTTTGCACATAGAAACTTCATTTCGGATTTTTTAGAGGCCATTTTTCGCATTCCCTCCTTGTGAAAGATGGGATCCTAATGAGTACTAAGCTTGAAAAGTAATCCCATATCCTTCCCCAACCTTATACTACCTTTTCTCGCCTTCAAATCACTTTCTAATCCCTCAGAATTCTCTCGGATCTAATCCTATAGAAATATAGGGCAATCATGCAGCATCCTGTAACAATCCTACATCATCCTGTAGCACGGTGCAGAACCCCTCAAAAATTGACCAAAATTGTCCTTTAAGATTTATTTTTCCCTATTATCCTTTCACAATGTATCCTATGCTTTGGAACCAAGCTTTAGGAAGATCATAGACCACTTAGAACTTTCCATTTTATTAATGCAATTGATTTCTACAATTATCGTTAGTTATTGAGTTCATGAATTTGATAGCAGAAGGATATCTTACATTGTTATTTATTGAATCAATTATTGAATTTTTCCATTAGAACATAACTCCTTTGAATGTGTTATTTTAGGATTGATTTCATGTTATTTGATTTATGAAGCTAGACTAGGTTTATTTATCAATCATTTATATTTTGCAAGAGGTTAGGGTTTCCATTCCAAGCATTTAAATTCCTTCAAGTATATCATAATTTCCTTGGATTCAACATTTACATTTCTTGAAAATAGATTATAATTTCCTTTTATGAAACATTTATATTCCTTACAAGTATACTTGGATTTCCTTCTATGCAACATTTTTCCTCCTTGCAATATCTATATTCACTTTAAAAAATGGTATATGTGTACCTTGGTTTGATCCAGTGCCTTAGAGAAACTTAAGTAGAACTTAGATTACTATGCATACAACATTGTCACCTATTAACTTTATACAAATCCTAGATTGATAAATTAAAGTTGGTAGCCCTAGGAGTTACAACATCCTTGTTGCAATACTAAAGCTCATCAGAGAATACACCTACCAAACCTAAATTTGGGACTGAGGTAGGTAAATCTCCTAATAATTTTAAAAAAATTAGTAGGCGACCTATAAGGTAGAATGAACATAAAGACTAGGAGTATGTAGGATACTCATAGGTCCTACAACCATCAAATGGAGGCCAAATCCATGAACTTAAACATGGGTAATGTTGTAACAAATTCAAATAGGCATGGAGAATTCATTCCATAAGATAGAGACCCGGTCGAAACTATAAGGAGCCTAAATATGGAGTTGCTTAACTACAAAGATGATAATGAGAAGATTATAAGAGAAAAACAACAAATTAATACCCATATTTTATGTAGTCTAAATAAATTGCAGAAGAGAATAGACCAAAGGCCCAATTCTAGAAAAGAAGAGTAGTGTGACACAAAAATTAAAGGGAAAGATGTTGGAGATTCAAGAAGCTCTAGGAATTCATGGGAAACATCATCATATATCTAGGAAATCCACTAAAAGAGACCATATTTCCTCAGGATTAGAAAGTAGTTCAAGCATGTCACCAATAAGGAGACCAAGAGGGAAACTAAAGATACACACTTTACAAGAGGAACTCAGAAAGATAAAATAACCTACATTTAATGGTGAGCATAAGAAGGGAGAATAGGTTTAAGCTTGGTTGTTATAAATGAGAAATTACCTTGAGCTACATGATTATTCTTCCAATTTAGAGGCACAAATTTCCATATATCACTTGAAAACGAAAGCAAATTTCGGTGGGAGTAACTCAAGGAGGTAAAACATTTGAATGAAAAAAATATTTCATGGACGAAATTTAAAAAGTACTTCCAAGGGTAATATCTCTATGAAAATTACTATCAGAGAAAAATTTAGTTCTTTTAACTCGAATTAGGAAAAATTACAATGGAATAATATGGCAAAAATTCCACTGAGTTATTGAGATGTGTGAACTTTATTAAAGATGAAAAGCTAAAGATACAAATATATGTGAGTGTATTATCACCATTATATGGTGAAAAAATTATATATGGTGAAACAAAAGCTTTGGATGAAGCTATGAGGAAGGCAAACTACCTCTATGAGCAAGGTAAAAATAAATCAGTTTTCCAAAGGACTTGGAATGACAGGAAGAAAAGCAATATGGAAGAAAAAAAAGGGTTCAAACCCTCATCTTTCAAAAATGATTCTCGCGCAAAACAACAAACACAACCAAATCATAGTGAACCAAAGGGGACTGATTTATTGAACAAGAAACCAAAATTTAAGCCCATTCAGTGTTGGGGTTTACAGAGAACATTGATACAGGGATTGCCCACACAAAAAGTGAAAAATGAGGACAGCACATCACATCCAAGGGGTTGTTATAGTGAATAATGTGGATAAAATCATGCCCAACATTTATGAAGCATTATATAACAAGCAATGACAACATGCACACATAGTCGAGGTGGAAGGTAAGTTAAAATAATCATCTCGTTGCTATTTAATTGGTTTTGGAGCTAGTCATAGTTATCTTAATCCTAAGTTGGTTGAAAGATTTAACATGAAGAAAACCAAGCACCATGGCAGGGCTTAGTTCACTTAGCCACAAGAGCTAAAAGAATAATAACTAAACTGGTGACGGAATTTCCCATTAATATGAATATACTAGATACAAACACAAATTTAAACATAATACCATTCGGATCATCTGATTGATTAATTGGCATGGATTGGCTATAAAATCACCATGTAATGCTAGCCTGTTACAACAAAACATTTACTTGCCTTGATGAAGAAGGGTAGCAAAGACAAGTGCAGGGAATAGCAAGGCCAATTTATGTTAAGGAGATATTAGCTATGCAACTGAAGAAGACTTTTAGAAAAGGGTTCCAAATTGATGCAACCCACATGGAGGAGATGGTTGAGGATCAGACACCAAGTTTGGAGTACCGCTCGGTGCTTAATGAATTTGAAGATGTGTTTGCTAAATTCCTAGGTTTTTGCCTATAAGAGACAATGATTTCTCTATATATTTGGTACTTGGAGTTGCACTAGTGTCTAAAACAACATACAAAATGAGAAAGATAGAATGGAAAGAGTTACAAATGCAACTAGAATAACTCTTTAGTAAAGGATACATACACCCAAGTGTAACATCGTGGGGTGCCTCAATCTTATTTGTTAAAAAAAAGGATGGCACGCTACAACTATGCATTGAATTTAATCAGCTGCACAAAGCAATAGTGAAGAATAAGTATCCATTTCACTAGATAGATGATTCGTTTGACTAGTGCAAGGGAGATAAGGTGTTTTATAAAATTTACCTAAGGTCGGGATATCGTCATTGAAGAATTAAGGAATAAGACATTGGTAATGTGACATTTCAAACTTGATATGGGAATTGTGATTTCATAGTGGTAACATTTGGGCTATCTAATGCTCCAAGTTTCTTCACGTGCCTTATGAACGGTGTTTTCTGGATTATTTGGATAAGTTTTTGGTTGTGTTTTTGGAAAATATCCTCATGTATTCTAAATATTATGAAGAGCATGAACAACATTTAAGGATGGTGATATATGTACTCAGAGAGCATCGATTATATGCAAAACTGAGTGAGTTCTCATTCTATGAAAGAAAGATCCATTATTTGGATCATATTATTTTAGAAGAGGGCATATCAATAGAACCAACAATGATCAAAGCAATTAAAGAGTAGCCAACACCCAAAAACGTGACAAAGGTAAGGTATTTAATGGGTCTAGAAGGTTATTACAAAATATTTATTGAAGCGTTCTCAAAGATAACCCATCATAATACATGAACAAAACTTGATTTTAAACGAATGAAATGTTATGGCTCGCAGGAAACGACTCTCATGGCGGAACTAGGGTTTTTGGTTTCCTTTTCTGAACCCGCTCAGTGGCTCACCTGACTGCACCCACTGCGACCTATGGCGGCTCACTGCGGGAATCATGGTTTTGGGAATGTTTGGGGCCACACGGCTATTATGGTGGCACTCTTCGCGGAACCTCATCTTTCGGTTGGCTATATTATCTGTGCCTTCACCAACTGACGGAGCACAATGGTTTTCATGACCCATTCCTGCATTGGTATGTTTCCTCTGTCAACGCACTGTCCACTTGATTACTCATCTTTTTAGCTTCTGGCGACCTTTTCACTGCCCACTTTCGATTTTTCAACTCCCCGTGACCATTATTCTCTGACTGGAAGTTGGACTCTTGCATTAACGGTTTCTTATTAGGGTTTTCAATGGAGGGGGCCGAGGATGAACAGCCTGTGGATTATTCAGAGGACCCATATGCCCAGGTGTAAATTTGGACCCTTGTTAATCGTTTACCCTCTGGTATGTATGTTTCTCACCCTGCTTCCTCTCCTTTTACTTGTCCTCCTTTTTCTGGATCCATAGCTTTTGCATCCTCCCCTCTTACCTTCCTTGACCTAGACTCTTTCCTGGTACCTAACCTCTCACCCTCCTCCCCTGCTATTCTCTCGGCTGCTGATCTGGATCTCCTCTCCTCTCTGGATCTTCGACCCCCATCCCCTGCATCTTTAGCTTTCCTCTCGTAGACCCTCTCTCTCACTTTGGCGGCTCCCTCATTCGCCCACCCTTGCTCACTAGATCTGGTTCCTCCGCTCCCCGAAACCGCATCTTCCCCTCACTCTGCCCCCCCTCCCTCGACTACCACCCCGTGCTCTCATCCCCCCAACACCTCACACAGACCTGCAGCTTCACCTGTCTGTCGTCCATCCGGATTTTTTTTCCATTCCCCCACCCGACTCCACCCCCCCCCCTCCCGTCTCTTCATTGCCTCTTTCGCTTACCGCCTCGGCTACCCTACCTCCTGGGCTCCCCCCTCGTTCCCCCTGTCACACGAAATGTGTGTAGGCCTGCAAGCGTGCTAGCCTCCTCACCCTTGGCGCAGGCATACACCATAGACAGAGTGGTGGTTGGTCATGTTCTTGGCCAAAACTATGGGGTCAAAATATTGAAACAGTGGGTACAAGAGATTTGGCGTGAACTTGTACAGGAGCTTCCCACCATACATACTCTTACTAAGGGATGGTTCACTCTCCGCTTCACATCCAGGGATCCCACTGGCCTTGTTTTATCGCAATTCTGGCACTTTGTGATGGCACATGTGTTGCTAAAATGGTGGAACCCCTTGTTCGACCCTAAACGTGAACTGTTGGGAGTGAGACCTATTTGGGTTCATTTGCCTGGGATACTGCTACATTTATGGAATGAATAGATCTTCAAGGATATTGGTAACCTTTTGGGCACTTATTTGGACCATGAATGCTCCTACATTGACTCTGGAAAGATGGAATTTTCCTGTATTCTGGTACATCTGGTTACCGTGGAAGGACTTGAGGAAGCCATCAATATTCAATGGTGCAATTCTACCAGGGTGCAGATGTTGGATTATGAGGGGGTTCCATTTCGCTGTCATTGATGTCACAAAGTTGGACATGCTTTTAAATATTGTCCATTAAATGGACAGGCATCGATTCCTCACTCTCACAGTGGTCTTCACCCTATTGCTCTGGTATCGGTCTCACTATAGCGACAGGCACAGCTCATCGGCTTCCTCAAGACACCTGATCACTCCTCGCATGTGGATTACATACAATCGGATGCAGATGCCCCTTTCCAGGTCACTCGATCTATGGCTACTGCTACATCTACTGGACTCCTTCCGGATGATGGTACTCCCTCCTCTCCTCCTTTTACATTTTTGTCTTTTTTATCTGCGAAATTTATTCAATGCATGGAACCTTATCTGGCTGGATTCTCTACCCCTTCCATTATTTGCCCCCTGTCCTCCTCACCTCTCCTGTACCCCCCCACCCCCTATCATTCCTAATATTTCATCATTGTCTCCTCCCATCTCCTCACTTGCACCTTCTACTCTTATCCCCACTCTCCCCACTAATTCCCACACTCTTCCCATTCCATCCATCGTTGTTTAATATACCGAATCATCATCAACACACTCCTACAATTTGCACCCTCGCATTTACACCCCAACTGGTCTTGGTCCACTTCCTGGCCCCTCTCACTCTCTGCACAAGCCCTCTCACTGTCGACACTCATATATTTTGAAGGCCATCCTTCAGGCCGGTATTGAAGTTTCCTCTGGTACATAACTCTCCATCGATGGGATCCTTAGAGCAAGACAATCCCCACTCCTAGTTTCTCAATTATTTGTATTTCCTTCAACTGCTCTGGGATGGCTAGCCCTACGAAGTGTCTCGCTCTTAGACACCTCTTTACTACTTCCTCGACTGATGTCATCCTCCTCCAGGAAACTCATGGTTCATCAGAACTTATTATTTAAGCACTTTCCCACCTCCTCCCTACATGGACCATCCATGCCATAGATTCTAACGGTCGCTCGGGTGGTCTGGCCCTCTGTATCAACCCCCGACACATCAAACTACTTAATTTATGGGGAAGGGAATGCATTATGGGGATGAATGTCTTCTCGTAAGCCCTTGGTCTCCAATTTTGTGTTATTAATGCATATGGACCAAGCACCAATAGGCAACAGTTCTGGACCTCACTTATGAATTCATCCGTGCTTTGTTCTAACAATACTATATTGGCTGGAGACTTGAATTTCTCTCTTGGGATCTCAGAGTCCTGGGGTCCAAATTCACATGTGGATCCACTCTCTGATTTTTTCAGACACTTACTATCTATCCATCATCTGGTGGATCCCCTCATAACCACTCCCTCTCCCACCGGTGCAATAGGTGCACTGGGGTCGATTTGTTTGCTCAAAGGTTTGATCACTTCCTTATCAAGGAAGGTTTACTACAAAATATTGGCTCGTTCATACAATGGATCGGCTCTGGTGGAATCTCAAATAACTCTCCGATTTATCTGGAAATCATTGGGGCCTTTAACAAGTCGGCTTCTCCTTTCAAATTCTGCTCTATGTGGTTACAAGACATTGCCTACATCAATTTAGTGGACACACAATGGAGACTCCCTCCACCACCAAGCCTTCAATCGCCATCCACCATTTTTTCACACAAACTACTTTTTATTAAGAAGGATTCCATTACTTAGGCTAGGAATAAGAAAATAATGGAGGACCTAGAGCTCACCAAAATTGAACAAAATATTCATAGACTGGAAAGCTCTATTGGGGGAGGTTTTGTAACTGAAGATGAGAAATTACAATTTATTAAACCAGAATCTTGTCGTTTAAAGATCCTACAAGCGAGGGATGAAGTTTGGAGATTAAAAAGCCGTGCTACTTGGATCAAAGCAGGTGATGAAAACTCCAAATTCTTCCATCATTTTTCCAAGGGCAGAAATACCATCAATACCATTTGGGAACTCGACAATGAGGACGGTTCTACAACTTCTACCTTTACTCAACTTGCACATAAGGGTATCAATCATTTTCGTGAGATTTATAAGGCACCTTAGCAACCCTCATTGGCTGAAATCATTAAGGTGGCCTCCCTTTTTCCTAGATATGTGGATCATGTATCGGAGGAAGAGCTCCTTTCACCTATATCAATGGAGGAATTATAATATGTTCTTAAATGGTTCAAAAAGGACAAGGACCCTGGTCCTGATGGATGGTCCATGGAATTTTATCTGGCTTTCTTTGATCTTCTAGGAAATTATCTTCTGGAGGTGGTGGAAGAGATTAGAAAAACTGGGTGCATCTATGAGGCCTTTAATGCTACCTTCATTGCCCTTATTCCCAAATCTGATCATTCCTCTTCTTTCAAAGATTTTTTCCCGATTTCTTTATGCAACTGTATCTACAAGGTTATGGCCAATATCCTTGCAAACGGGATGAAAACAATTTTATCTAATTTCATTTCACCTGAAGAGTTCGCATTCCTTGAAAATAGACTGTTCCATGATGCAATAGGCATTTCACAAGAAGGATTAAATTCTATGCACACTAAGAAGATCAAAGGGATGATTCTCAAGATTGATCTGGCAAAAGATTTTGATCAAGCTAGCTGGCTCTATACCTGCATGCTTCTTACACACCTGGGATTCCCCTTACAGGTTATTAATTGGATAATGTGTTGTATTACCTCTGTTTCATTTAGCATTCTCATTAATGGAGCTGCAACCAATTTTTTTCATGCTGAGCAAGGACTTCGACAAGAGTGCCCATTATCTCCCCTTTTATTTCTCCTAGTTATGGAGGGACTTAGCTGATGCATAATTGATGAAACATCTCCTGGCAGAATGAAAGGTATCCAAATATCAGCAAACTATGTACTCACACACCTGTTATTTTTGGATGACATCATACTCTTTCCCAATGTCACTCTTGGTGATTCGATAGTGGTTAGATCCATCCTACTACTTTTTTGTACTACTACTGGTATCCAATGTAATAACAAAAATTCTACTTTGACTTGTCACGGATGCTCACCACATGAAATCCATTATGCTCAGAAGCGATTCCCATTCACCCTCACTAGATTTGAGGACAGATTAAAGTACCTGGGATTTTACCTCAAACCGGTGAGCTATAAAACTGTTGATTGGAATTGGCTTATTACCAAGATCAAAAAATGATTGAACAACTGGTGTCATCGTTGGCTATCAAGGGTTGGATGGATGACACTAATCAAATATATCTTAGAGGCCATTTTGGTATAATGGATGTCTCTGGCCTGGATTCCTAAAGGAATACTTCACAAGATACAGCGGATCTGCAGGAAGTTCTTATGGCTCGGTGCTAAAGAAGGTCACACTTTCGCCTGGACCAAATGGACCCGTATTGCTTTACCTAAGCGATGGTGGGGTTGGGGTATCAAAGACTTACCGAACTTTTCTTTGGCACTGGCTGCTAAACTTGGATGGCATTTTCTCATTGGCAACAATTTATGGACCAAGGTGGTCATTCAGAAACATATCCCTCCACTTAACCCTCTTGAATGGCTTTGTCTTCTTCCGGTGCACTATCCCTATTGTTCAATGATTTGGCGCATTATCCTTTCCTCAGTTCGACATATCAGTGATGATTTGGCATGGAAAATTGGTAATGGATCCAGGGTTCATATTGGTTGAGATTCTTGGGTGGGTTGTGGAAATGCCCAAATCCTCCCGAATGCACTTATTGACTCTCTCAATTGTGTAGGATTTTTGACACTCAATCACATTGCTGACAGGAATCGAACCACTCTATTTACTCAAGGTTGGATTGGACATCGGGAACTGTAGATACAACTGCATTGGATTGAGATTTGGTCTTCTTATCTGGATGCATTAGGAGATACCCACGTCAGAATACTTGATCAGGAGGATGAACTTATATGGATTATTTCTAAACAGGGTTTATATACGCCCAAAGAGGGGTATATTCATATTTATCAAGCACACAGACCTGAATCCTTGCTCCCATGGTGGCGCAATATCTGGAAATTAAAGGGACCCATGAAAGCTAGGCTCCTCATGTGGTGTATTCTTACTCGTAAAATTTCAAATTCCCACGGGGGCAAATCTATAGAAAAGAACACTTATTGGTCCCCATAGATACCCACTTTCTAATGTTGCTACTAAAGATACTATCCACCTTTTCCTTCTTTTTCATGCTACTCTTGAACTTTGGTTACTCATCCACTCCTCCATCAATCATAATCTTCGTTGGGAGGGGAATACTCTTACAGAAGCGTGGGAGCATTGGTAGATTTCTGTTGTTCCCTATAAGGTGCGAAATTTGCCTATTTTAATTTGTTGGAGCATCTGGATGGCCCGCAACCAGACCATCTTCCACAACATACCTCATCATTGGCCCTCATCTACTCCCCATATTATCTCCATTTACCACTTAATACCAGAAGATCCACCCCCTCCACAACCTCGTATTATCTCCCCTGAGATTGTGTACTTCACTCTCCCTTGGCCCTATTTCAATGGTTCCGCTCAGACTCATGGCTGTGGTGGTGACTTCATACTTCATCATACAGCCCACCATTTTTATAAAGTCAATATTGGACTTGGACAAGGCACCAATAATTTTTCAAAACTCTCTTGTCTTCCATACCTCCTTCAATTTTCCATCACAAAAAATGTTCATGCTCTACAGATATTTGGTGATTCTGAAATTGTCATTGACTGGTTTAACCTACAAACAACCTGTCACATACACACACTACAGAATATTTTGGACGAATTTCAACAGCTCAAAACACATTTTGATCCTATTTCATGTTGGCACATTTACAGGGAGAGGAACATAATTTACGATCTCCTTTCCAAGAAGGCGATGCACCTATTGACTGCTCAAATGGAGATACAGGAGCAGAATGATCATGCATACTATCAGTATTTCGACCAACCATTTTTACCTGATCATTGGAGGGAGGACATCCCCCATTAGGGGCAGCAACTATTTTTTAACATTTTTGCTTATAGTTACTATCGTATATATGTTCTCAGACTATTGTTTTGTTGCTTTGTGCTGTTCTACAGCATGTATTTATGCGGCACATAATGGATGTATTTATTTTTTCTACACTACAGCTATCTATTTGAGAGCTTCATTGCTGATTTGCATATGCAATTAGCATATATAACATGTAACTTGTATTTACATTAATAAAAGCTACAATTTTTCCTATGGTAAGAAAAAAAAAAAATACCATCATATTACATCTTTGCAATGAAAAGGCGCAAAATTTTATTGGTATTAGAAATGTGAAGAGGCCTTTCAACACTGAAAGAGATTATTGAAAAGTGCACCTATATTAAAGATAGTTGACCTAGATGAATACTTTATTGTGTGAAAATTGCATGTAAAGAAGGACTTGGAGGAGTAGTCCTCATGTAGAATGGGCATGTGATATGTTATGGATATAGGAATCTCAAAGAGCATGAAATGAATTATGACAATCATGATTTAGAGCTAGAAACCATTATACATGCCTTGAAAATGTGGAGGCATTACCTTATGGGGAAGAGGTTTACGTTAATAGTTGTCCACAATGGGTCAAAACATTTGTTTGTACAACTGCATTTAAATGCAAGACACATATAATGGAAATTTTTTTTGGTTGATTGTGATTTTAAAAGTAATCATATAAAGGGGAGGAAAATAATGTGGTTGATGCACTTAATAGGAGGGTGCATGTTAGGCATGTTATAACCATAAGAACATGTAAATATGATTTAAAAGTCATAATTTTAGAGGTTGGTAATTTAGATTAGCAATGCATGGAAATAAAAAGTAGCCTAAAATAAAGAGAAATGCAACCCAAATACAGGGATAATGAGATGAAAGAATACATATTTCTCTTGTATAAAGGTAGGATTTATGTGTTGAATTCCCAGAGGATGAGAAATTTAGTGCTGATTGAGATGCACAAAGTGCCTTATGTTGGGAACCTAGGGTATCAAAAGGAAATCTTGGTAGTCATAAAACAATATTTTTTTCTAGGAATGAATAAAATAATGGATGATTATATAGCCTCATTCTTGGAGTTTCAAAGGTTAAGGCTAAGCATATACACCCGATAGGGTTACTACAACCAATCCCCATCCCTAAGTGGAAATTTGAAATTGTTTTCGTTGATTTCATTACAAATCCGCCCATAATAATGAAGAAACATGATTCCATCATGGTTGTAGTAGAAAAACTCACCAAGGTTGCCCACTTCATTCCAATGAAGTCAAATCAAAATGCAACTAATGTTGTTGATATTTATATGAAGGAAATTATCAGGCTGCATGGTGTTCCCAAGGAAATTATTTCAGACGAATATACCAAGTTCACGTCCAATTTTTGGACATGCCTATTAAAGTATTTGGGATTGATTTTATTTTAACACAACATACCATTCATAATCATATGGTCAAACGAAAAGGGTTAATTATGTCATTGAGGACATGATAAGAATGTATGTGATGGAAAGACCATCAAAATGGGTAGAATACTTGCACCTAGTGGTGTTTTATTATAATAATAGGTATAAAGAATCTTTGGAGATGAGCTTGTTTGAAGCCTTGTATGGCAGAAAACGCAACATGCTAGTGAGTTGGGACAATCCTATTGACAAGACCATTAATATTAGTCCAGAGTTGCTAAGATAAATGGAAGAGCAAGTGAAAAAAATTAAACATAATTTAAAAAATAATCGAGATAAATAGAAAAATATGCAGATAAGAACATGGAAAATAAGGAATTTAAATTTGGAAACCATCTCTTCTTGATAGTGAAGGCAAGGAAAAGTTATCTGAAATTGGGCAGCCATGTAAAATTAAGAACGAGATATCATGGACCATTTGAGATTCTAGATAAGATTAGTCTAGTTTCATATAGGATTACATTACCAGCATCCATGCACAATGCATAATGCATTTCATGTTTGATTTCTTAAAAAGCATGTTCCTTATGCTAGCAATGTGATTGTCTCGAACATGATTCATGTGGAAGCCAAGGGACGCTTTCCGATCTAGTTAGTATGGATCTCGGATGAGAAAGTCAGAGTGCTCTGGAATGGAGTTGTCACTTTGGTAAAGTTTTAGTGGAACCATTTTGGTCTTGAAGATGCTACATGGGGGCAAGAGGATGTGATGCAGGAAGAACACTATAATATTTTTTAATGAGTTACATTTGTTTATATGTGTGTCTACACACAAACATATACAATACTTAGCACTGGGGACAATGCCTAAATAAGAGGGAGGGGAATGTAGCACACCTACCCAACCACTAAAACGTAAATAACATGTATATGTGGAACTATGATGGTGATCCAAGGACATTGTATGAGGGCTACGACGTCCATGTCTATGTGTGTATATGTGTTTGGGGCTATTGTGCCCATACACACATGTTTTATATTTTGAGGCTATAAGCAATGGCGATGTAATTATGATACACATATTGATGAAATAAATTGGCTATAGACCCAAAAAGACATAAATGAGAATGGGGGGTTGAGACTCCATGGATGTGTAAGTTAAAGGGGCTTATATGATTTGATAGTCATATAAAGTGCACATGTATATAACCAAAGTCCATGATGGGCTTGGGTGAATTCCAAGTGGCAGAATGAGGGTGTGCACATAAAAATGAGTTTGTTAGCTCTATGAAGGGGGGATATGATGGATTCATGTGTAGTGGGGAGTATAGATGACTCCAGTGAGAGTTTTTGGAAGGAAAACCATGAAAACATGTTGTATGTAATAGAAATGTGGAAATGAAATGTGTCTGCATATTAATTGGATTAATTCTGTTAGATTTTGGTTGTGCATGTATTGTTCTTATGAGGGTGCATTTAGTTATGCATTATACTATGCTGGTAATTCCCAAAAAAGGGAAAATTTCCAAAGCATAAGTTGTTTGGGGTTATCTAGCATGGAAGTTGGGCCTCAAGAGGGGCGGGGGTGATCTGATAGTGGTCAAGGTATGTTACATTAACAAGTTGAATTGTGATCTCACCACCATAGTTCCAAGTGGATGCTATGTCAAGTGTCATTACTTAAAAATGTGGAGCCTATCATTTGTTGAATTTCAATCATTTTCTATAGGATCCAAAATCCTAACCCTATTCATGGGTTAGGCCATTCAAAAATCATAACCCTAACCACTATGAGGAGATGTTAAAACCTTATTTTCTATGAAAGAAAGGGGTTTTTTACCTAGTGTATTGATTTATTGTCACATAAATGAGTAAAGAAAATGAGTAGGATGTCATAGAAGAGTAAAGGAAGAAGGAAACCTTTAAGTATCATATTCAAACCACGATGTCCATCTTTTCTATAATGATTATCCTTCTTTGTATTTTGCACATATATCTAAGAATAAAAAAGCAAGGCACAATACTTATTCCATGCTGGTGTTTCACCATCACAAGTTTCTCCATGGTACATCTTATGTTTAGTGTGTTAATGGTGTGTACTTTTTATTATTGTAGTTTTTTTTCTCAATTCGTATTCACGTATAAAGTGGAATGTTTCAAATATTGAATTTAATCATAAGTAATCACTATACAAAATAATATAATCTCATTGCGTTTGCAATATTAATCCAAGATATTTTATGATGAGGTATCTCATGGAATATCCATAATAAGGTACATATCATATCAATATTAGGGTAACTTTCTTAATTGGATTTATTCAAAATAATTTAACAATCCAAAGATATATGTAATAAAGGAAAGGAAATCAATCCACATACCTTTTCACTCAATCCAACAAATTCACAAATTCCACATACCTTTTCACATTCAAGATCTATATTGGAGGGGATTTGGGGACATACTATGTCGTAACAACAAACATTCTCCGAGGACGTGGGTGTGTCTAAACTAGGCTTGTGTCCATATCCATCCTCTTCTCATTTATGATCAAATGAAAAGGTGAATGCTAAGAAACAGGTCCCAATGAATACCTTGTTGTCACCTATTCTCCCTCATATCATTACTCTTTTGGTGCCAGATAAGGGTGGGAACAGGGGCAAATTTTTCCAGAGATCCTCACTTCGCCTATAGTCGAGGGAGTGCTTGTGCTAGGTAAAAGACTGGAATCTACTACCTCCCATCTCTGCTCCAAAGTGTAGGATATCAATAAGTTACAGGCCTTTAGGGCCACTCATTCAACCCCCCTCCATTTTAGGTATTTCTAGGGGGGATCATACTCACCTCTTTTTTAGTACTCTGAGTTGGAATTATTGGCTTGTAAGGGAACCTGCTGAAACCCATATCCATCAAGAAATATGTGTTTCAAGAGAAATAAGTGCTTTCCAACCTTGAACCGAGGAATAAATTTCCATCCCAGAAGAAGGAAGGAAACAAGTACAATAAATACTCTTCATGTCTTGGGGTTGTTTTATACCTTAAATCTTGCTTCTCAGTGACTACGGAGGAGGTCCTTTTTCCACCATTTGATCTTTGTCCCTATAGTGGTACTAATGGTACTTTTGATTGTTTTTTGTCACGGTTCCTTAGAAGGGACATCCCCATTGGTGCCCCTCCGTAATCTATTAGGACAGGGGCCTGGGATTGGCCCATAAAATAAGATATATCCACAAATTTGATGGATCTTTCAACAATTTTTGGGTGTTTCTTTTTCTTTCAATTGAGTTGTTTATTTTTCCATGTAGAATCAGTTGCCTTACTTACTTCGGTCTTCTTCAGACCAGGACTTATGCTTATGGTTGATATTTTGCGTCTACATGTCTTCGTTGCCAAAGTCTCCAGTTATAATGTTATATTAGATAATTATCACATAGTAGAATGGTTATCGTTTAGAGTACTAATTAAGTGTTTCAGGTTACACATAGTAGAATTTTGTGATGTCATTGTTCCTATGGCTTTACCAGTTTTTTCTATCCTTTGAGAGATTATTTAGCTGATTTCAAAATATTGGGGACTTTAAAAAAAAATGTAACTAACTTTTGTTTTTAATGAAATATAGTCTGTTTTTCTCGTGAAAAAAAGGAAAGGAAAGAAGTACTAAGCCCAATCTAGGCTATGGCAAATGAGTACAACAATATTCCAAATGATGATTCCAAGGATAAATTTTCTTGGTCATAGGAGAAAATATCCAAGATCTTCAAGAGTGTCTATTAGGTATGAATGGACCAAGAAATCTATAGGTAGGCCACCTTTGGCACCTTAGTGGCTTTCAAGCTATTTTTTAGTGACGAAATATAATAAGGTGAATTTTTAGGATACTATTTTGAGGTTAGTGAATATTTTATATTATTTAAATATCTTATCATTCATCATTTCTCAAAACCCTGTTACTTTTTATTAGTATAAGTAGCCACAATATAATTCATATAAAATCATATTTTCCTATTTTTAAGAAGAAAAAAATAAGAAATTATAGTCACTTATATTTATGCATGTTTCTATTTTGGAATATGGTTTCCAAAAATTTGATTTAATTATCAATAATTATTAGGTGGATGGTAGGGATTTAACCTCCATGGAATATTCTACAATATTCTTAGTAGTAGTCACAAATCAAAGGTTGATATTTATCTCTAAAGTAGTTATGCTCAAGGCTTATACAGTTTTAATTTAATTGTCAATAATTATTTGGTGGATGGTATGGATTTAACCTCCACAAAGTATTCTAGGATATTCTTAGTAGTATTCACAAATCAAAGGTTGAGATTGATCTCCAAATTAGTTATGCCCTTATTTTCCCTTTAATTAAATTGATTAACTAAACAAATTCCATATGAACAAGTGTCATGTGAAATGATTTATGTTGTTTTAGGCGTTTAGTATTGATAAGCCATGGTATTTTCCCATGGTAATGTAACAAATCCTATTTATAGATTAAGAATCTTCGTGGTAAAGTGGGGGTGAATGTCCATAGTTTTTTTCTTTTCTAAGTGGTTCATGGACCTCGAAGATCATTGACCTCTACGTCCACAAAATATTTGTTCTAGGAAGATCCACTTGAAGGGATCACAGACCTTGGAGATTGGTGACCACTACAGCAAAATATTTGTACTAGGCAGATCCAGCCGAAGGGATCATTTTCGGTCTGCTCAACCATAGAGCTTGACCTTGTGAGTGTTGAGAAAATTGAATACGTGGCCTCTCAACAGCAAAGGTGATTTAACGATAGGGACTCGACCGATTGAGCTAACCCTTAGGGCTGGTTGAATGTCCATATTTAAGAATGTTGTTACTTTTTTTATCTATATATATTTAACTTATATATTAATTTGTACAATAATAATAATCAATTTAAAAAATAAAAATAAAATAATTAAATAAAAATAAAAATAAATAAAATAAATAAAAATAAAAATAAGAATAAGAAAATGTGTTTTTTTAAAGCAAAATGAGATGTATCAAAAAAAGTTATGGTACTTATAAAGGGTTGATGCCTATCAATTTTTACCTCACTACTAGCAATTAACAATAGGAATACAACAATATCCATTGCTCGATAGATTCTTTCAAGTGTTCAACATAAACACTTATATTGACACTTCTTAGATTGTATTAGCTACCTTGATGCCCATTATCATTATCGGTGGATAATCTCGCATTTGTTAATGGTGTTCATTAATGTCCAATAATAAAATGAATTCTCACATGGTCAACTTCATCTTTAGCCTATACAGTTCTTTCCATCAACATTAATGTTTCTATACCACTTTTCAGTTCAGTGGCATCTTATATGTTGGCACCTGAGCTGTTAGACAATACCACTCCTTTATACATGAATTTGGTACTTCTTTGGGGATTAGTTGTTCACTTCAGTATGTTCCAAATTTCCTCCAAGTTTATATACTATGACATAAATTTGTTATTTATTGTCTGTGGATATGATATATTTGACATGGACCCAATATGTATGACCATGATTGTCACTTCATATGCATGTACATGGATTCTTAATTTACTCGACCTAGTGACCATTTTTTTCCTTCTCTGAGCATCGGTATTCCCACCTCGATAGATGAGTTGTTTTTCATGTTTACTCTTGCAGCTATTCTTTGGTCCACCAGTCGGTCAACTTCTCTTAAATCCTCCTAACAACATCATATTCGTTATGCATAATTCATTTCAACCCTCAGCCATTGTCCTCACCTCATACATTAGGGGGCGTATGTTATAACATATTTTATCACACTCTACCTTGAGATGCAATTTTGGCTTATTTATTATCCCTTTTCCCTATGGAAATATTGATGTTCCTTGAAAATTTATTAAAAAACGCTTTCTAAAAATATATACACACTTCTTGTTTTTGAATCTTGCATATGTCTATGACTATGATCAAAACAAGTCACATATATGCGTGAGTCTCCTAGACACAACTCGTGTATGCCTATAAAATGCACCCAAAAAATATATGTGCATGTTTTGCACTTTTTCGAGTGGTTTTTATAGGTTAGACTATAAGTCACATGTTGTAGATCATGCCTTAACCACTCCAACAAATTTTTGGTTGTATAAAATGATGCCTTTGGTATGAAACAAAAAAGCATTTCTTTCTATATCATCCCAACTCTGACAAAATTCCCTTTGATCTGAGTTTGTTTTCTTGTGCTTTTAAGCCTTTCCCATCATCAGGAAACCCTAGTTTCCTTTTCTTCCTCATATCTCCCTTATAAAGTGATCTATTCTTCATCACTTTCAGAGCATAAGACTAGAGGAGGAGACCTTTAGTGACCTAAGTAGGAGGAATCCAAAGGATAGTTCCATGAAGTGCATGTACTAGGATTAGGTATTTGTTCCTATATCATTGTTGCTTCAAAATAAATAAAGAAACTCACCTTATCAGTCCAATTTCACTATGTGGTTTATTTCCATTTTATGAATTGAGATTTGATTTAACTAAAATTATGTATACATGTATACTTTGATTATTCTTGGTATTTTTGCTTTCCATATATGTGTTGATTGTAGGTCATAAGATTAGGAGCATTAGAAGAGGAAAAGGCAACAAGAACTACAACAACCATCAAACTTCCAAGTAGGCCATATATATAGTAGATCATTACTTGCCTTGATTGCATGTATTCTTGGGCATGTTTATTGAGTTTGTTTTATTTTCTCTGTTAAGGTTTCCAAATGTAACCTTAGTGGAAGATTTCCCTCAACAATAGTGTTTAAACTTTTGTCAATTTCATGTTTATACTTTTGTTGATATTGTATTCCAAGGATGAAATAGTGATTAAGATGCCTTTCTAAAATAATGTTAATTCTATCTCTAGTAACATTGAATAGCTTGTCCTAATCGTTCTAAAAGCAATATGATCACCATCATTTTGTATTTTTTATTGGTACTAGTGAGGCTATGAATGATGTTGGCATCATTTACGGAGATATTAGTAAAAATATAAATATCATCAAAATCCATGTGAGCATTACTATCTTTAAACCTGCAATTTTTTATATTGTTAAAAAATTGGTTCAATTCTATAAGAAGTATAATTGACTAATTGTTGAACCATTTTTTACAAAAATTTATCCAAGATATAGGTGGGGGAATTAATGGTGCTTACTATTGGTATAAGAGGGATAATTTTATGGATTTTTAGTAGGCTTCAAAATATAGTGTTCTAAGGATTTAATGGAATATGCATCTTTTTAATATCTCGATTAAGGGACAAAGACTCATTAATTCCTTTTGTAACTTTCATGGAAATGGATTTGATATGATTTTGAACCGAATTTTCTATAGCTATTAGAATTGAGACGGTCTGTAATTTTTAAGTCCCAATCTAATTTCATCATAAACACAATGGAATCACCCTTATTAGCCTTGAGGATGAGAATACCTACATTGGAATTTATCTTTGTAAGAGCCATAAATTCCTCTTTGCATATGTTGGGTTTTGGGGGGGAATTTTATAAAGTATACAAGTGGTTTTACGCATGCATTCATTGGATAAATTAAGAGGAAACATATATACAACAAACTTTATGCTATTAATAATATCCTTATATTTTTTTTCAAGTTGTTGGATCACCATATCCCAAAGGTCCTTTGAGAAGGCATAGAAACTATCAATGATACCTATGAATATAAATATATAGCATGGAAATCCAAGGTTACCCTTAATTAGTGAGCCAATTTTGAAGGTCATTACAATTTCTAGAGATTGGGGCAGAGCAAAATATATGTAGGTAATCCATCATGTCCTTAATTGTTTGTTTTACTCTATGATGTCAATGACGAAGGAATTAATTTTTTTTCTACAAAAGATCGTGAATTTTATCTATATAAAACATTGTGGCAAATGTGCATCTATTGGTTACATAAATAGAAAATACTTGTAGTTTCAGGGAGCTGCAGTAACTTCTTGTTCATAAATTGCAATTTCAAAACAACCCAAAATACCTATTCATACAAATATTTACAAGATACTAAATAATTGGGACCCTGTAATATTCCAAGTAGAAATAAATAGCAATATAAAGCAACATCAACATGAAACTACAGCAGATAGAGAGACATCATACATAGAATGTAAAACATGGAGAATGCTGAGCCATTTTATTATATAATTGAATGTGAAATGAGTACAAAGGTGACCAGAATGATGACACCTTGGCTTGCACAAGGAAAGCTAGAGATTCGCTCAGAAATACTCTCGAAATGGTTGCTCTATCAATGACTGCGTTATCTCCAAAATGTTGTTGTTGCTATTGCCAGACTCTTGTTGCTACTGGAATAAGCTGACTCTTTGGGGTTGTTCCCGTGCTCATAAAAATGTGGGACTTTTGGAATGAGCCCCTCACTCAATACCTAGAAAATCCCAGAAAGGTTTCTGGAATGGATGACCCCAGAAAATCACCTCCCTAGAGAAATCAAGCTTTCCCAGTGAAATACATTGGCCCTGACGATGTCTCCGCAAATGGTGGCCTCCTTCTTTGTCAAAATGATTGAATAGATAAGGGTTGATCCCTTCTCACTATTCCGAGTTGAATCCCCTGATAAATCTCCGCTCTCGTCACTACCTCCTCTAAGAACTGCATGGTCTCTCCTCAAGATTGCGCTACCCAAGCCAGTGCATAATCCCTACTATAGATGCTACAGATCCCACCTAAAAATTGAATGATATAATTGCTCACCCAAGTAGGCACTCGAAGTCCCCTGGGGTTGAGGTTGGGATCTCTGCTCAGAGACACCCGGTGTGCTAAAGAGCACTTGCAGACTTTGCTCAATAGCAAAAGTGTGCTCAATGTCAATAGACAAAACAAAGATGCATAATTGAATGAGAAAATGAAGGGCCTCTCTCCCTCTTTATGCTTGGAATGCCTTTCTCTCCCCTAGGCCCCACCAAAACTCTGATGTCCCTCTTGGCCATGCTATCCATCCACCCCTACGCTGCCTTTGACCCATGGTGCCCATGCTGCCACTATCCCCACGCTATCACTTCAACCCCTTGAGCCCCACGATGTTAATTAAAGGTGCTCAAGTGACTTTAAGAAGTGTTTTATTTCCTAAGTGTAGGTTGAGTGTCTCCTAACCCACTTTATTTAACTGACTTTAACTTTATAAAGTAAATTGGCCAAAATTTAATATTACCAATTAGTTGTTGCTAATTGGGAATATTATAGCCCTCCTCGCCAAAATGTTGCTTGTTCTTAAGAAACTGCAATGATGGATACTGCAAAATCTTCTCACTTTCCCAAGTGGCATCCTCATCCGGCAAGTTCCTCCACCTCACCAAATAATACATGACTGTCCTACTCCACAGCTGCCTCTCTCGGGTGTCTATGATGGCCTCTAGCTGTAGCACCAAATTTTCCTCATCATCTGTTGGTGGAAGCTCCTCTGTTGCGTTCACCTGTTGTCGCAATGCCTTTTTTAGGCAAGATACATGGAAGATGTTATGGATCCTGCTACCTGTGGGTATCTCCAAATCATATGCAACCTCCATGATCCTTCATATCACCCTGTATGGTCCATAGAAGTAGGACTTGAGCTTATCGGCCCCCTTCTGCTTCAGTTTGGACTATCGATATAGCTGAAGCCGTAGGTAGACCAAGTCCCCTAACACAAACTACCTCTCGACCCGTCCTCTGTCAGCATACATTTTTTGTTGATTTCTTTTTGTAGCTAAGTTGTCCTTGGGGGCCCGGAGTATATCCTGGCTCTCTTGGATCTAGTATTTGGCTCTGGGGGCCTTACTAGCACCAAACATCACATCAAAAAATGACAGAGCATGATATCCATATAAAGCGTAAAATGGGGACATACCAATGGACATATGAAAAGTAGTGTTGTAGCAATACTCCCCCAAGTGCAACCACCGTAACCATGCCTTTTGCTGCCCTGCCACATAGTTTTGCAAGTATCCCTCTAGCCACTTGTTCACTATCTTCATCTGCCCATCCATCTGAGGGTGGTAACTGGTGCTCGGAGTCAACTATGTACCCACCAAACAAAAGAGCTCCTACTAAAAGTCGCCCATGAAATGGTTGTCTTGATCACTGACAATGGTCTTTGGAAGACCATGAAACCTGAAAACATCCCTAAAAAACAACTATGCCACCTGAGTTGTGTACCGTGCTGATATGGCAAAGAAGTGTGTGTATTTTTTCAGTCGATCAATGACTACAAATATATAGTCCTTGCCTTGCACCGCAAGAAATCCTGTGATGAAATCCATCGATATGCTTTCCCATTTCCCCTCCAAAGTGGAAAGAGGTTGTAGTAACCCTGTTGGATGGCTCATCTCCCCTTTGTTCCGTTTACACACTTCGTACTCCCTGACATGCCATAGTATGTCCTCCTTGAGGCCCTTCCAAGAGAACCTCTCCCTGATGGACATGTAGGTTTTGGTGAACCCCTGATGGCCTGATAGTGGTGAGTCATGTGAGGCACGTAGCACCTTCTCCTTGAGCTAAGAGCCCCCAGTAAAGAAGATCTGATCTCTAAAGTATATCACTTCATCCATCACCCTGTATCTATCATCTGTGACCTCTCCGTCCAAGATCTCATAGGCAAAACGGTCTTTGGAGTACTCCACCAGCAACTGAGCCCTCCAATCCGTGTCTAAACTCATCAAGGAAAAATCTACCAGTCTGCGTGAGAGAGCATTGGCCACCGCATTGTTCTCCCCCTTAACATACTCAATGTCAAAATCGTATGCCTGGATCTTGCTGACCCACTTCTACTGCCTCTCCTGAAACTACTTCTGCTATCAAAAGAACCGAAGGTTATTGTGGTCAGTCCTCACCCTGAATCTGTTCCCCACCAAGTACTGTTGAAACTTGGCTAGTGCATGCATAATATCCAGCATCTTTTTATCATATATGGGATACAACCTCTCATGTGTAAATAGATTCCTGCTCTCGAAATCTATGGGGTGACCCCCTGCATCAAAACTATGCCAACCCCCTCTCCTGATGCATCACACTCAAGGAGGAAAGGCTGCATGAAATCCGGCAACACAAGAACTAGGTAGTTTCTCATCACCTCCTTGAGCCTGTCAAAGGCCCTCTACGTTGTGTCTGTCCAAATAAATACCCCCTTCTTTGTAAGATCTATGAGGAGTGCAGCAAGTTGGGAAAATCCCTTGACAAACTTCCGGTAGTGAGTGCAGATGCCTACAAACCCCTTAAGCTCTATCACGTTCTTCAGCTTTGGCCAATCCCGAATGGCCCTATCTTCTCCTCATTGACCCTCACTCTGTCCACACCAATGATATGCTCCAAATAGAGCATCCATGTCAATCCAAACTCACACTTGGAGAGCTTAGCATAGAAATGTTGCTCCTCCAACATGCACAACACAGCCTCAATGTGCTGCAAGTGCTCCTCCCATGTCTGGTTGTATATCAATATGTCATCAAATAATACCAGCATAAACTTCCTCAATTGACCATGGAAGATGTGGTTCATGCAGGACTGAAAGGTGGTTGGTGCATTGGTTAGCCCGAAGGGCATCAGCAAAAACTCAAAGTGACCATAGTGACATCTGAAAGAGGTCTTGGGAACATCCTGGTCCCTCACATGAATCTGGTGGTACCCGAATCTCAGATCAATCATTGAGAAGAAATTTGATCCCCTCAAATCATCCATCAACTCATCAATTTGTGAAATGGGGTATTGGTTCTTTATGGTCTTTTTGTTGAGAGCCCGATAGTCAATGCACATCCTTAGTGTGCCATCCTTCTTCTTCACCAGTACAACAGAAGAAGCAAATGGGTTGTCACCCCTGAGTGCCCTAGTGTGGCCATCCCGTGGAACCACCAATCATGGGCCTCACCCTCCAAGTGCATTTTTTCCTCCTTGATGGCCTCTCCCTCTAGCATCTGATTAAGCTGGAAGTAAATATCTAGCTTCTCCACCCAAGCCTTTGCCGAACACTTGGAGGATCCGTCAAATGTCAATAGGTAAAATCTGCCCATTGTAAGCTATACATCCCCATCCTGTGTGTATATGGCCCCTCTAATCTAGTTGCAGGGTCTACTATCCTTCCTGAGCTGCAAAAAGTCATGGAAAGTGAAAGCCTCACAAAACTCTCACCCGTACCATTGATACTTGGAAAAATAATCCCCCATGTGAACCAGCTCCGGTTCCTGAGGTGCTCCTGCCCCTGTGCCTGTAGCTAGAAATGTGGGCATCGTAGAACATGGGGGAGTTAGTGATGCCATCTTTTGCACTGTGAGGTTCTCCTGCAAGTGATGGGATGTGTTGGCCCCTTCTCCAGTGTGGAAACCCCTTGGGGTTTCACGCTCTCTCTAGTCTGCGGTGAACTTCTGTCCCATCTCCTCTATCCTTCTCGACAACTCCTGCATAGACTTTAGGAGAAGTTCACCGAACTCCTTCCCTTCATCTTTCTCCTCTGCCATGGGTTCTTCCTCTTCTGTGTCCACTACCGGAATGCAGTCACCTTCTCAAAAATTGGCCTCAAGCTACCTCTTGGTCCTTATACTTGCTTCCCTGGTAAGTGATGTATGGTTTACCTGTGGGCGTCATAGACAATCTGCTCGATAGGCTGAGCCAAGTCTATGAGCTCTGTTACCACTGTAATATTCCAAGTAGAAATAAACAGCAATATAAAGAAACATAAACATGAAACTACAACAGATAGAGAGAAATCATACATAGAAAGAAAAACATGGAGAACGTTGAGCCATTTTATTATATAACTGAAAATGAAATGAGTACAAAGGTGATCAGAATGATGGCACCTTGGCTTGCATAATGCAAGCTAGAGATACTCTCAATACTCCCAGAATGGATGCTCTATCAATGACTGCGTTATCTCCAAAATGTTGCTAATGCTACTGTCGGACTGCTGCTGCTGCTGTAATAAGCTGACTATTTGGGGCTACTCCCCTACTCAGAAAAATGTGGGACTTTGGGAATGAGCTCCTCACTCAATACCCAAAAAATCCCAGGAAGGGTTCCTGGAATGGATGACCCCAGAAAATCACCTCCCTAGAGAAATCACGTTGTCCCAATGAAATACGTTGGCCCTGAAGGTGTCTCTGCAAATGGTGGCCTCCTCCTTTGTCAAAATGATGGAATAGATAAGGTTTGATCCCTTCTCACTATTCCAGGCTGAATACCCTAATAAATCTCAACTCCCGGCACTACCTCCTCCAAGAACTGTGTGGTCTCTCCTCAAGATTGCGCTGCCCAAGCAAGTGTGTAATCCTTGTTGTAGATGCTATAGCTCCCACCTGAAAATCCAATGATATAAATCCTCACCCAAGCAGGCACTTGAAGTCACTTGGGGCTAAGGTTGGGATCTCTGCTCGGAGACACCCAGTGTGCTAAACAGCACTTGCAGACTTTGCTCAACAACAAAAATATGCTCAATTTCAATAGACAAAACAAAGATGCATAATCGAATGAGAAAATGAAGGGCCTCTCTCCCTCTTTACGCTTGGAGTGCCTTTCTCTCCCCTAGGCCCCACCAAAACTGCGTTGTCCCTCTTCGCCACGTTGTCCATCCACCCCTGCGCTGCCTTGGACCCACGCTACCACTATCTCCACACTGTCACTTCGACCCCTTGGGCCCCACATTGTTAATTAGAGGTGCTCAAGTGACTTTAGGAAGTGTTTTATTTCCTAAGTGTAGGTTGAGTGTCTCCTAACCCACTTTATTTAACTGACTTTAACTTTATAAAGTAATTTGACAAAAATTAATATTACCAATTAGTTGCTGCTAATTGGGAATATTACAAACTCTCATAATTAGGGAATTGGTTGGTTGAAAGTTTTCCATTGATTAAAAACAATACTTTCTTTCCTAATCAAGTATCTAAATTATCTTGAGATTCATCCAATTTGTTGTTATGTCATCGCATGTGGAACCATTCAATCTTCTAGTTCATTTTTTCGACCAAATTTCTAATTCTGTTAAGATTCGTTTCTATTTTAACATATCTGGCCTTTTTTCTAAGTTCTGTATGTCTCAAGGTGATAAATGAGTCCCCTAGAACAATAAATCTCATTGGATGGAATGTACAAGCTAAGATAATGCCCTATATAAGAGCATATACCTCTTCTAAATTACTGGAAAGAACTCCTATTTGTTGTGTATATTGTCCTTCAATTATTCCTCTAAGGTGATCCAAAATTAGACATGAACGCAACATAATACAAACATAACCATAAATACAGATATGCAGTAGAAATAACACTTCATTTCATTAATATCAAAGAACTGAAATATGCTTAGAGACAGAATGGAAATAAACTAACTTGGGCAATGGTAGCTTATCTCTGAGAAGAGATGTGGCGGATACATGCCTCTAAAATGTGTTACAATGAGTCTCAAATGCCTATTTACTATTGAGAAATAATGGAAAACCCTAAGCATCCAAAAACCTAACCCTATGAGATGAATCGCCAAATTTGTGGGCCCCGTTGAGGTAAATTGGTACATCAACTTCCCAGGGTTGTAACTTTGGCATACGATCTATGTTTGACGTGCACAATACCTTGTTATAAATATATATCTAAGGACTACAAATTTTGACTATAACATCAATGAAATCCTTATGTTTTCCTGTTTTCCAAAAAAAAACATCGTTTAGGGCCTCAAAACGACTCTGAAAGTTTAGGACCCGAAAAACTGCCAAAAATAGTAAATTGTGCCACAATTAAGGAAACTCAAAAAATGAAAGAAACAATGGTGGGGGTCCAAGTGGAATAGGTAGGTGTCCACTAATATCCACTTGGATCAATCCTCATACCTTATGAATCAATGGTACCTATTGTGTTAAGTTCCTCCATGAGATGGGGAAACTTCTATTAAACTTGGTCTCTGGTGAGCCACTTGCCTTGGTGCAAAGATTGGCCAGATTTGAAAACTCGATACAGTTGGAAATTTTGCTGGTGAGTGTTCTTAATATGCATGTCCATGATCCGATCAGTGGTGGCATGTTCCATGCAGTCTGGGTTTAACTCTGTTGGTCTGAGTTGTTCTGCAATGTCGGATGTGTCTATTAATGGTTGAAAGTATGGCCAAAGGTGATCCACATTGAACATTAGGTGTAGGCCAAATAATGGTGGAATGATGAGCTCAAAATAATTGTCCCCTACAGCCTTGGTGATGGTGTATGGCCTATATCAAAGTGGATAAAGCTTACGGTGGGGCCCGGCGAGGCGCGCCTTCTGCAAATGTAACTAAACTTTGTCTCCCAACTGGAACTTGTGTGGCACCCGATGTTTATCATGTTGTTGCTTGTACTTAGCATTGGATTTTTCCATATGTAGCAGGCTTGCTGGCAGATGTGTTGTATTTTCTCAATGAAGTAGTTAGGCTTGTCGATTTCAGACTGGACATCGGCCGAAGCCTCCTCGGTAGCTATAAATGGTATGGTCACATCAATGGGACATAGTGGTTTGAATCCCAACCCCACCTAAAAGGGGTTGTGGCCAGTTGAGCAATAGAGAGCTCTATCATAGTTGTGTTGGACATAGGGGAGGCTTTTGTCCCATGTGCTAGGATGCTTCGAGTTGTACATGCGCAGAATGTGTACGATCATCTTATTGACGACCTTTGTTTGGTCATCAGTTTAGGGGTGGAAATTCATGGACTTATTGAGATTGGTATCCAGCATCGACCATATACTTGACCAAAATGTACTTGGGAACCTATTTTCCCGTTCTGAGATAATTGATTTTGGGACCCCAAAGTGTACCCACACTCGTTCAAAGAAGAGCTTAGCAGTGGCTTCTATTGTGATACTCTTCTTGCAGGCCGCTAGAATGGCCACCTTAGATAATCTATTAATAAAATAAAAAAACACAGTCGTTGCCATGCTTAGTCGAAGGGAGGCCCGAAATATAATCCATGGAGATGGATTCCCAAGGTCGAATAAGAGTAGTTAGAGGAGTATATATGCCTTGCTTCTTGATGTTTGGTTTGGCAATGGCATAGGCAGTGCAGGATTTGATGTACTTTCCAACATCCTGTCGAAGGTTCAACCAACAAAAATACTTTTGTAGCATTGCCATTGTTTTCTCTACTTCAAAGTGTCCAACAACCCTACTATAGTACGCCTCCCAAATCACCTTGGCATGCTCACTTGAAAGAACACATATGTATCCTAGGTGATATAACAGTGTATCCTAGAGGTGAAAATTTGGAACTTGCTTGCCTTCTAGGAGTTTCTACTATGTGTTGTTGAATTTTTTATCCCTCTTGTACAAATGTGGACACTCTGATGTATCGTGCCCACAAGAGTCGATAACAATGGTCAAAGCCATGACTGGTGGTCGGCCGAGGCATTCTGAAACAATATTGGTGTTGCCCTTCTTGTACTTAATGTTCAAGTGGAACTTTTGTAGATATGTGGACCATTTCTGACGGTGATCGTTCTACAAATTCCCTTGTGTCTATATGAATTATAGGGGTCGATGGTCTACGTGGATGAATGTTTCCTTCCCCATAATGTAATGCTTACATTGTCGGCATGCATGCACAATGTAATACATCTCTTTGTCATAGGCGGGAGACTTTCAGACTGTATCTCAAAGTGTCTCACTCTGATAAGCCATTGGATGCCCCTGATAAGTAATAACTGCACCAATAGCATAGTCAAAATCATCTTTATCAATCTCGAATGGTTTTTGCAGGTTTGGTAATGTGAGCACTTGTGCAGAGCATAGGCAATGCTTCAACTCGAAAAATGCCTTTTGTTGAGATTCATACCAAAATAATTTTTATTTCACTCTACCCTTAGCGACTTGACTAAAAGGCTAAGTGATATGAAAGAACCCCAACATGGACATGTGGTATAAATTATCAAGACCCATAAAGTTGTGGAGCTCTGTTAGAGTGGTTGGGGTTGGCCAATCCTGAATGACTTATATCTTGGTTGGGTCCACATGCACACCCTGCTCATCAATCATGTACCCCATATATTAAACCTGGGTCATACCAAAAGTGAATTTCTCCAAATTGGCACACAGTTTTTGTTTTCGCAGAGTTTGGAGGAATGTTGAATATGGCGGAGGTGGTCTTCCCAACTCTAGTTGAAGATCAGGATTCCATCCAAATACACCACCACGAATGAGTTGGTAAAGGGTCACAAGATGTCATCCATCAACCTCATGAAGGCTGTGGGGCAATTTTTCAACCTGAAAGGCATGACCATCCATTCAAAAAGGAACTCCTTGGATTTGAAGGTCTTCTTCCACACATCAAAGGGTTCAATTGGTACCTGGTGATACCTGAACTTGAAGTGGATCTTGCTGAAATATTTGGCCCCCTTGAGCTGGTCCAAAAGGTCATCAATCTGTGGGATTGAATACCTATTCAAGCAGTGATCTTGTTCAGCGCCTGATATTTAATATAGAGTCTCCAGGTCCCATCCTTATTCTGTACCAACATGTTCAAGCTCCCACAAGGTGATGAACTTGGCATGACGTGTAACACCCCCTTCCCACATCTACCCAAGTAACCAGCCAATCGTGGTAAACATGTGACGAGAGGCTACTATATGGGATTCAACCTCCTAGGTGACCTTAAGGAATTGGAACCAATGAAAGCACAATATATAGACCTTGTACATCATCAATGACACCCCCAAGAGCTAACCCAACCTTTCAGGCCTCTTACCCTGGGTCACACTGACATTTTGGCCTCTTTGAGCCATATCTGCGGCAATAACACTTCATTCTTGTTTCTAGGAGGCTATACTCCTAGGCATAACACTTCATGACTACAGCTAGGGCACCAAATGCTCAGTTATGTTCCTACAGCTCTGGGATTTGAGCCACCTTTACAGGCCCAAAGCCTACGTCACTACCCAAAAATTCATGAGAACTTAAGGGATGATAAATAACAATAGGAAAATGATAAAAAAAAATAATCACATCAACAATAACTCATCTGGACCCTTCCTAGCCATGATAGACATTTTTTCAAACATGTCACAAACATGAAAGCTACAGGTATAAAAAACAAAACATAGCAAATGGGTCTCATACTTATTTGAGAATCGCTAAGAATCATTGCTCCCCTACATCATTAGCTTCCATACAATCTATTTGACCATAGATACATTGTGCACTCACTTACAAGTAACAATATGGAGAGAGCCATATATCATCATTGTCAACATACATGTTTATAACTAGCATAATAACAACAAAAATACAGTGGATACAACATAATTAGAATCCACATAATAACCAGTACATTTACACATCAAATACCAAAGGAATGAGAATCTCATTTATGGTATAAAACTAGAGATGGGTCTACCATGTTCCACCCAACCATAGATTAGCTGAGCCAAATCTCTCTTCATCCAATCACCCCCATGCCATATTCCAAGCATGAACGTGGGAACCAAAAATAATCAAACAAGCATGAATCTTACAAGATTTCTCCACCTACATCGTGAGGAATTTTCCTATCTCCTAGTCTCTCAGGATTTACCGTAATCCACAGTCTGAATCAGGGATCACTAGGTCCTAAACCAAGAAATACTCTCAAGTCTTTACCATGCATCCCATCCCGGGACTACTAGGCCAAAATGAAGAGCACCCACCTCTCAGGCTTTACTGCAATTCATCCTGGATCACTAGGCTCTAAACCAAGGAAAACCACCTCTATGCTTTACTGTATATCCCACCATTCACAGGCAAGGATTCCTAGGCCCACGAAGGCAACATATTATCTGGATTTACTGCAACCCACAGTTCAGTTCAGGGTTTGCTACACCATGTGTTATATCAATTTGTAGATCCACTTCACTTGTCTTCAAATCCAATCAAGCAATCCATCTCAATCGAAGTATGAAAACCCGTCTCATCAAGGATATCCAAAAATAGCAAGACTAGGCTGAAAACACTGTCATGCCTAGAAAAAACCCATGCCAAGATAGAAAAGAACCACATTCAATACCATGCATGCTAGATCTAGTAAGGAAATCACACATGCAAATCAATACTTGAAAAGAATCCTGATGTAGTTGCTTGATCATGATCTTCCTTGTTTGCTCCTTCCTTATTCTTACTTTCTTTGTCTTTATTGCTCCAATGCCAAAGTGCTCCAAGAAAACTAGAAGTGTTCAAGAGTCAGTCAGAGAGAGAGAGAGAGATAATAATGATAGAGCTCCAAAAACTTAATTGGCAAAAGGTTTGAGGAAAAGCTTGCCAACTAATCCTCATAATCCTTTTTATCAATGAGGCCTATATTTTATTCATTTTCTATTATTTTCCTTCTTTTTCCTCCTCACATGCAACCCATGACCTTTCACCTTCCTTTTCTCCTATTTTCCACTATTTTCATAAATAAATGCCAATAAATTCCATTTTTCCTTTCCAAAACCTTATCCATTGCCTTTTCTAATTTCCTTTAGCCATAATAACCGAAATGAACACCCACTGGGATGGTTTTCCCAACATTCAGCTTGGAATAATTATCCCATCAACTGTGTTTATTATTTTTAACTTTTATTACATGGAATTTTCACCATGGTTGTTACATGATGTGCCCTTTCAGCGACAACTCTCGAATCTACTTCTTGATTTCATAGTTCTCTAGAACAGAGTGTTGATATATTGGTCCATTGGGAAGTGATGCACCTAGGATCATATCAATGGGATGATTGACCTGACAGTGTAGAGGTACCTCTGTGGGTGAGGTGAATATGTCCCTATACTCCTCCACGACCTTGTCCATCTGTTGATGTCATGCAAAGGGGCCCTATCTGGAGGTCGTGGCCATAATCTTCTTCTTGTTCTTAGGGCGAATCATAAGGAAAAAAATATTGGTCATGGAAATGAGCTTACTGCATTTATTCGCAGTGATCAAAGAGATGGTAGTAGGTGGTGCTACCTCTGATATCATGTATAACTTATTTCCCAAAATAATAATAACAGTGTGAGGCCTAGACTCATACCCAACATGTCGCTTCCACAAGTATGGTTGGCCTAATAATACATCACAAACTTCAAGAGGAGAAACATCACACAGTACCGCATATGTGAAGGGCTTGATGTTGTAGGGAATGCATCATTGTTGGTTGATGCGGAGATCTCATCCTTGGTGAAGCCCCCCCCCCCCCCCCCCTGATGGTGTACGAATGCAGGTGTGTTGTGGTCAATATGCCCAGCCGCTGCACGACCTCTGATGAAATGAGGTTCTTTTTGCTTCCACTTTCAAAAATGAATTGTAGCGGAGAACCCTTCACCCACATCTGGGAGTGGAAGAGGTGTTTCCCCTCCTTTGGATCTTTGGGCTCATACTTCTGGATTTTGGTGGTGGCTATGGTGGCACTACGCTCCGCGTCAATAATCTACTTCCCTTTTTCATCCCACTTGTCGGGTTTTGACTCAAATTCGAAGCATGTATATGATTCAAAATCCTTTAGCTCGGCCACCAGTGACTAATTGGCCCGGCACTCACTTGTGTTGTGAGTAGGGCTCTTATGGAACTCACACCACTTACCCTTGTCCTTCTTTGTCTTCATGGTGTTTTTCTTTGCTTTTTGCTTTGGCAAGTTATCCTGGATCGCCCCTCCTTGGCTTTTTCCCTTGTTCTGTGGTTTGGTGACACATTTAACTTGCTTCAGATTCGCAAATCCAAAGTCTCGCTTCTTTTGTTTAAATTTTTTTCTTAATTTTGGAAACATATTGGTAACATAACCAAGCGAGGATGTGTCAAGGAACCCCTTTTCCTCCTGAATGTATATGTGAAAAAAACTATGGTACTTAAGCACCAGATGTTTCTTCGAATCTTTGATACCCAACTTTGTGCGCAAGGTATGGAATAGATTCATTATCTCATGTACATCTTGATCCCTTTTTTGTCGCAATATATTCCATTGTATGTACTTGTCCTCATAACTCCCCATGGGGTAATATTATTCCTTAATGGCATCTTGAAAATAATACCAAGTGGGTTCTTCTGAAAATGGTGATGGTTCTCTCTTTTCCTTTTATTCGCAGTAGGTGTCCCACCAGTCCTTGACATGGGGGGCATATTTTAGGAGCGCAACAGTAATTTTTTCCCTATTTGAAAAATCATGAACTGAAAAATATCCTTCAAACAGATTTAACCATCTATCTACAGTGTCTTAATCTATCTGGCCTTCAAATATGGGAATTTTAAAGTTGACTTGTACCTTGAAGGGAGTGGTGCCTCCAGAGTGACTTCCAGACGAAGATGCGTCACCTGTGGGCATTCGATGAAGGATATGGGAAAATTTGTCCATCATCGCGTTCCTTTGTCACTCAAGGGATTGTTCTAGCAATATTTTAAAAGTATATCATGCTCCCTCATCTTTATTTTGTTCCACCATAGGAGTCCGTCGGGGTTTGTGAGGCTAATTTTGCAAAGTTTCAACCAGTTCGATCCCTAAGTCCTTATACGCTGACCTCATTGGGGACATGCAAAGAAAAACAGAGAAAGAGAAAAACGCTCTGATACCACTTATCCAAACTTAGACAGGAATGCAACAGAATAAAAATATAACCATAGATACAAAGATGCAGCAGAAATAACACTTCTTTTCATTAATATTAAACAACTGAAATATTGTTATAGACAGAATGAAAATAAACTAGTTTGGGGGATGGTATCTTATCTCTGAGAAGAGATGTGGGGGCTACATGCCTCTTAAATGTGTTACAATGTGGCTTAAAGGCCTATTTATTATTAAGAAACAATGTAAAACCCTAAACATACAAAAATCTAACCCTATGAGATGAATCACCAAATTTATGGGCCCCGTTGGGGTAAATTGGTACTTCAACTTCCCGGGGACGTAACTTTTGCATATGATATTTTTTTGACATGCACAATATCTTGTTAGAAATATATATCTGAGGACTACAAATTTCGACTGCAAACATCTGTCGATTTCTCATGTTTGGTTGTTTTCTAAAAAAATGTCGTTTAGGGCCTCCAAACAACTTCGGAAGTCCAGGACCAAAAAACTACCAAAAATAGTAAAGTGTGCTACAATTAAGGAAACTGGAAAACTAAAAGAAACAATGGGGGTCCATGTGGAATAGGCGGGTGGACACCAATATCCACCTGGATCATGAGGTGAAATATTGTACCTTGTGAGAGTTTGAGTAATCCAATCCTTCTATCAATATCACATAAAGCATTAGGGTGAGTGATCAATCTTGCTACATGGACTTGAAAAACCCAAGTAATTTTATTTTACACGTGTTGACAATTAGATAGATAAGGCCTCTATGAAAAGGTTCTCCATGACTATGTGAAAGAAATGGACAAATCTCAAGGCCTTGACCATGGTTTGTGATGATGTATTTATATAATTGATAATTTTGGAAAAGGTTTAGTATACACAAATCATTTTAATTGTGAGACCTGGATTGGTAAAGTTGTGAAACTCTACAAGTTGTATGCACAAGATTCAAGCCCTCACACTTATTTAGATGACCTAAGCAAAGGAATGAATGGATATTTGTGATCAAATGGGAGAATAAACATATGGACAATACATGACATGGTTATTTGGTGTCTCAAGCAACCAAACTTTCGCTAGGGATGAGCAATTTGGTAGTTGTTGCTGCCAAATTCCCTAAAATACTAAGCCAGGAAAACCATAAATCGTGCAACCACATATGATTGGAAATAAAATATCACACTTGCTCAAAAACAAAATAGCACACGTAGTTGAAAATAAACTATCATCCTTACTAGAAAAGAAAATCAACTAAACTCAAAATTATATTGAACAATATAACCTAACTATATATTGAACGGGACAACTATTGGCACATAGTCATAAATTGAGTGGGCCCCTGCTCAAAGTCAGCGTGTGCCTCTATGCACTTAATCATTTAACATAAGAAAAAGACTAAGCTTCCAAACCCAAAGAAACATCACAACAAAATGAGACGGTTAAAATTAACACACGCAAAACAATATATTAATCAAGCAAAATGATCACAAAGTATATGTCCTTCATCTCTTTTCACTTCAAAGCATTGGCATATTTATACAAAAAAATGTGTCTTAACTTAGAAGAGTAACATCATTGGTTCGTTTGGTGAACTGAACAGTGATGAAAATAGAAATTAAAATAATATTTATGCAACGATTCCAACATCGTGTTAATAATTATTTTTATTCATGGCCTCCAATGCCTCCGCACCAAGTCAAGCATCCAATGGACTCTTAGGAGCTAATGTAAATCACGATCATGAATGTGAGTTGCAAACACGACCGAACAAGATGTTACCACTCGATAAAGATATAAGAGATACCACGTGCACTATAACACCAATCTACCAGGTCCCCCACGTAATATAAAGAATATCCTTATCTAATAACAAAATTTTCCCTTTTCACACTTGGTCAAGATGGATATGGCCATCAAAAACCACCCTCTATATACAAGGGAACTTTGGACACTAATTAGTTCATCATACATTATTTATTGAAAACCATAGTATACATGTGTGTATCTATTGTGCCATACACTCAAAAATTCCTTCTTAATAGCTCGTTAATTTTAATCCAAGAAAAATAAATAAATTTCTTAAACAAAGCTTATATATATATATATATATACTCTTGTAGTCATGAATATTGAGAGGTATAAGGGATTATAAATGGAGAATGAAGGATATTTAGGCAAAAATAGATGTTTCATGAACAAAAAAAACATGACAAATAAGTGACTCATCATCTCACCCCAACTAGCTTCATTGCATGTCCTCATGCAACTTACTCTATATTAAGGAGACTGACACATATGTCACCCCAATTATAAGCAGGGTGACCAAATTCTCCAACATTGTAGTACCCTAATGCCTTGTCCATCTCTACCTAATTGGAGTGTTCTTCTTCTTCATCCCACTAGATTTGGGACCAATAGAATCTAGTGGGGTACAAGATAAGTGGATAGTGGAAGTGAATCCCTGTCCACTGTGAACCATGTTTGAGTGAGTAAGTATAGAATGTTTCCCAATTAAGGGCTTAGTTGAAATAAGGGCACCCATGGGGTGTATATCCCGTAAAAGTGGTGGTAACCCCTCCTAGATATCACGTGCCACCAAGAGATCCTCCAAGGAATAAGTTTGTGTTAACACGTGGTATTTTTTGGTGGTGTATCGTTGGTTGTGTCAGATGGTCGTTAAGTCGCTAGGGTCTTCCCTCAATATTTCTAGGTCATTGACAACAATTCCGCTCAATGGTTATTCCTCTCGAACCGTTATTTGAGCCTAAAGTTCTTTTTTTGCATAAAAATGTGAAGCCTTTTCCATTTAACTAGGTTGGTAATATAGGACATAAAAGCTTTAATTTGGATGTCCCCAATGAAAGGGTTAGGATTCCAATGAGAATTATTTGGCATGATGAAGCTAAATAAATATAACTCGCAAAGTAAGCTATGATCAATTGTGTCTAAATTATGACACACTTCATTGAAAGTGGTTGGTTGATTTATTTCATAAGGCTCAATGTCTGTGATTTTCCTTGATCGAAAAGTGGTCAACGAATTATGTAATTAAGCAGGGTAAACCCTAGATGGTACCTGACAGGTGGAAATATCATCATCAATCACACAAGTGGCTTCTTTCAACCTCTGTTCTTTTTTATATAAGTATTTCCATTTGGAAATATGGGTCTCAAACTTTTCCCCTTGAGTTAGATACGTCAAAAACCATCGTTGTTTTAACTTCTTTATTACTTGTCTGTGACTCTCCTTATTAATGTTCCCTGGGTCAAACATATCATCCTTAGTCTACCATTGTGGCATCTTAGGATTTAGATAGAGAAAATCATAGCTATTAGTAAGGATGTGATCCAAAATGACATTTATGACATGTTAGGCCTCTTTTATATACCCATCATAAAATGTGTTAGCCTTAGCTGTAGGGTATTCCTCTTATTCAATCACATGCAACATGGCTCCTAAATTATTAAATTATGCATGTGTAGGTGTAATTTTACTTTGAGATTTTAATTTTTCAAAATTAACTTTTTGTTTTGTTTAAGGCTTGGTAGTTGGCACTATAGATCGAAAATACTTTGGGGCTACATTCTTACCTCTGTTGTGCTTAACTTTCTCGTATTTTCCAATACCGATGTCAGCCTCAAAGGTTTATGATAGCTCCTCAATAATAGTGTCTTCAATTCTCTCTGCTTAGGATGGGGAAATATTTTCATAGCCTCCTCAGACCCAAAATTTTGAAATTCCTCTATAAAAATTTCCAACATATTAGAATTTATCTCCCCTAATAGTGCCATTTCTTCCATAAAGCCCAAAGTCTCGAAGCTAGGTGCTAGACCTTTTCCTTTATGAGTCTAAGGAATTTTCGAGCTTCTAGTAAATTATCTTCTCTCTATTGCAGAAGGAATATTAGGGCTTATTTTTCCACTTTGAGGTAGTACCCTTGCATGTGGTTTACTTCTTATACCTTTTGTTAGTGTCAGTATTTGCATACTTTCAACGGGAATTAAAACACATTTTCATGTGCATCTTAGGTGTCCCATTCTGAAAAAAAAATTCATCATTCCATTAGGTCATGACATAAAATTGTTCCACTCGTGGTTGGCCTTGTCAAATAAGCTTCATTCTCCCTCAGAAGATCATATTGGCTGACTCATTTTCATGTATCCTTGAGCATAACAACACCTATGGAAATGCTCTGTTCACTTAGAAGTCTTTAAAGTCAAAATCTCATTCAAAAGTCACAAATGCAGTGCCATTAGGTCATTAGGGTTTTTCATTTTTCAAGGTCACTCCTTTGTTCAGATGAGGTCAGCACATATATGAGAGGGACTAAATAAGATCATCATGATATGATTATTATACTTTCAAAGTTGTATTTTTCAGTTTAAAGATTTTTATATCAAAATGTCATTTTGATATAAAATTCAATATGTAATTTATTTTTATTTATCCAAATGTAATTTCATGTTTTTATATGTAATAAATGCAATCCCAAAGCTATCAAAGTGTAATCATGTCCAGCCCAAGTAAGCAAGGAAAGCCAAACTCCAGGTTGATCAAGCCTGCAATGCCAAAAGTAACAAAGCAAAAAGAGTATCAGTGTAAAAGAGGAAAAGTGGAAATTAGAAAAGTGGGTAATTTAAATGAAATTTCAAATCCACTAAAGCTATAAAGCCCATCAAGCACTTCAAAACAAGTCATTGTTTCCATTCAGCCATCAAGAGTCTTCAGCAAAGGAGAAAATCTGAGTTTTTGATAAGTTTGGGTAAAAATTTCTTGGCGCTACGTTTTTCACCTCGGCGCTGCACTAATGTCCTAGCACTATGCTAATACCCAGTCGTTAGCATTGCACTAATGCCCAAAAAATGCTGTGCAATTTACATTGGCGTTGCGCTAATACCCAGGGGCGTTGGGCTAATGTTTGAGTATTGTCCTAATGCCCAGTTTGGTCCCTAAGCCTCGAAACTTAGTCAAAGTGCCTCAAATATTCAGCAAAGTTTCTCCAACACCTTTGACAAGTAAGTAACATGTGAAATTTCACCTTCTTGTTGTCTCCAAGAGGATTTTCATGGTGATTTTAGTTTCTATGTGAAATTTGGAAGTTGGTTAGGCTACAAACCCTAGATTCATTCTTTATTCCCAAATTTGACACCCATAAACATCACATTCTCTTCCTACGTCACTATAAACCCTACTCCTTCCCTACAATGCCATATCTCTTTCCCTAAATCCCTTTTCCCCTAAACCCTAAATCCTACGCTTTCAAATTTCCTAGGCAACCCTATCAACCCTGTAAATAAATTTTAATTCTTAATCCCTTAAATATTTTTATCCCATATCACCTCCCTAAGTTCCATAACCCCTGCCCCCATCTCCCTAAATTTTCATATCCCTATCCCTATTCCCTAGAACTATTTCACCCCTCGTCCCCATCTAACTCATCCTTAAGGTTTCAAAGCTTTCAAGCTCAAGATGTCTAAAGAGGAGGACAGAGATATCAGTGAGGAACAAATACCAAAAAAAGTGATCAAAAAGGAGGGAAAATTAACAGATATGAGCCAATAACCACAAAGGAACTCATGGCCTCTCCTCTCACTGTGTCTTGTTTTAAACATGTTGGTTTCTTTGAGTTTTGTGAGAGGGTGCAGCAAATTCAGTATCACCCTGTGTTGACAAGTTTGTTCATCACAAATCTTCATGATGGGCAGGTCACTCTTGCTGGGGTCACTTTTACCATGTCCACTAATGTCATTTCAGCTACTACAGGGATCCCTAATGTGGGAGAGAAATGGTTTAAAAAGGTAAACCTTGATCTGAGCTATTATGAGCCATATCTAAAACCTAGATATAAGGATGATAAAAAAAATTGTTTCCCTTTCTCTCATCTCATTGACCGGTATGTGCCCGTGATGAAAATAATCATGAAGTACTTCACTTGTGAGGGGAGGTTTTCTTGACTCTATTCATACCATATCCCACTCCTCATGCACTTCACTAGAGTCAAAATGATTCATATACCTTACTATCTCTCCCAAAGCACTGACAAGATGGCATACATTGTACAAAGGAGGCATTATAATAATCAAATGAAAATTCTTTTTCACCATTCCCTCATTAAGATGGTAGTCATGCATCAGCTTGAGCAGAAGAAAATTTCATGGGACACATTCATTGAAAATGAAGTTTTCACTACCTCACCTAGTCATCATGAGCAAAGTATCCCTTCATCATCTCATCCTCCCATATCCACTTCTCCATCTCAACCTGTTGCTCATACATCATCACCTAGTCATATGCATTCACCTCATGTTAACCCTACTTCTTCACCTTTCCATAATCCTTCGCCATCATCACATCATTATACTGAGGCATCAAGTAGTGAAAATGACATTGAGTCAACTTGGGCTAATGTGACTGATGTTTAGCCATTTCCCAAGACCTATCAGAGAGGCCACAGGCATGTGTTTGCTTCACTTGGAGTGAAAGGGGCCATGCCTTCTTCATCAGCAAAACAAGTAGACAAAGGCAAGGAAAAGGCTGAAAAGCCAATCATTGAGGAGCAGGAGGACATACGTGAAACAGAGTAGGAGTTTCAGCTGATTGACCTTGATGAGGAGGATGAGTATAGAATCACTAGTGCATTAATCAGAATTAAAGAGGCAAATATTATTGAACTTCAAGCTAATCTTGACAGAGCACAATATGTGATTGGTTTTCTTGAGCAAGAAAATCAACAGCTGAAGACCAAGCAGATTATCAGTGAGGTAAAGACCATCAAAGCAAAGAAATAGGAAGAGAGGGTTAACGCCTTGTTGGAGGAGACCTTGGACAGATTTGGTAAGATTGATGATGAGGAGGATCAGCCTCCTAGACAGAGACCAAAGACTAGAGGGCTAAAAAGAGCTTTAGCCCGTCTGAGACATAAATAAGTTGAGTTGGCATAGCAGCTCACTCCAAGTGAGTTTCTTGCCCTTGAGATTAGCAGAGATAGAGAGTCATGGCTTGATAGAGCCAATTTGCATCTAGAGAGCTTGCTAGAGAAGGCCAAGAAGGACAATGATATTCAGAGGAAAATGGCAAATCACTATTCCATGAGAAACAAAATTGCAAGGGCCAAGCTCAAACGAGCCCATGCAAAGATTCAAGCTTTGACCGAGCAAAAGGAAAAGGAGAGGTTAAACATACTTGCTGATCCTCTCAAAGCTAGGTGCTAGACCTTTTCGTTTATGAGTCTGAGGAATTTTCGAGCTTTTAGTAAAGTATCTTCTCTCTATTGCAGAAGGAATATTAGGGCTTATTTTTCCACTTTGAGGTAGTACCCTTGCATGTGGTTTACTTCTGATACCTTTAACAAAGACCTCCCATGGTACGTCCAACCTTTGCAAATCAGCATCGATTAATATTTTAATGAAGCCCCGATGACACAACCCTAGCTCGGGGTTCTTCTTCTTCCTTCGAACCAATGTGGTCATCTTTTTTAGGCTTTTAAGTAAGTAATAGGGCATATTGAGGGGTTTTCTGCCTCGTCAAATAAATCAAAATATGAACATGATAGTGGTAAAAAATATTATATCTCCCTTCACATATCAATAAATTCAGAATGGAAAAAACAATTTACTTCCACAAAGGAATCAAGGACTCTCTTCGAATACCTTTTCTTAAATCTAGAAGCAAGGATGGCCTATGTAGAAAAGGGCACCAGCATTCTCCATTGATTTTGAAGTTTTTAGACCAGTCCTCCTCGTCTTGAGATATTTTGGTCACTAAAAATTTCATAGACTCAACGATAATTATAGTGAGTTGTTTAACAAATTCCCATGGTCTTATCAAATTTTTGGCAAACTCGAGTGTAATGGACACATCATGCCCTTGGAATTGGCAAAGGAATTCGGCCCACCCAGGTTCTACAAAGACATTCCATACTTCGGGTTTAATCTAGATGGAAATGATATTATTTGGATCTACATTGTTAATGGCACCCCCCATAGCTTTCACCATTGCAATCCTTGCACATTGACTTAGTTATCACACCACAAGTCACTCTCTGACCACAACCTATTTTAATGGATAACCATAAATTGGAGTATCATTGTAGAATGAATCAAATCTCAATGAATTTCTAGAGTTACTAAAACAATAACTTCACTTGTCGTTGAATGATACCATTGTAAGGTGGTGGACTTTCATAACTTTGCATGATTTATGTGCCTTAATCTATTAATTGGATATGTACATGACCACCATCATGTGAATGTGCCTACTTGGCATGAAAACTATACCTACTAGTGTATCCACTGTCGAGATGGGAATTTGTGTTAAAATATGAAACTACAGTAAAATTCCACTTTAAATGGCTCACTTGATGGAGACAATGATTTGATTGAATTCCTCTTTTCGAGAGGACCAAAATCAACCTAAATATCACTCAAATCGGATAAGGGAAAGTGTATTTATGAAGAAAATCCCACATGTGCATATTTAATAAGGTCGACCCTAAAGTAAAGTGGAACCCCTTAGAAGGATATAAATACAAGTGACATCTACCTCATTTGGACATCATCATGAGACACTCTTATATCTTGGTTTTTGGCTCGCACAGGTCTAAGGCTCGTCCGTGGAGGAATAGGTTCGCTTTGAGGTGAAATTGTAGAATTTGAAGCTCGCATTCCAGATCTAGGGTTTTGGGCTATATTTGTTATCATAATACAGGAAGAATTTGACCATAGTTGATTGCACAAGAGCTCATCTATGTGACTGGAACCTTCCAGTCGCACATACAACTCTCCATCCATACGACTAGGAGTTAGGGTTTTAGTTTTTTAGTTGCAGCCCCAGCCGCTTGCATGCTAGGCTTAAGGGAGCGACTGACTCCTCCTCCATGTGACTAGGACCTAAAAGATAAAATATTTGTCTTCCAATATTTTCACTCGTTGACCGCGGACAATGATAGTTCATTACAGTCATCAGTATCAGGGTTTTGAGTATAAGCATTGCTGGGTTCATTTCATGGATATTGTGTAGTTGTTTTTGTTGAATAGTTGTATGGATGAAGATATGGATCATTGTACTCTCTTTGCTAAATAATTTGATAATGATCTAATAAGAAGAAAAAATTGAAAGGGTTTTCCCGATAGTAGGTTTTTCCTAGTCTTCTACCAATCCTGGTGTCTCTATGTGTGAATGTTTTTCTTCTATTGTTGCTTTATGTTTCACTGCATTGATGATGATGAGATTGTTCTTTCCACATAGTTTCATATGTTTTAAATCTGAATAATGTTATGATGTTATGTGGTGAATTTAATGTGTTAATGAAGAAATGAAATTATCAAAGAAAAGAACAATATAGTCCTAATAAAAATTAACATGGTATCGAAGTTGGGTTGAATAAAAGTCTTGAAGATCACCCCTATGATGGCATCGTTGAAGGATGCATGAAGAGGATGGTGGAGACCTAAAATAATTCTAGGGTTTGAAGGAAACCCTAGGAAATTTTTGTATTAGGACTTGATGGATATTATGAGGTTAGGGTTTGAGAGAAACCTTGATTTATGGAAAATATTTGAGATATGAAATCTAGAAACCTTACCATAGTCAATGTGAAGATGCTCAAGCACTTGTGACATATTTGATGAAGCCCTAGATGGGATAGTCTCTATTAGGCCTAGTTGTTGATAGAGTAGGTTGAAATAGTGAAGGAAACATTGTTATATGTACAATGGATAGTGATGGCTCTTTAAGGCTAGTTCAAGAAAAAGATGATCACTATCATTAAAGATAAGTACTTTCTGATTTATGATGCTTCTCTATGTATTTATTTTGTTTAGACTTATAGATCTTATTATTGTTATGATTATTACTTATGCTTCCTACATATATATTTGTGTATTTGTTTCTAACCTCTTGATTATTTGTGATAAGTGGATCCTTCTTGAGGATAATGGCTATTGCAAGAAGAGAGGAACTAGCGTTGGAAAAGGTAAAGAGGCACCTAATGAAAAGGCGACAATTTTCTACAAGTTGCCTATGTAATATAAAAAGGCGCACAAGTATTTGAATACTACAATGTATGCATGGTATATTGTTTAAAATTTATGTTTAAGTTGTAATGTTAAATGGAAAGGTAAGCCCCAAAGTATGAGTTCTTGCATACCTTTTTTTGGGCATATGCCTTTGATTGTGTTCTTTGAATGAGATATTGCATACTTTTTTGTACTTATATTAGAGTTCTTCTAATCCACCTGGGATTTACTCACAAAAAATTTCATCGACATGTAGATTTTTGCATCACCTTATGCAAACTTATGATCTTCTCATAAAATGGGGAAGAAAGAACATGTGGGCTTCATGATTAGTCTTATAATTTACATCTTTTACCACTCATAATATTTTCTTTTGACCTAGAACCAAATATTAAAGTCTTCCAATAATATTATAAAGTTTACCATTATTGTATCCATGTTTTTTATGTGCTCAAAGGTAAATGGATTACAATTCTAAACATCTTTTTATTTTGCATGGTTAATTTATAAAGGGTTGTGAAATTACTTGTATTGTTAAATATGATAAGTGATGTGCCAGGATGTATACATGTGTGTGTGGTTTTTAAATTTATTGAGCTAAAGTATTTTTTTTCTATGATGAATAAATGAATGTTATATGTTATATGTTAATGAATGATTTTTATATGTTATTTTATGTACAAAACCAAATATGTTTCTTTATGGATTTTTTGTTTTGCAACCAAGTTTTAGATCCTTTGTTGTAATCCTTTATACTGCAATCATCTTTGTTATATTGTGGTAACTCTTTTCTTAATGTTGTGTATTACTTCGGCTCTTACCTGAGATATGCAATACCTTGTAGATCTTGTAACTTCCCTTATTAATCTATTCTCCACGTAGATGCACTAAACCTTATATTGTACTTCACATTTACTACAGACTTGTATGAGGTACTATTATAGACTCTTCCCTTCACTGAAATATATCATATTTTACACCAGATCTTAGACCCTTCCTTCGCTGACTTGTCTTATTTATGCACCCATAAAACACCTTCTCTCTCACCAAAATTTCAGACATACCCAAACTGTTTTTCTTTGTGATTTCAGGGAAGTATACCTATGTATTTATAGTGGTTTTCCACAGGAAATAAGTCGACATGTCCATGAATAGTTGTGACTATTAATGGGTCGACTTGTCTGATGTTTGTAAGCCGACTTGGTGAGGAGTATCTCCAGAATCTATTAGACTTATTTGTTCAGGGATATTTGCATCATACTTGAGCAATCTTTTATGAGCCACTTGAAAAGGTATTGGAGCATAAATATGGACCCTTTTCAAGTGTAACGACACTTCATATTTATGATTATAAATTATACATTTATGACAAGATGAAAAATTCCCAAAAGACATCAAGAAGAAGTCTTTGACCTATAATAAAAACTCCTTGCTCATGAAACCCATGAAGCAAGTATTTCAAAAATATGTTTTATTATCTTTGTCCTCTTCATTACATAAATTCATAATTACTAGTCATTATGAAGAATGAACCTAGTTACACTTTCCAACACTCCCTCTTAACTAGGGAGGTATTCATAAAGGTACATGGTTACTTTCAATTTGAAGAAGCTCATAGGAAGAATCGGATTGGTAATAACATATGTATAGCATTATATCAACCAACATTTTCAAAGTTCAAGGCCTTGACTACCAGCCCCATCTCTCAACAAGACAATGGGATACAATGTTGGCGAGACAAATGACTTATAATCACCATCGTCATTGTCTCTCCAAGGTACATACTACACCCGGGTGTTCACAAAGTATGATCTTAGTGGACTATTCTTATCTTGGGTAGCTAATCCTCAAATAATATCAGTCCACGACTAATCTCATCTCGAATGCCCTATCACATTCTCAAAGAGTATCAGACGTCAGATGATTACCCAATCCTCCATTATGTCTTCCTAGGTGAAGACCGGAATGATGTGTTTATGCATTCTCCCCTTCATGGCCTTCACTAATACTTATGGTGGTTAGTCCTGGTCTAGTGCGTGCCACATGAATTAGAGGATAAAATCCATCACTTCCTTTCAGTTTAGGAAGGACATACGCATTCCTTTATAAGGAATGTACCTAACCTCATTCTTAGGAATTAATAAGTTTCTTCCAAGTAAGAAACTTTCCACCAAGCTCCCTCTTAACCAGGGACCTGCAACAACAATGGTGATACACCCAGTTTCTCATGAAGAATTCCTCCCTTTGATGTCATGTATTTATTTGATATTGAGGAATCTTCAACTTTGGGATAGGTTCATAAGGCACAAATTATACATCACTTTCATCCATGAGTCATGCCATCTATCAGAAAGTGATTCATCAGTATTTATCATCTGGTCCATGTACATGCCATGTTTCTTTCCTTTGAACCATATTCCAAGGATATTTCATCCTTCAATATGTTTGGCAGCCCTGCATAAACTTATCTAGATATATATATCCATATGAACTTTTAAATCAAAATTTACCTCGGTGTTGATCTTTCTCCATGACATATTCTTGTAGCCATCTGCATCCTTTATTTAGATTGACACATATCTTAAATATATGTATTGCCAAGGGTCTTCATCTTTACCAGACTTATATCAGAGTCTACATATCTTCCCAAGAGATCTCTTAGTCAAATCTTCATGGCTACCGGGTGGTAACAACCTATTATCAAGGTTGCACTTCATGATCTCTCTTTTTCTTTCTCCACACATTTTTTAATTCATTCCCAAGAACTTCCAATATACAGTTTCTTGTTTGTATAAAACAACCTCATATTTCATATGAGGACATTATGTTGATTTCATCTGTTATCGACAACTTATGTATCAGAAGAGATTCTTCTTTCTTTGATCATACTTCTAATAGCAGAAGTCCATCACCTGCAACCATGTTACATGATTTTATAGCATTCAGAGTCAGCATATAAATACATGAGCCTCGTCCTTTTCCTTTTGAGTCATCCAGAAACAATTTTACCTAGAATGAATAATTTCATTCCCTTGACCTGCTTCATCAATATGTCATCATATCCTAATCCCATAATTATGTAAAATAACATTATTTATGAAACCTCTTGCTTTCTTTCTAAATAATGAATCAAAAGAGGAATCCATTAGAAAATGCTAGCACATGTTTCCATATGGATTATTAAATGATGACCCTTGATCTAGATGATTTCCTTCCATCAATGTTGTTATCAGTGAGGTTCCTAGAAGCCACTTCTTTCATAGCATAATTGTATTACGAACATCCTCCTATGACAAGTGCTCCTTCCATGCTTCTATCATGATTCCATTTCTATAGGGATGCATTAATGTACAATGCTTCCTAACACACTATTTTACAACCGAAATAAACCTCTTAAAGAGGAAGATGATCTCAATCATAGTAGAGATCTTTCACTTCTTCTTTCTTAGATGTATTTGCATCATGTTCTCTCCTTTCTTCTGTGACATGGGATTTTTCATTTTTCCTCTTGTCCTTTCCAGATCTAGGACAATCCCTTTTATAATTCCCAATTTCATTACATCCATAACATCGTACCTTGTCCATATTTCTTTTAATATGAGGACCAAATTTACCAGAAATTCCTTTCTTCTTGGACATGGTTGCAAGGGCTTGATTCTTTTCACTTGGTCATGAATCAGCTTTAGCTTTCAATCTTGTTTCCTCTATTTTACATAGATACCATAGATCCTGGAATAGTGTTGCTTTGTCTTCACATATAAGCTTGAAGTGAAGTTACCCCATTCTTTCGGTAGAGCATTCAACACTATTGTATTCATTTCACTATCAGACATTACTTCTCCCAATTCCTGCAGCTAGTCTCGTATTTCAGAAATCCTCATAAAATATGAAGTGATTCCTTCCTCCCTTGACAATTTTATCTTATATATTTCTTGTCTCAGAGAGATTACTTCTCCTATAGTACTTACAGAGAATACCTCCACCAATTTTTCTTATATTTATTTTGTAGTTTCTAGTTTTTATACATAAGGTATGAGTGAGTCCTTAATGGATTCTATGAGAATCCTCTAGGCATTTATTTCTCCCTTCATGTACTTGGCATGAACTTGAGCATATTATTTTGAAGTTTGAGTTGTAGATCCTTTAATGTAGCCCATAACTTCATTTTCAATTAGATTCAAATTTTTCCTTTTCTTCCATGCATGAAAGTTTGATGACCCAGCAAATTTGTTGTTCTCTTTACAATAAGTCATTTTGACATATTCAAATTAGGTCATAGAAATACTTACTTGTGTAGATTGATTTCTTTTTTCTATTAGCTTCCTTGATGATGATGATGGAAGGAAATCCCTCTTATATTGATTTCTTCAAGGGATGTAGGTGATCTTGGATCCTTGGTGATCAAGAATGTCTTGATGGTTACTTCAGAATTATGATGTCTTCAATGGTGTTAAATGGTGATTCATGATGTGCCTTCCAACAATGTATTCAATATCAAGAATCTTTGATGGCAAATATTACCTCCTCGATGTGTGGTGTTAGTGTCGGAATTTTCATTCTTCCATCAGTGATCAAAATAATTCTTTTCATATTCATATTAGGGTTTCATTCGGAAATTTTTAATCATTCCACTAGGTCATGCAAAAATTTGGTCACTGATTAGGATATTGAGATCATTACTACAACTTTCACCTCCATGGTCAATGGAAATCATCATGTTCAGGTCATTCATTGTTGAAAGAGTCCCATAGTCATCATGGTCATCGTTCAGCTCATTCTTCCATATTGTGCCATCATTAGGTCATAGGGTCAAAATCATGAAAATTGGCCATTTCACCATCAAATTCATATTTTGAAGAAGTAGTAATAGTCAAAAGTATTCAACAATTTCAGGTTCTAAACTATCATTTCCAAGTAAGTGGTTTTGTGTTTACCATATTTGTCTCTCAGCTGTGCTTGGAAAGCTCATTTCCTTCTCCTAGGGTTTTGAGGACATTTTTCTTGGTTTCATGACTTCCATGGTTAAATCATCAACAATACTTGTATCTTGATGCTCTGAAAACTTCCCCTATCCTTAATATGCCTTCCTAAACACTTCCCATCACTACTATCCCTCAAAATCATCATTTTTCCACAAGCCCTAGCCTATTGCCACAATTTGACACTCTTCTAGAATAGGCTTGTCTTTTTCCCTTTTGGACCACTTCCCCTCACTAAATATTTGAAATTCAGCTTTCCCCTACTCTCTAACATCTATCCATATCCCCCAAAATTTCCCCAAGAATTTAGACATCCCCTAACCCTTTCATTCCCCTCCCTCTACAAGATAGTCCTAAATCCCTTGTTTTTCCTACACCAAACCCTAATTTCCTCTCCCACTGAGCTAGGGTTTTCTATGGAATAAAAGACATCTCAAGAAGAGGAGGCATAATTGAGGTCATATAAGCAAGTATGAATTCATTTCAGCTCATAAACATCATGTCCCCACCATTTTTCAAGAAGTCATTCCAAGGGAAAAATCATTTCCCACACATAGGACCGGTTTTTCTTCTTTCTAAAAATCATCTTTATATTAATGTAATTCATCATGGTAAATGTAATTATGTCAAGGATAAGTTAACTAGGGTTATATTAATTAGGTAAAGTTATCCTTTAGTCAAGATGAATCATTTTGAGTGTAATGAGGAGTGAGTCACTTAGACCATCCTACACTTCAGCTTTTAGTTCAAAAATTAGTGGAACTGGTCCTCCTCTCATGGATTCGACCCCTGAGGATGGGAGGAGTTGTTTTAAGGTCTATATATTGTAATTTCTGACTCATTTTTAATGGTTGGAATCAATTTTTATGTTATCTTATTGATCGAGGAAACTATTGTACTCAGTTTGACCAGTTAATAAAGAGGAGTTGCAACTACTTTTTGGGATACTTGTGGTATGATGTTTAACATTATTTTTTCTTCAGTATAAAATGTTAGAATGTATTGTATTCATGTTCACTTCATCTCTCTGGTATGATCTCTTTCAAGTTTGATAATCAGAACACATGCTTCTCATGCTCTATTTTGGGGAATTAGTCATAGTTTTTCCATTTTCATCTGTCTAAGAAGAATACATCTTCTATGCTCTTCCTAGCTTCTCTCCAGTCTCAAAACCATTCCATCACAATAATATTCAAGTGATAATCCTTGTGCCTACCTTGCCCCATTGATCCCTGCAATCCTATCTCATTTTCCCTGACCTAGCTCTGTTGACATAACTTCTTCATCCAGTGATAACCCAACCAAATCAAATCAAAAAAACCCTGGCACTCAATATCTAGCCTAAAAACCCTAATTCCTCCAGCCCTCCTGGCTGTTACTTTTTGGAGAGAGCCCTCTCTGACTTGGTAGGGCTAGCTACTAAGTCAAAAGCTTGGTCTATGGTTACCTCTGTTGGGATTCCTTCTTCAGCCTTGGGAATCTGGCATAGTGCTAACATGTGGATCCTTTGAATAAGGTTGAAGGTCTCCTTAAGATGACTTGAGGGTTTCCTTGCAAAATGATTTGACTTTTCAATGTATACTTTGAATTTTGCTTTGATGCTTTCTATAGAAATTTATCCTTGCTCTTTGATCCTTGAGTGTCTCTTTGTCAAGTAGCCCTTTGTCTTCAGCACCTTAGCTATAAAAATGTGTTGAGAATTTGGTAGGGCAGAGTTTAATTCAATTCTCTTCTTGATAATTACTTGTGAACTTATTGTTCTTACTTATATATTCTCTTTATTAGCTTATTATGTATTTCATCAAGTCAATTATCAAAACAAAAGAGACACAAATTTTAGGCTCTTCAAGCCTAGGCCAAAACCTCTCCCTCTTGGAGAATAAAACCTGCAAGTAATTCTTCTTTTAGATCTTCAATTAACAAGTAACATGACCATGATACAAACCATTGACCCTTGTATGCCTCCAAGACCTTGTCACTACTTCTTTCTTTGCTCCTTAGTTTGATATTCCTTTTTCTGCATTATATTGCACCAGTACTAGCAAGAATATGTCCCTAGTATAGCAATCCCAAACGATGCATTGTCTTTGTTGCCTTCCTTTAATTAGACCTTCTAGAGACACCTTCTTTCTACACCCAAGTCTGAGATCCTTTGTTGCAATCCTTTATACTGCAATCACCTTTGTTATACTGTGGTAACCTTTTTCTTAATGTTGTGTATTACTTTGGCTCTTATATGAGATATGCGAGACCTTATAGATCATGTAGCTTTCCTTATTAACCTATTCTCCATGCAAATGCACTGAACCTTATGTTGTACTTTGCATTTACTACAGACTTGTTCGAGGTACTATTACAGACACTTACCTTCACTGAAATATCACGTATTTTGCACCAGATCTTAGACCCTTCCTTCGCTGACTTGTCTTATTTATGCACCCAAAAAACACCTTCTGTCTCACTGAAATTTCAGACATATCCGAACTGTTTTTCTCTGTGATTTCATTGAACTCTACATGTGTATTTATAGTGGTTGGTCATAGGAAATAAGCTAACCTATCCATGAATAGTTGTGATTGTTCATGAGCCAACATGTCTATTGTTTGTAAGCCGACTTGGTGAGGAGTATCTCCAACATCTATTAGACTGATTTTTTTAGGGGTATTTTCATCATACTTGAGCAGTATTTTAAGAGCCAATTGACAAGGTCTTGGAGCATAAATATTGATCCTTTTCAAGTGTAACAACACTTCATATTTATGATTCTAAATTATACATTTATGACAATATTAAAATTTCCTAATAGACATCAAGAAGAATTCTTTGACCTATAATAAAAATTCCTTGCTCATGAAACCCATGAAGAAAGTATTACAAAAATATATTTAATTATATTTGTCTTCTTCATTAAATAAATTCTTAAATACTAGTCAGTATGAAGACCAAACCTAGTTACACTTTCCAACAGGGCGGGGGATAGGGGCCCTAAGATCTTCCACCTTCACGTGGTTGGCCCTGTTTAATAGATAATACTTAGGATTTGGATAATCTTGGAGAAAACCTCCCTCAATCAAATAAAGCAACAACAAATTCAACATTGAATTCGATGTTGCTTCCTCAAATCGAGGGAGGTTTTCTCCAAGATTAGACTACTCCAATAAATTATTCTCGAAACTAAGAGGAGCTCATTTAGGTATTCATGCACTCAAGTATTTTTAATTATTATTTAGTCATAAAATTGTTTGTTATTTTTATTATTATTATTATTATTTAAGTGTTGGTTAAATCAACAGAATTATTGGAGGAGATCTCAAGATGTACTTCCACGTATGGAACTTAGGCTTCCTTCAGAGAGGCCACTTGAGGACACATCATCAATGGCTTCTATTATGAGTCTTGTTTGTTTAGTACAGGCACAAATAATTTATTGTTTTGAGTTTATCTTATGTGTTTTAGAATTTTCTGAGATATACTAGAAGTTTAATTCTTTTTAGCATGTATGTAAGGTCCAATAAACTTCTATGAGTTGTGAAAAATCTCAAGGATGTCCAATGCAACATATTCACAATTTCAAGTATCCTTGTAAAGCTTTCAAAATCTATGGTTATAGGTCTTTAGGTCTCTTGACAAAATGGATTCCAATGAAGAGCCTGAAAGATGTGGTTCTTGGGTTGTATACATTGTTGTAGATGTAAATGCCTTCCTATATTTATTGTTGGACTGAAATGATGATGTGTAATCCCATACACACCCTCAAAAAATCGAGTGGAACTCCTTTTGAATAGCCAACCTACTTAGATGACAACCCAAACATTAAGAGATTTATATTCTCCTAAATTGCATGTTTTTATGTGAATAAATATTTGTGTATACAACTAATTGTCTACTTCATGTCCTATTGTCATAAGAAACCAACTAATTATGTATATGATGGTTGAGATAGGTCAACGACTTCTATTAGAGGTGGTAAGGTTGTACATCAAAACTAGGTACAACAATCTACATTTTTGTTGAAATTCATCATCATATATGGATGTTGTCTTCCTTAAAGAGACCTCCTTCTATTGATGCATAAATAATAGCATTAGTACAAAAAAAATTCCTAGTCATTTCATCTATCAATGCTAAATACTTCTTTGCATTTCCTTTCTTGAAAATTTTGTCAATGATTGTGTTGTAAGTGGGAAGGCAAGGAGAACAACACTTACGGTCTAGTTGGTGAAGGATATATATTACTTGGTCCATCATTTCATCCCTATAGAGAGCTATCCTAAATGTCTTGATTCGTATTTATCATAATGACACAATTTTCATACATTGGATTACCTTCAAAAAGCATACATTCATGGTTCACACAACTTGTAAAAATGGAATCATTAGCAAATGTTTCTATGGACATTGATATTTGTTTTCTCCCTAAAGAAAAAACATGTTGAAATAATGAGACCTCGGCAACTCTATATCTCAATCTCTATATTACATATTTTATTCCATAAACAAACTATTCCACTACATCTTGTGAATCCTTGGGGTAATCCAATTCAATTGAATATTACCTTGCTTTGTTAAGGATAATCACTATAATTTTGTGTTAGGTGTAAGTCCAACTGAGAGTTAAACCAACAAGAACTCCTAATTTATGCTTGAAGAAAATATTGTTTGACTATGTAATTATCACAACCATAGAAGCCCTTGAGGTATTATGTGAAAATTCATAAATCTATAATTTAATATACACATCTGGTTGTGCAAATATGGGTTGTCCCCTCCTTTTCTTATTGTGTACATCTTTGTATTTTTGTGTGCTTTGAGTCTAGTATTGACATCCTTCGTGGCTATTGTTCTTTGCATGCCATCCTAGGATGGGCTACAACACCAATACATTATAGCTATAATGATATTCCCTTCTCATAAGATGATTATGAACAAGGATTTTCAATTTAGTTCCAAACTATGGACTTTTCTATGAGATGTTTCAAAATAGAACCATACCTTATATGCTCTAAAAAATAGTCTTGTACAATCCCATCGGAAGTTTTTTCATGGTTTAACATTTCTAAATGAATATTCTTCAAAATGATCTCTAAAATCTCAATACAAGTTGCACCCTCTCTTCAATAGAACATGTAAGTGCCAAAAATGTTTGTGTGGGCGTCTCTTGATAACCCCATCTAACTTAGAGAATCAATCTCATAGTTGTTATTGTATTAGTATACTACAAAACATTTTTAAAAAGGGTCCTACAGGAATATTAAATAAAATAATCAACTTCACCTTTACTTTCATTAGCTATTATGCCTTGATAATAAGGAAAAATAGAAATCAAGGGCTCAATAATTGATCCAAAAGGCACGAGGAACATTCTAGGAACAATATCATGCTTGGAAACCACACAACAAAAGTTGTTTTCCCAATTTTGATGGCTAACAGCCTCAACAACTCTTACATATCGCACTAAAGGAGAACCAAAGGTTATACAAAAGGGAGAGTCATGAATCAACCTCTTTTCCTTTGGCATCAAAAAAAATAACATTTGGAGTTGACTAAATCATACATCATAAATCTAGATTTGACTCATTAAATTTTCTATTGAAAATCGTTCCATGAGCATATTTAACTAAGTTGTGGCAAATAAAAAATAGATTTAAAACATTAAATTGTCCCTTAAACTTTATGCCAACTAAGAATTTGCAACCCAAGGGTTATAGATTATTATGGTAAGATTTGTTTGCATCTAGAAAAATGCGTTGAGGTCATAATTTTCAATACCAATAGGTCAACAGATGGACTATTACCAAAAGTATCCTAGCTAAATAATATGAGAACTTGATTGTCCTTCTTGGAAGTTAAATCGATAATCTCACAATGAGAATCATGACTACTATCCTTCAACAATAAATGAGGTGTGTAGACTTCAGAATTTGATTAGTGAAAAATGCTATTTTCTAGGCAAGATGCAAAAAGAAGATAACAAAATTTCCAGGTAAGAAGAAAGCCAAGTGTAACATGTAGATGAAAATGGTCATCATACATGAACGACAAATGTAGAATAAGTTTATCTATAAGTTAAAAGAACAGACAAACCATGTTGATGATAATCAAAATTTGATTGTGATTTCTTGACATAATGAAATTGGTTTCTTGATTATGGTGAGTCCCAACACGACACCTGATGATAACATTTTTCTACCTAAAAGTATGAGGTTCATGTTAATAGCTATTCTATGGGGTAATACTAGTCATTGTGCAAATGAAAAAATTGTTTCCCTTGTTTTGGTACAAACTAAAGTTCAAAGGCCATAATTTATCTATTGCATGTGCTAAGATTTATAAATAATTTTTTATTCATTAACAATAAATTAGATGAAGGTTTGAGCTTAAGTTTTGTAATGAAAAAAATTGCTTGTGTAGGTTAAGTAGAAGGTCAATTGTAGTTACAATTTTATTTGTGAAATTGAACATGGGGTCCAACATACCACCTCTTCAGTCATATGTTCACCTCGTCTATATGAACCTCAACCAGAGGTAGGGTTTATATTCCAATTATGTTATACACTTTTCAAGAGAGCCTTTAGAGATAACCTTGTTGTTGGATTTTTCAGCTAAGACCATATGTTATTTTTTGCATTGGGAACTCTTCTAGCTCTTGGAACTGAATGCTTGAGATATTTCCTTGTATTTGATGACTATGATGATGATGATGAAAAAAGTAAAGAAGAGAAAGAAATTGCAAAACATCCCCTTAAAGTAATTTTTGATGCAATTACACTTATTTAGGATGAGAATGCAATAGGTAATGACTTTTTTTTTTTAAACTTCGGGGAACATGATTGAAGTAATTTTTTTTATTTTTTTTACTTTATTCATGTTCCCTATATTTTCTTTGTTCAAATATGAAATAAGTTATTTTTTATTTTGTATCCTATATTTATACTTTTTAGTTTTTTGGGCTTAAGTTACCTAAAAAATTTTGAGCTTTCCCTTATTTTATAGTGTTATCTGTTGGAAAAGTAACTAGGCTTTGTATTCATAATTCTCTTTGAACTTGTATCAAAAGAAAAAATAAGAAAAGTAAATTTATATTATTATTATTTCTTTAGTCAAGCATGTTCTTCATGCTTCTAGGTTTTGTTGATACCAAGTTGGCCCTCGAGTTGGTCAAGTCAACCTGATCAACAAACATGACCCTTCACATTGGAAAATACTATATATTGGCTTGAATCCTCCTCCAAAAGGAAGTAAGTTCATGGAATTTTTGAAGTGAGATATATGAATCTCTGTGGCAGGGTTATGCAAGTTCATTTGAAGTTGAACATGCAAGTTATCTGTGGCATATAATCTAGAAATAAATGTGAGTTCCTATGATTGAAAGAATGCGACCTCTTGAAGTTGGAAGTCTATAAAATATATGCAAGTTACAAAGGCTATTTATATGGTATAATGACTATGATATGCAAACAATAAGAGGGCTATAAGGACGGATTTATGACAAACTTGTTAACCATGTTTGGGGACAAAGCATGGCAAAGAATGGAGGGGTGACTTCGAGATATTATGGAGGTATTTGTCTTGGTCTTAGTTCTGGATATCTCACTTTGATTTGATTCTATAAGAAGATGATTGATTGGGTTTTCCCCAATTGTAGGGTTTGGCCCTAGCTTGGAGCCTATATATCTTGATTTCTTTGTGTTCTTGTGATCCTCATGCATTTTATGTTTTGGTAATTGCTTGATGAAAAATAAATAATAAAGTAATAAAAGGCCAATAAATCTCACAAGTAATTATCAAGTAAGGAGAATAAACCTTTATCTACAATTTCCTTGATTTTTGAACATGGTATCAGAGCCAAGGTTAGGAGGAAGATTACATATTATTGGCAATTATACTTGAAGACTTATTTTAAATCCTTGAGGAAGTTTAAGTACACATATTTGTGTTTTAGAACCATGGATCTAAATTAAATAATTTTGAGTTACTCTCTGTGAATTGAATGTGAGATAATGATTTCATGAAATTTGTAAGAAAGAAGTCCAAAATTCTTGACTGTGCTACACCTTGACTATGCTACACTTGTACAATGATCTGAGTTACCATATGATATGAAGGTATTTTGTCATAAAAAATGAAAGTGTGAGTTTTTTGTAGTTCTCTACTATCTGAAAAATATATGAAATAAGGTTGACAAATAGTGATGCGAAGAAGTTATGACAATTACAATAGTTATGTAAGTTCCCCTCCTAGCCATGATTGCAATGTGAGTTTGTGATCCAAGTTTCTCCAAAGTTTAGCATTGTGAATTAATTCCTAAGGTATGAAATTAATATAAGCTACTCATTTTGGGTTATGTGAGTCTCTCCTCTAAGATATAATGCAAGGTATGACTGCAATTTGAGTTGTTTTCTCTGAAGTATGATGTGAAGTTATAACAGTGATATGTGTTGTCTCTTGCGATAGCACAACAATAGTACGAGCTAAACTTATCTTATATAATGAAAGAAATATGACCTCAATATATAGCAATGAAGCACATATGTAACTTTGATCTATGGATTACCTTCCTTGACATAATAGTGATATGCATGATACGAGCTACAACAATGATGTGTGCCATTTCCTCTAAGGTTTGGTAGTGATACAAGTTCATTCTGAGACTCTCAAGGAAACCCAGAAGATGTAAGAGAGAAGTGGAGTTGTATTCAATATGAAGGCGCAACTTGAAGGTTGATATGGGATGTTAACGAGGTCATGATATGATCCATTGTAATGCAACTTTTCTATAATACTTTATTTTACAACCCTGGTGAAAATTCCATCTAATAAAAGTTAATAAAGGCGAAATAATAACCACGGTTATGTGACACTTATTCCAAGTTGAATGTTGGGTAAAACATCCTAGTCTGGGTTTTCATTTGATTTATTATGGCTAAGGAAATTGGCAAAGGCAATGGTATTTTTAGCAATTTATTTATGAAAATAATGGAAATTAGGAGAAAAGGAAGGTGAAAGGTCACAGGTTGCATGTGAGGAGAAAAATGAAGGAAATAATGGAAAATTAAGAAAATATAGGCTTAATTGATAAAAAGGCTTATGAGGATCAGTGCTACCTTTTCGTCAGTTCTGTTTTGGAGCTCTCTCTCTCTATTCTCTCTCTCACACACCCTTGGACACTTAGAGCATTCTTGGAGCACTTCAGCATTGGATCAAGGAAGGAAAAGGAGGCAAAGAGGAAGAAAAGATAAAGCAAGGAAGAGTGGTATCAAGCAGTTGTTGGTGCAAAAAGGTGACTTGTGAAAATCAATCCTAATGCCTACATTAATAATCAACCAAGGATTCGTCTATTTGTTTCAAGAGTGTTGGCACTGTGTGTATAGAATGAAATCATAATCTATCTAAGAATAAATGGTGCTAAATCGTTGTAATAACTGCTTTTCTAATTCTCAAAGTTCAATCAAAATCAAATCTTAAAGCAATTACAAATTATGAATCTTAATTTAACTTAAAATAACTTATAAATAAATTGAATCTAATTTATGAACTACAGAAATCACACTCAAAGAATTACTTCTTTAACAATTATCTACTGAAAAGAAAGATTATATAAACGAACAGCAATCAAGTATTCACACTTCTAATCTGAAAATGACAATAACTAATTAATATAGATTCCCAATAACATTACTTAAAATAAGCGGCTATCAATTAAAATTCTTAAACTAATTTGAGGGACTCAATAAAGAATAATACGCAAGCATAAAAGTGGCACAGTTGAAAGTTATCTCACAACAAAAGCAAATTGTAAGACCTATAGTAACAGTAGCTGAATTAAGTATAATTCTATGAAGTAGAAAATAACATAAAGGAATAATTACAAAAATGAAAATAAATGCACATGACACATAAAATCAGTAGATCTCCTAGTGACTGGGCCTAAGGTCCCCAGAAGTAACTAAACAAAAACACTCAGAAAGTGATTACAAAGGAAACTCTGTATTTTCATTGAATTCAATAATAACGATACAACATCACCACAATGTAATTACTCTGTCTCAAGAATACTTGTCATAATATAAATTACAGATTTCAGGATAAAAGTCTCGTTCTATTTCACCTATTAGCTTTTTATAATCTAAAAGAAAACAAACAAATGAGAGTGACTCCTCAGGATCAGGAGATCCTGAGGATTTCGCAACTTTCGATCAAATTGTTTTATAAAATAAACTCAATCCTCCTAGCCTTCCACTGGATTGTATGAGCAAGACATGGTCTTATTTTCCTTTCTTGGTCGTTGATGTCCCATCATTTGAACAATAGTTGTCCCATTTGATTTCCTACATACAAAAAGCAAGCATAAGTTAGTTTTTATGCCAGAATCGCACAATTTGTGGATGGTTGGTCGTTTCCATTTTTCATAATATTTTCTTCTAGATTTATTCAAAAAATGGAGATAAGTACATAAAATTCAATGATAAATCAAACTAATATGAAGATAAAACATACCTTTTTCATGGCCCAGCAAAAGCTACAAAAGGTTTACTTGCAGGTATTGATTTGCATGTGTGATTTCCTTGCTAGATTTGGCATGCATGGTTATGCATGAGTTCTTGGTTCTCTTGTTGTCATTGGCATGGGTTTTGTCAGGTGTGACAGTGTTCTTCAACCTTGCCTTGCCATTTCCAGATAACCGTGTGAAGGGGTTCTCATGTTTTGGTTGAGATGGATTGCCAGATGGATTCGAAACTGAGTGAGGTGGATCTTTGAATGAAAGAACACATGGCCTAGTGATCCCTAAACCAGACTATGGATTATGGTAAATCCATTGACCTAGTAACCCCTGAAATAGACTGTGGGTTGCGGTAAATCCAGGTATTGTGTGCCTTGGTGGGCCTAAGAATCCTTGACTAGTGAATGGTGGGATGTATGGTAATTCCTAGAGGTGGTTGGACTTAATCAGGCCTAGGAATCCTTGTCAATGAATGGTTGGATATATGGTAAATATTAGAGGGTGGTGTCTTAGTTATGGCCTAGCGATCCTTGGATCAGACTGTGGATTGTGGAAAATCCTAGAGACTAGGATACAGGAAAATTTCTCAGGGTGTAAGGTGGAGAAATCTTGTGGCATCCATGCTTGTTTATGGCCTAGTGATCCGGTGAGGATTGCAGTAAAGCTTGGTTCTATTAATGAGGGTGAGGTGGTTTAGCCTCGGGAAGCCCTGGTTGATTATTTTGGTTTTAGTCCCACATTCATGCTTGGAATATGGCATGGGGGTGATTCGATGAAGACAGATTTGGCTCAGCCAATCTATGGTCAGGTGGAACATGGTAGTCTCATACCGGGTTGGCTTTTGCATTCAATAATAAAAGTTCCTTTCCTTGGTATTTTATGTGTGAATGTACTAGATTCTATGTAGAATTTATGGTTTTTGTATCCTCAGTATATTTGTTGTTTATATGCTAGTTATGAATGTGTTTTATGACAATGAAAATGTATGGTTTTCATCATGTTTTGATTTGCAAATGAATGAGAAAAGAATATATGACCTAATAGATGATAATAAAACTAATGATATAAGGCATCAATGCTTCTTAGCCATTCTCAGATAAGTATGAGACCCCTATGCTCAAATATGTTGTCTAAACCTATAAAATGCATATTTGTGACATATTTGGTGAAATTATTGACATGGCTAGTAGGGGTCTAGTCAAGTCTTTGTTCAATAATTGGCATTGGAATCATTTTCTCTATGTTTCACTTCATTTATATAACTTTTATGAAGTTTTGGGCAGTGAATGGGTCCTAGCCCTGGAATTTAGCCTTAAATCCAACAATTGTTGGCATAGCATTGATAGAAAAAAGGTTGAATTCACACTCATGCAGGCTCATGGGAGTGGTTGGGGCTCTTAGTCGCTTGGAGGTCTTGGCAAGGGAGTGACTGGGGCTATAGGAGCTTGAATTGTTGAATTTCCTTAGGGATTGGTCAACTAGAAAGGTGGGGTAGCTCCTAGAGGTTCTGTTGGTTGTGTGGATGATCAGTTTGGTTGTGTTTTCTTGGTTCCACTTCCTTAAGGTGACCTAGGAGGTTGAATCAGATCATAGTAACCTTTCATCACATGTTTACCCCAGTGGACCGGTTGACTTGGTAAATGTGAGAGGAGGATGTTACAGGGTGGTATCAGAGCATGGTTCACCCCTTGGACTGGATGGGCGATGTGTTGGTCGTGCATTAATTTCAGTTGCATATGTGGTCTTATGTTTGTGGGCGATGTGTTTGTGGTGTTGTTCATGGTTGTAGTAGTGGCTCCATGTGAAAGTCGATGCTGTCATTGATTGGATGTGGTCATAATGGGTGTATGTCAGTCATGAATTGGTTTTATATGTCAATGTTTGCATGTAATGTGTATGTGTGCATGTCACACATATGTTATTATGCATGCATTATGTCTAGTTGGTGTTATGGTTGTAGTATTATGCATAACGACTGGATAATGGTAGAGATAATGATTAAATGTTGTATGCTTATGTTTATATATATATTGTTCTAATATGGACGGTCTTGCAGACAATATGTCCTCCCTAAATTATACTGAGGTATGTTGGTTAGTTTATGATTTAGTTTAGCTGACATAGTATGCCTTGTAGGAAGAAACAAAGATGACTAGCAAGATGGTAGACTACAAAGATTCTCCCTATCAATAAGATGAGAAATGTGGTGTTGGGAACTCTTCTGAGTTAGTAGACACATTGAGGATTTTGAAGGAAGAAATAAGGAGTTGCAAAGTAGATAATGACATAATCATGCAGGCACAAGAAAAACAAGAAGAAGACAATGCAATAATTCTTCAGAGTTTGTCAAAATTGCAGAAACAAGGACCACTATGGATCACCTATGTACAGGAGGATGGTACTAATGGGGCATATGGCAGTAGGTCTCATGGTGGTCACAAGTCAGATAGAGATGACAAGATCAGAGATGGTAGATTTTTTGATACTCCGGATAGGAGAGGTGATGGACACAGGTACTATTCTAGTTCTGGTTCTTACAGGCACTATGATCATTTTCATTATCACCCTTACAGGAGGAGTGATAGGGGGTACTTTTTGTATGAGTTTAATAAAGTGAAGACACCTACTTTTGATGGAGAGTTGAAGAATCTTGAGGATGAAGAGGCTTGGTTACTTGGCATGAATAAGTTTTTTGAATTGCATGAGTACACAGAGAATATCAAGGACATAATGGATATATTCAACCTCAAATGTAAAGCCAATATTTGGTGGGAAGATGTAAAATGGGCCAGAGACATCAAGAAATAGGATTTGAGTTGGCATGAATTCAAGAGACTCTTCAAAAAGAAGTACTTGCAAAAAGGTACTACGAGAGCAAAGGCGAGAAATTCTATGAGTTTAAAATGGGATCGATGATAGATGATGAGTATACGACCAAGTTACTGGAGCTTTTGAGGTATGTACTATATATTAAATATGAAAAGGCCAAATTTCAGAGAGTTGTCAATGGATTACCATTAGCATTTAGAGATCGTATTAAGTATGGTGAGCCTCGATCACTTGAAGAAAATATTGGGAAAATGAAGCACAGTTATTAGGAGTCAAAGTGTAAGAATGAATCTCAACAAGGATGGAAAGAAAAGATAAAGATAAAGGTAAAGATAAATGGCAGACGAAAAGAACAAGGCCTCAAAATGCAGAAGAGAAATAGAATGTTGCACCACATAAGAAGTTTAATGCATCTAAACAGGGACATGGGTCACAACTGCATAATAGAGGTGATGGTACAAGACGGTTGGAGTGTTGGAGATGTGCTAAGGAGCATCTTAAAATGGATTGTCTACAAAATCAAGGTGGTAGGCCTTAGATTTATAGTGCACATGAGACACATATTGTTGGGGATGTTGGGTAGAGAATTCCTTGTATATATGAAGCGTTGGATAATAGGCAAGTAAATAATCATGAATCTATAATTAAGATGGATGGTAAGCTTTGTGATCAAGTTGTTTCTATTTTGATTGACCCTAGATATAATTATAGTTATGTTAACCCTGACTTGGTGGATAAGTGTGGTTTGAATAAAGAATTGCATGCAGGGTCTTGGTTAGTGTAGTTAGCTACATCTACCAACAATCGAGTTCATCATTTGGTAAGGGATTTTGTATTTGAGTTTAATGGTATGTCTACATCAACACATTTAAATGTATTATCCTTGGGTTCATATAGCATGCTTTTGGGTATGGATTGGTTGTATTTTTATAGGACCAAAGTGGATTTTTATGAAAAATCCATTGAGTGTTTGGATGATAATGGAGAGAAAATAATCTTACAGGGTAAGAAGAAAGCAACATCAATTAGGATGGTGACATCTATGTAGGCAAAGCGCAGTTCCAGAAAAGGGTGCGTGTTATTTGCAGTACATATTTCTGGTGATAAAGGTAAGGAGGATTAGGATGTGAATATAATGAGCATGTACCCTATCTTACAGTAGTTTCATGATGTGTTTCCAGCAGATATATCATATTTTCCTCCTCATAGAGAAGTGGAATTTTTTATTGAGTTCGTACGAGGGGTAGCGCTACCATTAAAGGCATTGTACAAGATGAGCACTCCAGAGTTAGTAGAGCTAAAGTTGCAGTTGAAGGAAATGCTTGACAAGGGATACATTAGACCAAGTATATCACTATGGGGAGCATTGGTCTTGTTCGTGAAGAATAAGGATGGTACTCTCAGGTTGTGCATTGATTATAGGAAGTTGAATAAGGTTACCATCAAGAAAAAGTATTTGCTACCAAGAATTGATGACTTATTTAATCAATTAAAGGGAGAAGTAGTGTTCTCAAATATTTATTTGAGATCTGGATATCATCAGTTACGCATCAAGGAAGAGGAAATTTACAAGACAAATTTATGGACCAAGTATGGAAATTATGAGTTCGTTGTAGTTCCATTTGGTTTGAATAAAGCTCCCACTACCTTTATGTGTTTGATGAATAGTGTGTTGCGTCCTTATCTGGACAAGTTTTTTATTTGTATTCGTTGATAAAATCTTGATATATTCTAAGAATGATGAAGAACATGTCGAGCATTTAGCACTAGTATTGAGATTGTTGAGAGAGCATCATTTGTATGCTAAGCTTAGTAAATGGAGTTTCTTTCAAACAGAGGTACAATACTTGGGGCGCGTGGTCTCCAAGGAAGGCATAGCAGTGGATCCAGAGAAGATAAGGGCTATCATGGAGTGGGAAACTCCTAGAAATGTGGATCAGGTAAGACAATTCATGGGACTAGTAGGCTATTATAGAAGGTTCAATAGGAAATTCTCTCGGATTTCATGTCCTATTACGTCACTGCAGAGGAAAGGTAAAAAATTTGAATGGACAGAGGAATGTGCAACAAGTTTTGACCAATTAAATTATTTTTTGACAAACACTCAAGTGTTAAAGATTGAAGACTCAAAAAAGGAGTTTTTAGTGTGCAAAGATGCTTGCAAGAGAGGGCTTGGTGGAGTCCTTATACAAGAGGGACGGGTAGTATGCTACGATTCATGAAAAATGAATGAGCGTGAGCAAATCTATCTGACACATTATCCTAAGATACTAGCGATCATTCATGCATTGAATATGTGGAGGCACTATATTCTTGGTAGGAGGTTTGTATTGATGAGTGATCACACTAGGTTGAGATACTTGTTTGACCAACCAAATCTGCATGCCAAACAAGCTAGATGGTTAGCCACGATCAATGAGTTACATTTTGAGATTAGGTACATCAAGGGAAAAGAGAGCAGGGATGCAGAAGCTCTTAGCAGGTGGATACATGTGAATCATATAGCAGTAATGAGTTCTTATGGGACAAACTTACAGGATCAGATTTTACGGGCAGGTCAGTAGGATGACAGGTATAGAGGGCTCATGCACAGGTTACAACAAAGTACAAGTACAAGTACAGGTAGTGGTAGAGGTATAGATACAAGAAATGGTATAGGTATAGGTGCTCAGGATGTTGACTATCATCTCTCAGCAAATGGATTAATCAGACTTAGGGATAGGATATATGTTCCAGACAATAGTGAGCTCAAGAAAATTATCTTGAGGGAGTTTCATGTGAAACCGTATTAAGGTCACTCATGCTACCAGAAGGCACTAATGGCAGTAAATAAGTTTTATTATTGGTCGAATATGAATAAAGATGTGGTAGATTTTGTGGTTAGGTGTTTGGACTATCAGCAGGTAAAGGAAAGGTGTAAAATTCTGGGTGGATTACTATAGCCGATTGTGATTCCAGAGTGGAAATGGGAGGTCATTTCCATGGATTTCATTACAAGTTTTCCAAGGACATCTAGACAACATGACTCCATCATCGTTATGGTGGATAGGTTGACTAAGGTAGAAAACTTCATTCCAGTGAAGACTATGTACTGAGCTAGCGATGTGGCACAAGTTTTCATCAGATATGTGGTCAGATTGCATGGTGTTCCTAAGAATATTGTGTTGGACAGGGATGCAAAGTTCACTTCCAAGTTTTGAAAGGAGTTGTTTGTATGTTTAGGTAAATATTTTGCCTTCAATACAACTTATCATCCACAGACATATTGATATACTAAGAGGGTCAACAGGATATTGGAGGACATGTTGAGTATGTATGTGATGCATCAACACGGGAGATGGGAGGAGTACCTTCCATTGGTCAAGTTTTCTTACAACAATGGTTAACATTGAGTCATTGAGGATGAGTCTATTTGAGGCACTGTATGGGTGGAACGAACAAAGTTCGTTACTCTAAGTCAAATACTCTAGAAGACTTGGAATATGAAAATATCCATTAAGGATACAAATATTATTATATATAAAATGTATGAAGAATGATAATAAATGTTACAAATGAGGCCCACTTATATACATAGGCAAGTGCCTCTTCACAAAAAGTCATGTCCCATTAGACATGCCTCTTTAGTACTAATTACTAATTAATTATTATTATTTATGATTATTATCTTTTAAGTTATTATATATATATATATATATATATATATATATATATATATATATATATATATATATATATATATATATATATATATATATATATTATTCATAACATTGCCTTCCTCCTCAAAAAACATTGTCCTCAAAGCTTATTAATGAAAGGGCTTGATCTCTTTTTCTACTACAAGTGCCTTCTCATCTAGGGATAGTCATCCTTGTCGCTACAAGTTGATATGATCCTCTAAGTGACAAACAAAATTGTCATATTGAGAAGGGATCAGACCATCCTAAATTAATCTTCTATTGAATTTTTTGATTACTGGAAACTTGTGATGATCTTTTATCTCTAGATTGAGTTGTGTGCACTTTAGTATTCTTCAGAATATTAGTTTGTTTTTTATGTTATAAATACGTAACTTGATTGAGTTGTCTACTTTCGTGTTTCGAATGTCAATAAGGAATTCTAGTGATTTTATTTTCCCTTATCTTGTTTGTGTCGTTTTCTTGATTTATTTGAAGTACTTGATTTCCTATAGTTATGGAAGTTGAATGGTTACTTTATGGATCTTCACTTGAATCTTTTGTTGTTGGAACTGCAACTTTTGAGTACATCTTTACTTCAACAAGTTTATCCTCTTCTTCAGTTGTAATATTGGCTAGATCGGTATTGGTTGTTTTTTCGTCAACTTGAATTTCCACATTTGATTCTTCCTTCTCGTTAAGTTGTTGGGCCTTGTTTTCTGATGACTTCTTTTCCTTCTTAGGATTCTTAATTTGCTTCAGTAGTTTTTCACTGTGGTCATTAAGTCGAGAAACTTCTTCATCTTTTTCAGTGGTGATCTTGTCAACTTCTCTTTACATATTTTGTATCGCCTTTTTACTTTCTTGAAGAATTACTTTTGAGATTTCTTGTATGTCTTCAGGAATCACTGATTTTGGCTTCAAGGTAACATTTTGTAGTGTTATTTGTTTATTTTTATATGAAAATGTCAAAAACTTCTTTTTTTCATTTAGGATGAAGGACCCTAGAGTTTCCATCCGGGGTGAGCCCAAAACAATATCACTATCATCAAAAGATAAGGTTTTCACAGTGAATTGAGAAATGAAAGTATAATCCCCAATACTTAGTTGTGGATTATTTATGTCTTATTGTTTGTCACTTGTGTCAAAAAAAAAAATTCAATTATATTTAATTCAGGAATCACTAATTGGTTAGCACATTTAGGAATAACATAGTTACTCTCTTCAGTAGGGTTGATAGAGATTATAATATCCCTTCCTGCGAGTGATACTTTGATTTTAAATAGTGTACCAACACATTTACTAAAAATTTTAGGAAATATTTCATTACTAGTCTCCATTTTCCTTTTTCGAGATGAAATTTAGGGTTTTAAAAATATTCCTTCTTTATACTTTCAACAATATCCCTTATGATATTAGGAATATAATGGTGAGGTGGTTTCCCTTGAGCAGGCCTAGGAATCCTTGTCGATGAATGGCGAGATGTACGGTAAAGCCTGGACGGTGGTGTCTCAATTATGGCCTAGTGATCCCTAGATCAGAATGTGGATTGTGGTAAAGCCTAAAGACTACGAGAAAAGAAAATTCCTCACGGTGTAGGTGGAGAAATCCGATGGCACCCATGCTTGTTTGTGGCCTAGTGATCCGGTGAGGATTGTGTTAAAGCCTATTTCTATTAATGAGGGTGAGGTGGTTTAGCCTCGAGAATCCCTAGTTAGTTCTTTTGGTTTGAGTCCCACATTCATACTTGGAATATGGTATGGGGGTGATTAGCTGAAGAGAGATTTGGTTCAACCAATGTATGGTCGGGTGGAATGTGGTAGTCCCATACCGGTTTGGCTTTTTCATTCATTAATAAGGGTTCCTTTCCTTGGTATTTTATGTGTAAATGTATTGGATTCTATGTAGTATTTATGGTTGTTGTATCCTCAATATTTATATTGTTTATATGATGGTTATGAATGTTTTTTATGACAATGAAAATGTATGGTTCTCATCAGTTTTTATTTTTAAATGGATGAGCAATGAATATATGACCTAATAGATGATAATGCAGCTAATGATATAAGGCTTGAATGATTCTTAGCGATTCTCAGATAAGTATGTGACCCCAATGCTAAGATATGTTGTTTAAACTTGTAAAATGCATATTTGCAACATGTTTGAAAAAATGTATGTCATGGCTGGTATGGGTCTAGTCAAGTCTCTGTTCACTAATTGGCATTGGCATCATTGTCTTTATGTTTCACTTCATTTATGTAAATTTTATGAAGTTATGGGCAGCGAATAGGTCCTAGCCTTGGAATTCGTCCTTAAATCCTGTAGTCGTTGGCATAGCACTGGCAGAAAAAGGTTGCAGTCACACTCATGCAAGCTCATGGCAGCGACTGGGGCTCTTAGTCGCTTAAAGGGATTAGAAAGGGAACGACTGGGGATATAAGAGCTTGAATTGTTGATTTCATTCAGGGGTTGGTCACCTAGAAAGACGAGGTATCTCCTAAAGATTTTTTTGGTTGCGTGGATCATCAATTTGGTTGTGTTTTGTCGATTCCACTTCCTTAGGGTGACCTAGGAGGTTGAATAAGATCATAGTAGCCTCTCGTCACATGTTTACCCCAACAAACCAGTTAACCTGGGTAAATGTGGGAGGAGGGTGTTACAGAGTGGTATCAGAGCATGGTTCACCCCTTGTACTGGATGGGCAGTGTGTTGGTCATGCATTCACGTTGGTTGCAGTAATGTCGCCATGAAAAAGTTGATGGTGTCATTGATTGGATGTGGTTGTCATGGGTGTATGTCAATTATGTATTGGATATGTATGTAATGTGTATGTGTGTGTGTCACACATATGTTATTATCCATGCATTGTGTCTAGTTGGTGTTATGGTTATAGTATTATGCATAACAATTGGATAATGGAGAATGGTTTTGGGCACTCTTTTGACTTAGCAGACACATTGAGAAGTTTGAAGGAAGAAATAAATAGTTGCAAAGTAGATAATGATGGAATCATGCAGGCATAGGAAAAACAAGCAGAAGTCAATGCAATAATTCTTCAGAGTTTGTCAAAATTGCAGAAACAAGGACCATTCTGGATCAGATATGGACACGAGGATGGGACAAATGGGGCATATGAAAATAGGTCTCATGGTGGTCACAGGTCAGATAGAGATGACACGATCAAAGATAATAGATTTTTTGATACTCGGGATAGGAGAGGTGATGGACACAGGTATTATTCTAGTTTTGGTTTTGACATGCACTATGATCATCATTGTTATCACCCTTACAGGAGGATCAATAGGGGGTACTTGTTGGATGTTTTAAGAAAGTGAACCCACCTACTTTTGATGGAGGGTTGAAGAAGCTTGAGGATGCAAAGGATTGGTTACTTGGCATGAATAATTTTTTTGAACTGCATGAGTACACAGAGCATATCAAGGCTAGAATAGTTATCTTCAACCTCAAAGGGAAAGCAGATATCTGGTGGGAAGATGTGAAATTGGTCAGAGACACCAGGACAAAGGAGTTGATTTGGCATGAATTCAAGAGAGTCTTCATAAAGAAGTACTTGTTAGAAAGGTACTACAACAGCAAATCCAAGGAATTCTATGAGCTTAAAATGGGATCGATGATAGTTGAGGAGTATACAACCAATTTCTTGGAGCTATTGAGGTATGTACCATATCTTAAATATGAAAAGGAAAAATTTCAAATATTTGTCAGTGGATTACCATTAGCATTTAGAGATCAAATTGAGTATGATGAGCCTCGGTCACTTGAAGAAGTTATTGGGAAATTTAAGCACTTTTATGAGAATTCAAAGCGTAAGAATGAATCTCAAAAAGGATGGAAAGGAAAAGATAGAGGTAAAGGTAAAGGTAAATGATAATTGAAAAGAACAAGACCTAAGAATGCAAAATAGAAAGAGAATGTTGCATCACATAAGAATTTCAATGCAGCTAGATAGTGATGTGGGTCAGAGCAGCAGAATAGAGGTGATGGTACAGGACAGTTGGAGTGTTGGACATGTGGTAAGGATCATCTTAAAAGGGATTTTCCAGAGAATTAGAGTGGTATGCCTCATATTTATAGTGCACAGGAGGCGTAGACTATTGGTGATGTTGGGTAAAGCATTCCTTATATCTACGCAAAGTTGTATAATAGGAAGTCAGATCATTAGGCATCTATTATTGATATGGACGGTAAGATTTGTGATCACGTTGTTTCTATTTTCATTGACCCTGGATCTAATTCTAGTTATGTTAACCTTGAATTGGTGGATAAGTGTGGTTTCAATAAATAAGTGCATCTAGAGTCTTGGTTAGTGCAATTGGCAATAGGTACCAAGAAATGATTTCATCATTGGGTAAGATCTTGTGTATTTGAGTTTAATGGTATGTCTACATCAACAAATTTGAATGTATTGTCATTGGGTTCGTATAACATGATTTTGGGTATGGACTAGTTGCATCTCCATAGGCCAAAGAGGATTGTTATGAAAAATCCATTAAGCGCTTGGATGATAATGGAGAGCAGAAAATATTAGAGGGTAAGAAGAAAGAAACATCAATTAGGATGGTGACAACTATGCAAGAAAAGCGCAGTCATAGAAAAGGGTGTTTGTTATATGTAGTACACATTTATAGTGACAAAGGTAAGGAGGCTGAGAATGCAAAGTGTTAAGTCCCTATATTAACAATGTTGTCCCTTATTATGTTAGTGTAGCCCCTCTTATTGTTATTGTTGTACCTCTATAACCCCCATATTGTTATTATTGTGCCCTTACATTATTATTTTTAGGTCGGCTAGGATTACATTGTGGCCCCACTAGGATTATATTGTGGCCCCATGGACTCCTATATATAGAAGGAGGTTTTGGTCATTTGTATCATCCAAGAATTTTTCATTCATGTAATGTATTGGAGGTTTCCCCCTCGAAGTGGCTTATTTCTAACGCTTTGATATCTCTTTTATTCTCTTTTTGGACCTGGTTTCACAACATTTGGTATCAGAGCTTTGAGATTCTAGGGTTTCGCTACTCCAAACAGGTCATCGTGGCATTTTCGCTATAACATTTTTTCTACGAAGGTTCAAAATCTAAAATTTTTAGAGTGCGAAGCCAAAATCCTAAGGAACATTGTTGCAAAATTTCAGAGCTTGGTTCGCAAAATTTTTGGAGATATGATTTGTGAAAGTTAGGTCATTTTGCAGGCTCCTGAATTTAACCTAAACTGGTCATCATGGTATTTTTGTAATAACGTTTTTTATACGAAGGTTCAGAAGCTGAAATATTTAGAGTGCAAAGCCGAAATCCTGAGGAACATCTTCGCAAAATTTCAGATATTGGTTCACAATATTTTTGGAGATATGATCTGTGGAAGTTAGGTCTTTTTTAGGCTTTTGAATTTCATCTCAAAGAGGTGATCGTGGGAAAATATTCATAGCTCTCTCTCTGAGCATCGGATTGGAATGATTTAAAAAGTGGCCGCAAGTACACGAACTATAGTTTTCAGTCTATCAATTTAAAAGCCAAAGGAGGAAACGGTGACATGTGGCAAGTCGTACAAGTTTTCTCTACTGAACCAGTCCAAAATTGGGTCATTGTGGGAGATTGGACATAACTTTTCCTTGAAGAATCCAAATTAGATCAAACCTGTGGCATTTGAAAGAAGCTTTAGAGGGCTACTACAGGGCTGAATTTCAGATATTTACGATCCACAATTATAGAGATAATTCAATTTCAATATCGAGCTCCTCAAAAGCAAGTAAAAGGTGTGTATTTTTTTTATTTTATTTTTCTGAATTGCATAAGTCTTGTTTGAAGAATCAAGTTGAATTGATTCCAAGGGAACATTGTAGAATAGATATCAGTATTGGATTCTAAAATGGCCCCTAAAAAGAATTCAACACCCATTAAGCCTTTAGAAAGCTCTATTATGACTCATGAAGATGAAGAATGGCAACATGACATATCAAAATTACAAGAGCAAGTGCAACAAATTTCGCTCTCGCAAAGAGCAACAAAAAATGACATGGAAATTTTGAAGAAAGGCGTGGAATCTAAGATGGATGGTTTGAAGGATCAAATAATAACTAATATGGATTATAAATTAGTGGAAGATCACATCGAGCATTAACAAAAAGTTCTCCAACTCTCAAAGGATAACCTAACTTTGGTCCAGAATCTAATGAAACAATAGGAAGATCAACATCACATTGAAAGAATTTCAGAAGCAGTCATAGAAACAAGAACTCGACAAGTACGATCAATTTCAGAGTATCTCAGCAAGTGGAAGAACTTTCCTGTAGAATATTCCACATGGGAGGATGAGAATTTTATACAGAAGCATCAAGAAATAATCAAGTGTTGAGGACAATACTTGTTTGAAGGAGAGGGGCATGTTAAGTCCCTAAAGTAGCCCAACTTATTGTTATTGTTGTACCCCTGTAACCCCCATATTGTTATTATTGTGCCCTTACATTATTATTGTTAGGTCGGCTAGGATTACATTGTGGCCCCACTAGGATTATATTGTGGCCCCATGGACTCCTATATATAGAAGGAGGCTTTGGTCATTTGTATCATCCAATAATTTTTCATTCATGTAATGTATTGGAGGTTTCCCCCTCGAAGTGGCTTATTTCTAAGGCGTTGATATCTCTTTTCTTCTCTTTTTGGAGCTGGTTTCAGAACATTTGAATGTATTGTCATTGGGTTCGTATAACATGATTTTGGGTATGGACTAGTTGCATCTCCATAGGCCAAAGTGGATTGTTATGAAAATTCCATTAAGCGCTTGGATGATAATGGAGAGCATAAAATATTACAGGGTAAGAAGAAAGAAACATCAATTAGGATGGTGAAAACTATGCAAGAAAAGCGCGGTCACAGAAAAGGGTGTCTGTTATATGTAGTACACATTTATAGTGATAAAGGTAAGGAGGATGATAATGCAAAGACTCTTGAGAAGGTGCCAAATCTTATAATAGTTTCAGGATGTGTTTCCAGCAGGGATATCAGAGTTTCCACCTCATAGAGAAGTGGAATTTTTTATTGAGTTGGTACCACGGGCAGCGCCAGCATCAAAGGAATTGTACAATATGAGCACTCTAGAGTTAATAGAGCTGAAGTTGCAATTCAAAGAAATGCTTGACAAGGGATACATTAGGCCAAGTGTATCATCGTGGGGTGCACCAGTCTTGTCCATCAAGAATAAGGATGGTACTCTCATATTGTACATTTATTATAGGCAATTGAACAAGGTGGCCATCAAGAACAATTATCCATTGCCGAGGATTGATGACTTATTTGATCAGTTAAAGGGAACAACAATGTTCTCAAATATTGATTTGATATTTTGATATCATCAGGTACGCATCAAGGAAGAGAACATTTACAAGACAACTTTTTAGACCAGGTATGGGCATTATGAGTTTGTCAATAGTGGAATTTTGAGGTCTAAAATGGGCCTCCTAAGTAAACTATAAAATAATAGTGGAAATAATAAAATAAGATTTGATTACATCATTAAATTTTAGAGGGAAAAAAGAAAAAACTACTTTTTCACTCGTATTTTCAACTTATCTCCCAAAGTTTCTACTCAAATTTCAAGCGGGAGTACTCGTTGGATGCAAAATTTAATTCCTCATCCAAATAGTACCCATGTTGCATGCTTCTGATGGATCCTGCTACATGAAAAATGAGAAATTCATGAAAAACATGATTGCAAACACTTTTTTTCATGTATTTCTCATTTTTCATGTAGTGGGGTCCATCAAAAGTTTGCAACATGGGTACTCCTTGGATAAGGAATTAAATTTTGCATCCAACGAGTACTCCCGATTGAAATTTGAGTAAAAACTTTGGGATATAATTTGAAAATATGAGTTGAAAAACTAGTTTTATTATTTTATTATTTTTTAATCTTCTTACCCTTTTACTTAAAAAATGGTTAATTATCCCCCATGGTTGACATCATCATCTTGAATCCTATTGGTTCTTATAAAGTCTATTTTTGTTGTACATTTTTCTTAGGAGACCCAATTTAGACCTCAAAATTCCCCTAAGTTCCATTTGGTTTGACTAATGCTCCACCTACCTCTATGTGCTTGATGAATATTGTGTTGCGTCCTTATCACGAAAAGTTTGTTATTGTATTCATTGATGACATCTTGATATATTCTAATGAGGAATAACATGTAAAGCATTTAGAAGTAGTATTGATATTGTTGAGAGAGCATCAATTGTATGCTAAGATTAGTAAATGCAGTTTCTTTCAAACAGAGGTACATTACTTGGGCATGTGGTCTCCAAGAAAGGCATAATAGTGGATCCAGAGAAGGTAAGGGTTGTCATGGAGTGGGAAGTTCTTAGAAATGTGGATGAGGTAAGATCATTCATGGGACTAGTAGTATATTATAGGAGGTTCATTAGGAACTTCTCTCGGATTGCATATATTATTACGTCACTACAAAGGAAAGGTAAGAAATTTGAATGGACAGAGGAATGTGCAACAAGTTTTGAGCAACTAAAGCAGTTGTTGAAAAACGATCCATTGTTAAAGATTGTAGACCCGGACAAAGAGTTTTTAATGTGTAAATATGATTGCAAGAGAAGTATTGGTGGATTACTTATGCAGGATGGACATGTAGTATGCTACGAGTCACGAAAACTGAATGAGCATGAGAAAAACTATTCAACACATGATCTTGAGTTAGCAACGATCATTAATGTGTTGAAGATGTGGAGGCACTATCTTCTTGGTAGGAGGTTTTTTATTGATGAGTGATCACAGTGGGTTTAGATACTTGTATTACTTTCCAAATCAAAATTCCAGGCAAGCTAGATGGTTGGCCACAATCAGTGAGTTTGATTTTGAGATCAGGTACATCAAGGGAAAAGAGAATAGGGTTGCATATGCTCTTTGTAGGTGGATACATGTGAATCATATTGCAACTATGTTTCTTATTGGATAGACTTACAAGATCATATTTTACAGGCAGGTCAGCAGGATGACAAGTATAGAGGGCTAATGCACAGGTTACAACAAAGTACATGTACAAGTACAAGTAGTGATACAGGTACAGGTACAAGTGCTCAGGATGTGGACTATCACCTCTCAATAAATGGCTTGATCAGATTTAGGGATAGAATGTATGTGCCAGACATTAGAGAGCTCAAGAAAATTATCTTAAGGTATTTTAATGTGAAAATGTATTCAGGTCACCCAGGATACCAGAGGACACTGGTAGCAGTAAAGAAGTTTTATTATTGGTTGAATTTTAAGAAATATGTGCCAAAGTTTGTGGCTAGGTGTTTGGACTATCAACAGGTAAAGGCAAAGTGTAAACATCCAAATGGATTACTACAACTGATTGCAATTCCAGAGTGGAAATGGGAGGTCATTTCCGTGGATTTCATTACAAATTTGTTGAGGACATCTAGGCAACATGACTCCATCATGGTTGTGGTGGAGAGGTTGACTGTGGGTTGACTAAGGTAGCACACTTCATTCTAGTGAAGACCACGTAAGTGATGTGGCACAGGTTTTCATCAAAGATGTGGTAAGATTTCATGTTGTTCCAAATAATATTGTGTCAAACAGGGATGAAAAGTTCACTTCCAAGTTTTGGAAGGAGTTGTTTGGAGGTTTAGGTAAAGAGTTGGCCTTCGGTACAGCTTATCATTTGCATACAAATGGAAAAAATGAGAGGGTAAACATGATATTGGAGGACATGTTGAGGATGTATGTGATGCATCAACATAGGAGATGGGAGTACCTTCTGTTGGTCGAGTTTTCTTTCAACAATGGTTACCAGGAGTCCCTAAGGATGAGTTTGTTTGAGGCACTGTATGGGTGGAGTTGTAATACTCCCATTATTTGGACTGATCCGATGAGCATGGTATTGATTGGACCATACATGTTACCAGAAATGGAAATGGAAATGCAAGTAATCAAGAAGAATCTAAAGGCATCACAAGACATGCAAAAAATGTATGCAGATCGGAATGGGTTGTTTAAGGAATTTCGGGTTGGGGAACAGGTGTACTTGCGCATCAAGCCCAAGAAGATCTCCTTATGGATTGGATCGTGTGCCAAGCTTGCGCCTCGATTTTTTTGACCTTTCAATATTCTTGATAGGATTGGGCAAAGAACCTATGGAATTACACTACCTCCGACATTGAAATTCCATGATGTTTTCCATGTGGCATTACTTAAGAAGTATGTTAAAGATGTTGATAATGTGATTGATTGGTCTGTATTGCAGGTGGAGCCAGATGGAGAATTATAGCTGAAACCTCAACGTATAATTCAAAGAAAGGTGCTCATGCTACGTAACCGAGCAATCGAGCAGGTTAAAGTGTAGTGGAAGGACTTTGGGCCCAATGAAGCTATATGGGAGATGGTGGATCAAATGCGAGCTATGTATCCTTATTTATTCATCGGTTCAGCGAATATCCTTGATATATATATTTTGGTATATGTTTTGATGTGATTCTTGGTATATGTACATATGTATATGGATGTAAATACCGCCATGAGTTGTGGTATAAAGATCCAAAAATTGGTATGGGTGCCATGTAATTATGGTTGTCAGGTTTTTATATTGTCATTTTGGTTTGCTTCTCAGCATGTTGATCATTGTAAATAATCCAACGAGCTAAGTTATAAATATCCATGGGCAGTATGTCTTGCTTTCATTAGTATTGTCAGTTATAGGTGTCATTGAACACCGAGGATGGTGCTCCCCCAAGGGGAGGGTTCTATAACAACCCTAATGAAAATTCCATGTAGTAAAAAATAATAAAGGAAAAATAATAACCATGGTTATGGGACACTTATTCCAAGCTGAATGTTGGGAAAAAAATCCTTGTGTGGGTGTTCATTTGATTTATTATGGCTAAGGAAATTAGCAGAGGCGATGACATTTTTGGCAATTTATTTAGAAAAATAATGGAAATTAGAAGAAAAGGAAGTTGAAAGGTCACAGGTTGCATGAGAGGAGGAAATGAAGGAAATAATGGAAAATGAAGAAAATAGAGGCCTAATTGATAAAAAGGTTTCTGAGTATCAATTGGTACCTTTTTGTCAGTTCAGTTTTGGATCTCTCTCCCACCCTTGGACACTTAGATATTTCTTGGAGCAATTTAGCATTATTTCAAGAAAGGCTAAGGAGGCAAAGAGGAAGAAAATATCAAGCAAGGAAGAGTGGGATCAAGCAGCTAGAACAAGTTTACTTGCAGGTATCGATTTGCATGTGTGATTTCCTTGCTAGATTTGGCATGCATGGTTATGCATGTGTGTTCTTAGTTCTCTTGATTTCATTGGCATGGGTTTTTCCAGGTGTGTCAATGTTCTTCAACCTTGCCTTTCCATTTATGGATAGTCATGGTGTGATGGGGTTCCCATGTTTTGGTTGAGATGTTTTGTCGGATGGATTCGAAGCTGAGTGAGGTGGATCTTTGAATGAAAGAACACATGGCCTAGTGATTCCTAAACTAGACTATGGATTATGGTAAAGCCACTGGCCTAGTAACCCCTGAACCAGACTGTGGTTTGCGGTAAAGACAAGTGTTTTTTGCCTTGGTGGGCCAAGGAATCCTCTACAGGTGAAAGGCGGGATATACAGTAAAGCCTAGAGGTGGTTTCCCTTGATTAGGCCTAGGAATCCTTGTCGGTGAATCGTGGTATATACAGCAAATCCTGTAGGGTGGTATCTCAATTATGGCCTCGTGATCCTTGTATCGAACTATGGATTGTGGTAAAGTCTACAGGCTAGGAGACAGGAAAATTCCTCATAGTGTAGGTGGAGAAATCTAGTGGCATCCATGATTATTTATGGCCTAGTGATCCAGTGAGGATTGTGGTAAAGCATGTTTCTATTGATGAGGGTGAGGTGGTTTAGCCTCGGAATATGGCACGGGGGTGTTTGGATGAAGAGAGAATTGGCTTAGCCAATCTACGGTGGGGTGGAACGTGGTAGTCCCATACCGGGTTGGCTTTTGCTTTCATTAATAAGAGTTCATTCCCTTGGTATTTCATGTCTAAATGTACTGGATTCTATGTATAATTTATGGTTGTTTTATCCTCATTATTTCTCTTGTTTATATGTTGGTTATGAATGTGTTTTATGACAGTGAAAATGTATGGTTCTAATCATGTTTTGATTTGTAAATGAATGAGGAATGAATATATGACCTAATAGACGATAATGAAACTAATGATATAAGGCATCAATGCTTCTTGGAAATTCTCAAATAAGTATTAGACCCATATTTTCAGATATGTTGTTTAAAATTGTAGAATGCATATTTTTGACATGTTTGACGAAATTCTTGTCATGGCTAGTAGGGGTCTAGTCAAGTCTCTGTTTAATAATTGGCATTGGCATAATTGTCTCTATATTTCACTTCATTTCTGTAAATTTTATGAAGTTTTGGGCAGTGATTAGGTCCTAGCCCAGGAATTCAGCCTTAAATCCTATTTTCGATGGCATAACACTGGCAGAAAAAGGTTTTAGTCACACTCATGCAGGCTCATGGGAGTGAATGGGGCTCTTTGTCGCTTAGAGGGCTTGGAAATGGAGCGACTGGGGCTCTCAGTCGCTTGGAGGGCTTGGGAATGGAGTGACTGGGGCTCCATGAGCTTGAATTGTTGAGTTTCCTCAAGGGTTGGTCACCTGGAAAGGTGGGGTAGCTCCTAGAGGTTTTGTTGATTGTGTGGATGATCAATTTGGTTGTGTTTTGTTGGTTCCACTTCCTTAAGGTGACCTAGGAGGTTGAATCATATCATAGTAGCCTCTCATCACATCTTTGCCCCAACGAGACTAGTTAACTTGGGTAAATGTGGGAGGAGGGTGTTACATTTAGTCAAGAAAGATCAAGTTCTCAAGCAGCAAACTCAGGTTTTTATTATGAGATCTAGTCGTGCTCAAGGAGGACTTGTTCTTGGAATGGAGCAAATAAGTTTGAAAGAATAATATATTTGTGGTTAAAAACTTAGTTCTCATTTGAAAATAGGCCAAGAAAATGCCCAATTTATATTTTTTTTGAGCAATCATAATGGTTTATATATCCCAACTGTAATAGAAGGACCAAGTTTCCTATTTGAATGCTACAAGAGTTTTGAGAGGCAATTACTGTTGTAGATTGGAGGCCCAAGAAGCCTCAGGAAACAGTGAAAGGTAAGAGGGTTTGTTGGCCATGAATTAGGGTTGCTACAAGTTGAGGCTAGGGTTACCACAAGCCCACAATATGGCTAAATATTGAAAAAAAATCCAAGGCATAAAAAGGTTTTGTGGTAGGGTTGCGAATACATTATGTCTTGTGGATAAAGGTTGCTAAGTGGAGGATCTATCTTGAAGGGTTTGGAATAGAGTTTTAGATGAGGAAAACATCCTAGCTATTCCATCACATGTGCCCTTATGACCGTGCTAGATCTGTGTAAAAGAGAAGGGGGTCGTGACCCTTAGAACAAATTTTATCCCTACAATATAGGCCACATATCCTGAGATTGGTTGCAGAAGCATTTATGGGGATAGAAGATTCAAAGGAAAGTAGAACCTCAGCTATAGATCAAGCAAAAAGAAATGTGTCATATAAAGTATGAACTAGCATAAAGAGGAGTTTATTCAATTCTCGGAACAAAAATTTGATTGGTGCCTATAATTGTGCAATTTGAAGAGTCAAATTGCATAACGGAGGTTAGATATTTGGAGCCCTAAATCAGTTAAGAATGTGACTAAAGGTGGGAATTTTTGAAAACCCTAAGAATAGTGACAAGAGTAGTGTTTTTTCATAGAGGTAGGGTAGTTTTGGTAGCCTTAGGAGCAGACTTATGAAGTGACAGAAGAATGATGAGTGGGAATATACAGGAGATGGGAGTATTGTTCACAATTATAATTGTAAATAACGGTTTTTCACATTGTAGGATACAGTGTAGGAAGCAATGCAGGACGTAGGATGCAGTAGATGAAGACCCTAAGTGAAGGATCATGATCTAATAGGAGGCATGTTTGGAGCCCTAGTTCAGGAGTTTTAGATGAAAAAACTTAATGATAAGAGGGCTACCTGAGGAAGCTACAACATATCTCCATGGAATAACAGGTATTTGATGTAAGGGAAGTATGAGTACTTCAGACATAAGTTGAGGCTTGTTGATATAGTATTCTTGTTTAAGAGGGAGTGAGCATGGATTTATCCTCTTAGGTTAAGAGGGAGTAAGTTTGGACACATAGTTCTCCTTGTGTCATCTACTGTGACATATTAGGATTAATATCCTAAGTCAAATAAATGGAGATGGATAAGGAGAATGGTGGATTGGATAAGCATATTGGACAAACATTCTTGAGGCATGTATTGTGGTGGATTAGGATTAACATCCTAAGTTAAGTACATGGACTTGGATAAATAATGGTCTTGTGGATAGACATTTCCTTCATGGAAATGGTCTGGTGGAGGACATACTTCAAGTATCTTAGGTGGAGTATGAGGCTTAGAGAGGTGATGTGGTGTCCTATGGAATGCCTCCCAACACTGTGCTCTGATCTTGTGGAGATATAGAATGTATCTTTCAAGGCTTTGGTAATTTGAAAATGTTGGCTATGATGATACTATCAGCATTAATGCTTATAAATTCAGATCCCTTCTTATCTGAATATTTCAACGTCAGATAGACCCGTTGAGTCATTATGAATACCTCCCTAGTTAAGAGGGAGTGTTGGAAAAGTAACTAGGTTTAGCCTTTATAATTATATCAAAATAAAAAAGAAAAAAAGAAAATTATATTATTATTATTTCTTTAGATTGGAAAACTACTATATATTGGCGAGAATCCTCCTCCAAAAGGAAGTAAGTTCGTGGAATTTTGAAGTGATATATGTGAATCTATATGGTATGGCTATGCAAGTTTCTTTGAAGTTTAACATGCGAGTTCCCTATGGCATATAATCTAGAAAGAGATGTGAGTTCCTGTGACTGAAAGAATGCTAGCTCCTGAAGTTGGAGTTCTATAAAATTATGCAAGTTACATAGGCTATTTCTATGGTATAATGACTATGATATGAAAAAAATAAGAGGGACAGACTTGTTGACCATGTTTGGGGACAAAGCATGACAGATAATGGAGGGTTTACTTGGGGATCTTATGGAGGTATTTGTCTTGGTCTTGGGTCTGGATATCTCACTTGGTCTTGGGTTTTTCCCTAGCTTAGAGCCTATATCTTGTGTTCTTTGTTTTCTTGTGATCTTCATGCATTTTATGTTTTGGTAATTTCTAGATGAATAATAAATAATAAAGTAATAAAAGGACAACAAATCTCACAAGTAATTATCAAGGAGAATTAACCTTTATCTACAATTTCCTTGATTTTCCAACACTATCATGCATTGTTATTGATCATAAAAAGCATATGAAGTCAATGGTTGTTGCATTTTTAAGCCACCATCCAATTCAACTTTGGATTATTTACCATCATTGGAAAACATTAGAAGTCCAACTAGAAGTTATACAAACAAGAAAATTTATGTTTACCTCTAGTGTAATTTATGCTAATCATGATCCATTTCTAAGATAGGAAGTGGTAGAATTGTCTCAACTCGTAATGGAAGAGTACATGCTAGTATCCCTTTGGCTTCAACTAGTATTATACAAGGCTATTGTTTGTCTGATGGTTCATCCCAAAATTCAGATTTCATAAATGTACCAGATCAAGGCCATGGTTGTTAACGTCTTGATGATAATTCTAGAAATATGGACCCATGTGGGTAGCATGTATAATGATATAATCTAGATTTTTGATGACCATACACTAAGTTTGCATAGAAAAACTATTTTTTTTTTATTTCTTGGATATGGAATTATGATGAAGAATTAAAACTTAATTTTTTTAACAACTACGATGGCCCAAATAGGGAAATATTCAAGCTCTATCTTGTTAATGAGTTGGATGACTACATGTGCATGCTTCTTGTTGCCATCGAGTAAGATTTGTTGTTGGTATGTTTTCTAGATTATTTTGTTCAAAATATAGTTTTCTACGTGTTATTACAAATGGATGATGCATATGTAAAAGTAATGAAATTCCAATTGATGTTATTGTTTGTGTTTGGTAGGATTAAATTCAATGAGATAATAGAGGTTTGTAATAGTGTGGGAAAAAACTCAAGGGCATAGACCTGGTGCTCCAAGTGTTAATGTTATGGTTGAGTGGCACTAGTTGATAGGGTATCTGGTAATGTTATTCATGAAAATTTGTAGACTTTTTGTGTACTAGGAAACTCTTTAGTTTTATCGTTGAAACCGAGGTATATATATTCCATCAATTTCACCCAAGACTTAAATATCAAAACTGTAATTTGGGATTTCATTTATATTAATGAATGATGGGATTAATGGCCAAACTTTATGTGTGTGTGTGTGTTACACAGTATTTTGTCACCGTCCCTGCATTCCCTATTCTGAATACTGGCAGGCCACCACAGTAACCACTGTGTATTGTCACACATCATGATGAATGTCATTCCATCCCTTGAGATCTTAGGCACACATTCTCTATTGACCATTCCTAAAGTTGACCCTTTAAAACATATACTTTTGGGTCGGCGCAGTTGTTTAGTTATAGCCTCGTGCTGATGGCCAGATTTTCACTAGGCCTCGTTCCATGGTCGCTTTGTCTCTTAAGAGAACCCATGGCAAGCTACTTTTGGAAGGTTTTTTTAATATGGAAACAAATATTCTAAGATGTAACAGCTTCGTGAGTGGAGTCATGGATGTTTGTTCGACTGGATGAGGTTGAGTTTCTCCCTCTGGCCTTCTAGTTCCTACAAAAATGCAACTTCCCAAATGGATAGACCTTTCCTCCACCATATGTGGATCCCAAAGCTCATCCTCCACTCCTATAAATCCCTCTTCATTCCATTGAATCAACTAGCCAGAGATAGCTAGAATAGACCAAGAGCTGATAGCAGAGAATAGTCCATAGTTGTGAGAGAGAGTTTGATCTTTTCACCTCTTTGAGCTAATCGATAAGCAAATTCTTTGAGACGTGCCTGACTGAACCCGTCAAAGAAGGTCTACAACGTCAAGGCGTAGGTTGTAAACTCCCTTTTATATATGTTAATATGACATGACTGATTTCTAGTTCCATCTTTGTCTATGTTTGTATTCGAAGTTTCTGACTCTCCTTGACTAGTTGGATAGTTGTAAATGAATATGTATGTTTGTATGTTGTTAGTGTTTGCTTGATATTTGTGCAGGTGTGTGAATGTCACTACTAACTGAGCGCAAGGCTTGAAGGACAAAAATCGATGGATCATTGCAACGTACTACGTCAAGAGCATTGGATTGAGGTGGGACATCTATTCCAATCCACATTTCATTTATGAACTAGGAATTTAGAATCCAACATGTTCCCTTGTTGCTAGACCCACCCTAGGGCTAGAGGGATCCCCTTTGTCCGGAGAGGGGATTTTCCTTCACAACAAGTTGGCAACTCCACTGGGGAATTCATATGACTATTGTCTCTTATTGTTCGTTTTTAATTTTTTATTGTCTGTCCAACTTTGGCCGTTTGTTATTTCTCTACTGTTTTTTGGCTTGTTTGACTACTTATGGCCATTCAACCTTCTCCTAGAGTGATAAGTTTGGTTTGCTCAGCCAGTCCTTTATTTTTTTCCTTCCTCTTCTAGCTCGGCGTTGCTGATTTCCTTACATTCGTGCCCATCAGCACAAGTTGTCTTTGACACATGCGCGATTTTGCTTGCTGGGCACTAGATACAGCTGAATAGTCGTGCCGATTCTTGTAGGGTTGTATTTTGGGTTTTTCCACTGAGTTTCCAATGTGTCTTATCCTTTAGCTTGGGTTTTTCCTCTTGGATTGATCCATCTGGCTCTTGCTTACTAACTTGGATGTCTCGATCGTTTCAGTTTGTGTTATCTCTCATTCGAACAGTGTGACTTATCCATCCTATGGTTTCTAGGTGTTTCAAACCACATGTTTGGTCGTCTGTTCATTAGGTGTCTGATACATTTATGAGTCAGTTTTGGTCGTTTATTTTTAGCCTTTTACGTGGTTTCTTGGCCTTTTCAGTTGATTGTATGTGCAGTAGGGTTGTCAAGCTTTCATTCTATGTATGTTTGATTGTCCCTCCATTACCCCGAGCATAGATCACATTACTCGTTGAGTTGACTTAAAAGCCCTTTATTTTGCGTAAGGAGATGCATGCCTAGTTTTGAGTGGGTGTTTACGTTTGCTACGAATTGGTCTCTTCATGTTTTGATGATTTCATTCGAAGCTACTCGGAGCTAGTATTTGTTTTGTCTTTTTAGTGTAGCATTGCATTACTGCTTCTCACTTATACAAAATAACAAAAAGTTTGCATTATTCCTTCTCGTTTGGAAATCAAAAGTGTTCTTTTGCATTATTAGGTTTCTTCTTCATTGGAAAGTGAAAGACAAAAGAAGAGTTTTCATTTTCTGCTTTGGCTGTGTTAGTAGCATAAAGGAAAGTGTCATTCTTGCATTCGTTTGACTGTTGCTTTGTTGTGAACATCTATCCTTCACTTAGCTAGCTTTTCATCGAAATGAAATGGTATTCTTTCTCTGATATAGTTGTGTATTAGAGATTTGAGATAACATTCGATAAGGCCTTGAAACTGAAACATAATTTCAAGATAAACCATAAAATTCACTCAATCAACCTAAGGAAGCATTGAAACTTAACGCTCACACTTAGAGGTCTAGGCTAGTGACGTGTTCTGACGTTATTAAACCTAGCAAATTTCGCTCGCAATCTTGCATTAGACAGCTAGTACGGCCTTGTGCTCCTCGTACCATTGCATATATAAAGGGAGACCATTTTAGGTTGCAATCCTTATCCATAGGAAGCTGAGTCTGCCGCCCTGTAACCGTGATACACCAAACATAGCATTCAGGGACACTGCCTGTACGTGATACATCAAGGCACTTTGTGTTGTGTTTTCTTGGGCTTGTACTAGGGATAAATGTAAATGTTGTTTAGTATCTATATAATTTAATTTTGATATTTAAGGACTAAATTTTACTTTTCTATGATTGGAAAAAAAACAACTAATTTGAATGTTTTAATCAGAAGCTTGGCTCATATGAGCCTTTGGTAAAACCTTGCCAACCACGAGAATCAATTTATATAGATTTCATTGATGGATTACATGTGATCCAATATAAACACAATTATATATTTACAACATGTCCATATTTTCCAACATAGTTTGTATTTATTTATGCATTAATATTGACAATCCTTAAGGATTACATAGTTATTTTTTATATCACATTTGGATGTTAAAATTACCATAGAGAAAATTAAATTTATTGAAACAAACATTAAAACAACCAACAACAAATCAAAAAGCATAAACATAATATTTTATCCAAGAAAGCCCCAATCCAAAGAAAAACAAGCTAACAAAATTCTATTATTCCCTTGGCCAAAACCCAACAAAGTTGTCCAAGTGAGCCTTCACCACTCACATCCCTTGGCCCATTACAACGAATTCCTCCGAAATATTTTCAAGGGTTCATTACATCCAATTCACGGGCACAAAATCATGGGAAAGAAAAACCATGCGCCCAAAAAAACCATTATTTGACTGAAAAACTTTAACTCTTTCATAGAGTCAAGTTTACCTAACATTAGATACATTGTTGGTTTCTACTTGTTTATCTTTGAGACTAATATCATTGGTTCCTTTGCCACTTTTAGCAATCACTATGGAGAATTGTTGGTTTTCAATTATAATTCTTTAGCATTACTTTCCATTCTCAAGTTGACAATTAGATTGAAGTTGTGAATATGAGCTTGTGCACACCCTTGAAACACCATCAAACATATCTACAAATTAGCATGTTGTTAGAAAAATACCACTATCCCTTCAAATAAAGATATAATAGAGAGATAACAATATACTTAGTCTGTTTCGAGGGAAAAATAAAATTTTCATGATTGGATGACAAATTGGAAATTCGTAGAAAATTGCAATCTTCGCCACATAATAGTACCAGGTTTTCTCTGAGTTTTAATTTCTTATGCCATATGGGCTGCTAGTGTTTCTCTGTCCTCCCATGTCACATAAATTAATATGACCAAACCATTATTTTACTAGAGTTCTTAAGCCTAAATACATACCCAAATCAATGATATTTTCCTATGGACAAACATTAGATCTAGCATCACTTTAATGTGGGAGATAAACTCTAGTTGCACTTAGGTAAACAGAGGTTGGAAAACTAAGTATATCACAAGTTAAAACCTATATACTATTTTATAATCCATTGTATCAAATTCCTTTTGTCACAACCTTATTATCAATTTCAATGTTTGTGATGTGGTTAATGTTAATAAGCCTCCTTTCTAGTAAGCCTTACAATGTTAAATTAGGGAAATATATCATGTCCAATTAATAGAAAAGAATCTTTCTTTCTTGAATTAAATGAATTTCAGAACTTCTATTTAAGAAAACATAATGTTAGAGTAGGATATTGTAACATATCCAATTGATAAGAAATAATATTTGTTCTCAAGTCAAGTGAATTTTAGAATTCACATTTTAGTAGCAAATCCCTTGTTCCAAATAGAATTCTAAGACAAAAAATTAAAATAATTCCTCCCGCACAATGGAGTAAATGACAAGTACTATAAATTATAGTATTAATCATGTATTATAAATATGTGATCCAACTTTAGTGATTGTTGTTGTAATGCAATATGTCCACTATTATTGAGTTTCATTTAGTCAGTTTCTAGAAAGTAGCTCCCATTTCAGGGTCACTTGTAATTTGTAACTATTTTAAATATTTATTGTTATGCAAAGTGTCGCTTTTTGAAGTTAAACATCATTTATAAATGCTCTTTCTCTTCCAAACACATGTACATTTTCTCTCAAGTGTATCTATAGGTCCACAATCAATGGAATATTATGTCATGTTTTCATGAAAATAATTCTTTCATGAACAAAGACTTCTCACCTTATCCTTTTACCCAACTTTATTTGTGTGACACATGCATTAGAAAGCACTTAATTTTACATTGTAAGGAATTTCTCTGTGGTGAATCTTATGTATGATTATGACCTATGGGGTATTCATAGTCATCAATATCTAATGGATTGTGTTATATTATCTTCTGGTTGTCGACCTCTCATTTCATGCTTCGTTTGACGGTTACCGCAACCACCTCATCCCTAATCATTTGAATGACTATTCAAGTCTACAATAATTGACATCACAATTCCATGACTTTTACTGCATCATCCTTACCCATAGAATTTAGGGATATCTACAATAATTATTTGGGAAAAATAGAGGCATGTGGGTTCTATTGTAATAGATTCATAAGAAATCCTTTCACATGAGCCTCGGCATTTTCCTCTCTTCCTTCGTTGATATCTTTGCTTTTAACAAGTGAATGACTTCTAAACACTGGTAGTCGATTGCAAAGTGAACATAGACTTTGAGGAAGCGATAAAACAATACACATACAAGGTTAATTCCCAACCATAACCACTATACAATTCTTGAGGTTCAACATATAACTAAAATGGAGGAGGAACTTTCAAATACACAAGAAGCACACTCACACATTAATAATGAATTACATAGCAAAACATATTTTAATGCTTTTCCTAACAACCAAAATAAACAGGACCCAAATTTACAATTATAGAGTATATATTCAATTGGACCTCTCATTTTTGATACTCGTATTATGGGTTTCACACACACCAACTAATAGCATACCCACTTAACATGCCTCGCTATCTAGTGTGTGGGCGACCATTAATCCAACAACCATAACCTTTATGTAAATTCAAACATAAATAGTTGAAATAGGCAGGATATGAGACACCATAGAACACCCCCCATTTTATGTACACGTTAATGTCTGACCAATAACATACTTTCATTAATAATAATAATAATAATAATTTGCATATATATAAATAATAATTGATGAATTAGTTAATGAGAATTGAACAATCATGAAAATAGAGAATCACACATTTTTCCTTCTTGCATGATGTCTCTAGGGTGATAGAGACACCATAAAGGTGTGAGTAGCTGGTTAGGGACAGAGCCACTAACTGTATTAGTGAACACGAAGCTAACATGTGATTTTCTCTCTCATCACTTAATGTCGTAGACTTTCTAATATTTATTTATTTTTATAAATGAACACATGAATTTAAATTCATTTAATTTGATAATTGTTTTGCCATATTGCTTGGCTAAAAATGTCTTTGAGATATGTGATTCCACTATTATGAAGTAAGGACTTCCATTCCCTCCAGTATTTAAAATAATCTCTATAAAAGTTGCAAAAAGTAAATCTCATTGGCATATTCACATTGCATTAGTCATTGAATATGAAAGAGGCAAAAAAGTAAAGTAGTTTGCAAGTGTCCTTATGTAATTTTCCCTTATGTCCTTGGCCTCACCTATTTTAGCAAAGCTAGAAAAGAGTTGTCCTATTGAAACTATGATGTTAGAGTTCATGCACCATTCCATTGTGTTGGGTCTTCATCAAATATGATCCACCTTATGTATGCACATATCTCTACCAATACATGGAATATAACTTTGGTATCATTTAATCTCCAACTTAGGCATAGTTGTTCAATAACTTTATGAATAAGTGAAAAATAATGAAGGATGACCATGTGCATGTTTATTGAGGGCATTTTGAGATTGGTGTTATTTGTTGATGTTTGCTCTATTCGATCATCGATATGTTTTTATTTACAACATGATTTATTTGTGTTTTGTAGCATGGATGCTCTCAACACTTCTAGAATAGCCTATGTGATCTTGATGGAGAACAATATTTCTTGGGGCAATTAATTAACTTTGAAACATCTACAACCTTGGACTTGTTGAGTATCATAATTGAATGACAAATACAACATTTTTGCATTACATTTGAAGGAATTATTGTAACTGAGTTGGTAGCAACAATTAATAAAAATTACGAGGTTCTATTTCAAATATTGTCACTACTCCAAGGTAAACAATCATAATTGTTTTTAATTATTATTGGCATCTTGAAGAAAGAGATTAAATAGTATTTGTCCATTTATTCATTTATAAAATTTCATAAAGCACTCATTTATTATTTTTTATGTTTTTTCTTTCTTTTCTAAGGAAAAAACCTTTATATTTTAGATGGATATATACATGTTCCATCCTGACAGGAGGCTAAACTAAGCCATTTTTGGTTGCATCCATTTCTTCCCATCGTTTTCAATTCTGTTAAAAATGTATAGAATTATACATAAAAAACAAAAATTCCTTCTAACATTTTTCACATAAAGGACTATTTAGTTGTGCACTTTTTCAATGTTGAAAACATGATTATACCAAAAATTATGCTTAAATTCTAACACCCATAGCTTTTGTGGTTTCTCCATCAAAAGTTTCCAAAATAATAAAGGTACTTTCCTATAGCTCCAACTCTTTCTTAGAATACTTGTATACCTCTTCATTTAGTTCACTATAAACATGTTTAAAAGGAAACCACTCAAATAGTTGTAAAGATTCCTGAATAATTTGTAGAGGAGAGGACATATAGAGATTTTCCACGGTGATCTATTTGTTTTCCCATTTTATGAAAATTTTTGGGTCACCAAAGGTTTGTAGCTTCTTGGTTTTGTTGACCTTTTCCACTTCCAAGAGTGACCAATGACCTAGGAACTATGTCTTGATGTGTGTAGCTCTTCCATATGCGTACCTCACATTGATAATGTGGTTTTGTCTCAGGGATAACACCACTCTGATGTTGCACCTAGAAGGGTATCCTTGGCACACCTCGTTAAAATAATCCAAGGGAATATCTGCATTAGTAGGAATATGTATTCATATCCCTCTCTTTTTTATATCCTATTTATACTTGTAATATTTGGTCATCCTACTAATGGATGAGGTTGAAATTTCTGGATGGATTTTGTGTGTCTAAAAGTTCATGAATTTCTTTTCCACTAGATATGCTAAATTTATATAGAAGGGAAACCTTAAAAATTATGACACATAATTATAATACAACAATACATGAAGAATGATGTCTGGGATGTGGTTCCTAGACCCAAAGACAAGTTTGTGGTCACTTCTAAATGGCTTTACAAAATTAAACATGGAGTTGATGAGAGTGTTGAAAAATACAAGGCCAAGTTTGTTGCTTGAGGATTTTCTCAAAAGGAAGGAGTGGACTATGATGAGATATTTGCATCGGTTGCCCGATACATCACTATTTGTCGTTCGATCTATTATTTCCCTCACTACCTCTCAAGGATGGAGCCTACACCAAATGGATGTTAAAACTGCTTTCTTGCATGGCTCGCTTAAGGAGGAAGTCTACGTAGAACAACCTGAGGGGTTCGAAGTACAAGATCGAAGAACGCACGTAGCAGGTTGAAGAAAGTCCTCTATGGGTTGAAGCAAGCCCCCAAGGATTGGTATGAGAGAATTGATAACTATCTTATGAATCTGAGATTTACAAGGAGCGATGTTGATCCTAACCTATACTGATCCTAACCTTATACAAACAGCTCATCGGTTCATTGATGTATCTAGTTAACACCAGACCTGACATTTTCTTTGCTGTCAACACTCTTAGTTAGTTCATGGTGGAACCCAAGAGAGTTCACTGGGCCGCAGCAAGGCACATCTTGAGGTATGTATGAGGAACAGTCAGATTTGGTATCAGGTATGGTGGAGGAGAGGATGTCAAACTCAGTGGATTCATAGATGCAGATTGGGCAAGAAGCTCAGTGGATAGGAAAAGTACCTCTGGGTATTGTTTCAGCGTTGGACTAGGAATGGTGTCCTGGTGCAACAGGAAACAGAAGTCAGTAGCATTAAGCACAGCCGAAGCAGAGTACATGGCAGCTAGTACAGCTACATGCAAATCAATTTGGCTTCAAAAACTTCTTGTGAGTCTATTCAGAAGCAGGATGGAACCAACTAGCGTTTACTATGGCAATCAGAGTTTTGTCAAACTCTCTAAAAATCCAGTATTTCATGGTCGGTCCAAACATATTGACATCAGATGTCATTTTATCAGAGATTGTGTTCAGCATAGGGAAGTACAAGTCCAGTACATTCCAACAGGCGAACAAACATCAGATATACTCACTAAGGCTCTAGGGAGACTTAAGTTCACTCAGTTCAGGGAACAACTGGGTATGACTGAAAGTCCATTTCAGCAAGAAATGGATCCTCAACGCAGTTGAAGGAGGGAGTTGCAGTACAGTGGCAGTTGGCAGCAGTATGCAGAGTCAGCAGCAGTGCAGTTGCAAATTTTTTTTTTTGCGGAGTGTTGGTGAGCAGCATTAACAACACAACAGCAGATGTTCCAGAAGTCAGAGCAGCACATAGAGTTGTATTGCTAGAGCACATTCCTCGCTAAGGGGGAGTGTTGATTTATGGTAGCATCGAATGTGCTCTAGCCTTGTAATTTTGTATATAGGCTAAGACACATGTATTCCATAAAACCCAGAAATGGTTTTGGAAAATTCCACTTAGAGATGGTTTAATTAAAATAATTAATCATTTTCCTAAGTCAAAACATAGGGAAACTGATTAATTAAAAGGCATTAATTAAACTAAGTGTGAACCTTCTAGATAAAGTCATGGATCACCTCCAAGTTAATCTTAGCCCTTGATTATGTTTTAATCTTGGTCGTTGAAGGTTCAACAAAAGAATATAAAGAAGAAGGGTGAGGGGCCTATGGAAAACACATCAGACAAAGAAAGAATCAAGAGTTCGATTTCTTCAGTGGAAGGAAGAATTGAAGTGATTCTCATTTGCAGAGAGGGGAAGGTGAAATCTCCAGGAGGGAGACTTTCTAAAGCATAGAGAGTGCATTAAGAGGAGTGAGGGAAGAGCCAAAACATCAACGCAGAGTTACCCTAGCATCAGTTACGCTGGGCCAGTGCAAAGAAGCAGAGGGAGTTTCGATTTCTGTTGGAGGGTTAGCTGAGGGTTCATCCGGTTTCAGGAGGACAATTCTGGAAGAAAGGGACACTCTAGTCTCATACAACAGCAAGCACAGAAGCAACCACGACAAGCAGCAACATCAGTGACGCAATGACAACGTGAGTGACACATTCACTGCGCAAAAATCACACAGAGCAAGTTTGTGTGGGTGAAAGGTCAGTGTTGGAACTTCATGGTGATGTGAGAATTGTCTCACTCAACCTTTTCTCGTCAAAATTCTTCAGGTGATTGATTGAAATTTACAATCACAAATTTGTACTCAGAATTTATGCATAATAAATAAACCCTCAGATCTGCTGCACCGGTTTTCCCACATTGGGTTTTTCCGAGGACAATTGTCCAAAATAACGTGATTAATTGTGCTATTTTTATATGTGATGTGAAGTCTGCAACATATTTTATTTTTCTATTTAACACAAGAGAAATGTTAAATAATTGTGTTTGACAATGCAATAGAAGAAATTCAATAAGTAGCTGTAGTAGAATTCTCCATTATAGAATTCTCACACTAGGTTCGCCTTACCTTGCTGGTGTGCTATTTCCCCACCATTATAATATTGAGCTGGTTCACCCTCTCTTTGATCTATGCCCCACATGCATCCTACCCATGTAGTCTGGGACTCATGGGAAGAACCAACAAGGTAAGGCCAATGAATTGGGAAATGAGGATAGAGACCATAGCATTACCGATGGACGCATCATGTATTGCTGTACTCTTTATGTCTATGATGGCATGTGTCCAACAAATTGATCTGGGATCAAGTCTGGTTGAGGTTTTTACCTCTAAACTGACTTTGGGTCAGTGGAGATATTTTCTTATTATTTCTTCTATAGCAAAGCAGAGCCAATAAAGGAGAGACAACAAGATGACACAGGATTGCATGATGATATATGATAGTACATGATGGTACTAGATGACAGGATTGCACAGGTTGACAGATGGATGGTTAGGTTGAGTTCTCCCTAGTTGAGAGGGAGGGTTAAATTTGGAAACTAGGGCCAAACTCCATGTTGCACTGCTCACATGATGTAGATGATATTTTTGTTGGATTCCTCTTTCAGAGAGGTGCAAGATTGTTCTAAAGATCATCTTGTTTGGATGAGCAGAGGTTGTATTTTGAATTTATTTTTCCACACAAGTGCAATTTGTCAATGTGGGAGTAAATTGTAATGTAGGCTCACAAGCCCCAAAAGGTGTGTCACACACCCACAATCATGGATATAAAAAGGAGAGACATGATACTCACTTCATCATTCATTCATCTCACACATCTCTCTCATCTGATTGGTTCGTACAACCTTAGAGGCTTCTCTCTCCTCCACACATGTGAAATAGGAAGCTGCAATTTTCGAACTGGTTTAGGGATTTTTTGGATAGCATTGAATTTGGGTCAACACTCATCTCTTGAATGCATTTTTGAGGTCATAAATCCGATTTGGAGAGGCCGCAACTGGAGGCACAAAACCCGAGGTCAAACGTTGACTTTGACTGCAGCTGACTGCAACGTTGACCACAAATTTGACTGTTGTTTTGACCGTAGAATTTGACCTCTGCGTTGACCAGATTTGTGGACTGTTTTGGGCCGTGTTTGACTTTGATGGAAGACCGAGATTGATCGAGCTTGTTTGGACGCTGAATTGTTGGTTTGACCAACAAAGACTTTGCTGGCTAGGGCATCTTATTCACTGCTGTAAAAGATATTTTTTCTCTCTGCTGAATAAGAAGAATTACAAGAATATTTGTGTCTCTTGTCTTGGCTTGTCTTCTGTCGATTTATTTATGTTCTATCAGCATTACTGTATATAGTTATGTGATTGCAAATTGAATTGGGCTAATAAGAAAGATTGAAGTAAATTTCTCTATGCATAGAACATACCATGGTTAACTAAAATTAACACACTGCTTGGCGATAATAGGAGGGATACCACTTACCATAAATGGTAAGGATCACACCTATCCTATTATCTATTGATCTTGCCAACTTGAACATCAAGAGTCAGTGGTAGAACACTTGCATATCTAGCTTGAGTGGGATGCCACTTACCATAAGTGGTAAGGATCGCGCTTAACTCAAGCAACCAACACCCATTGGCCAGATGGGTGGGAAAGACAGATGCCAACTGGGGTATACTGTTAAATTTGGACAACTAGGTCCAAACTCCATCTTGTGATGCTCAGATGAAGTTTCCAATATTTGTATTGGATTCCTCTTTCAGAGAGGTGTAAAATCGATCTAAAATTGATTTTAATCTGATGAGCAGAACATTTATTTTGAATTTATTATTTATAATAAATTTAAGTGCAGGTCGGCCTTAAGGTTTTTACCCCCAGCAGATGTGTCACACACCTCTCATGATTGGTATTTATAGGGTTAACATTGGAGCATTTTTCCACTCATCTCAACACACATCTCCTCCTCTTATACGAGCATCTAAGGAGTAAGAAGGATGAAGTTTACCGCAGCAAGGAGGACGAAATTTACTGCATCCAGAAATTTGCGGTTAGGGTTTATGGGGAAGTTTGACCAGCGTTGACTTTGGTCAACGCATGGTCCGATTGGGCTAAATTTTGGAGGAGACTTCGATCTAAGGAGGCCGTACTCTTTGGCACAGAAATCGAGGTCAAAGGTTGACTAGAAGTTGAGCTGCGTTGAATTTTAGTGCTGCTTTGACTTTTATGAGGTTGACTTCTGAGTTGACCATGTGACTGTTTTGAGGACTGTTGTGACACATGCTGGGTTGGCTGACTGTGAAGTCTTTGTTGGTTGAAGCATCATGTTGACCGCTGTAACGCACCATCACCTTTATCTGTTTCTGACTTGTCTTCTAAAGGATCACTGGTATGTTATATCTGCATTTTACTTGTAAATTCATGTGATTGTTGTCGATAAAAGTTCATTGTTTGTATCTAATCATAAACATATTTCCACTTTAAGGGTGCTCATATCTTCCACAAATATTGCCACCACCATTCAACCACTCCTCTGTAAGAGTCCTCGCAGCATACATTGTAGCCTAACTTTGTTGTATAGGTATTTGTGGATGGGTTTTTATACCATGCTAATGAGCCCTATAAACTCAATAGTGTTTTGTGACACGAGGAAGTGAAAATGATAGTTCAACACCCTTTGATTGATTTTTTTTTTCTAGTTGATTTATAACAAAAAGGGGAGACTATAAGGTGAAAGTTGTTGCTGTGTTTTTTTTTTTTTGTAAATGTGTTTCATGGATCTTGGATATCAGTGATTTCCACGTCCACAAAATATTTGTACCTAGTGGATCCATCGACCAGGATCACTTCCTATCAGCTCAACCACAGAACCTAACCTTAAGAGTGTGGAGATAATTGAACCTATGACCTCTTAAATGCAGTAATGTGGTTCATTGATCCTGGAGATCAGTGGTCGTTACATCCACATAATATTTGTACCAGGAATATCCACCAGAAGGGGTCACTTCCCACTGGCTTAACCACGAAGCGTGACCTTGAGAGTGACGAGAGAATTGCACCCATGACCTCTCAATAGAAAATGCGATTTAATGACGGGAACTCGACCAATTAAATTAACCCTCGGGGCTAAAAGGTGAAAGTTGTTATCTCATTTCCTTTTGAAATACAAATATGTGGTTAAATGTAGTGCCTTTTTCAGGCCTAATTTACTTGCATAGATTAAGAAATTTAGTATATCAATCTGGGATTCATAAATTGATAAAGAACACTCATTACATGTGAAAGAAGTAGCTTAGTTCCTTATTGTGTCAATTTTAATTAATAATAATCTTAACTAAGAATGGAATTCAAGCTTAACCACTGTGATTAAAGTGAATATAAATACATCAAGTCATTGCAATGGAAAAACTAAGAGTTATAACTAGATATCAAGACTATATTTTCTTGAACTATTACAATGTAAAACAAAGTTCTAGACTAGCAATGTAACTTTCAAAACAAAATAAGAGCCAATTTAGGCTACCAAAGCTTGCATAGGTAGAAAACCAGGTTGTGAGATATCACGCTTCAAATGGCTCGCATAACGATACTCTCTTCACTTGTGGAGATTGTTGGTTGGGAAAGAATTCTAATCACTCATGCATTAAATGAAAACACTACTCTAAATCAAATTGATCAAAAGAAAGCAATTGAATCAAGTCTAACTAGCTTATCAAGCATTCCCTAGGGTCTCAATGGGTGGAAAATTAGGTTGTAGTGTTTCTATTATACTCCCATGGGTGAAAGAGGCATGAAATGATACTTTACAAACCACTGCAATCATTACCCACAAGAAATATTAGACTTGTTTTGAAATAAAATTCTACACTTAGTCAAAGGAAATGTTTGTTGCAATATAAATAGAAGCCAATTTACACATATATATAACAAAAAGTTAAACGAAATATATAGAGATATTTACCAACAAAATAATGCACAAGAAACTAAAATATGTACGCAATAAATATAGGTGCACATGCTAAGAGATTGGGGGCCCTCCAAGCTTTCACTTACACACACAAGGAAAACTACTTAATATAGAAACTTAGAACTTCCATATATATAATGATGGAAACATGTACAACATTTAATTCAAATTTTATCTATATAAAGGAACATAATCCCATTGTCTCCACTCTCTATGATTATTTATATAGAACAAAATTTAAACTAGCGAGCAATACATTCTCCATAAGTTAACTTAACTATATGCTTGATTTAACATCCATACTCAATGAATTCGACCCCTGTGGTATTTGAATTCCTTCCAAATTGTGGGTTTTAAAAACATGGGCATATTTCCTTTCCATTTCAACGTGGTTTTCCCTTCTGGTGAAGTGTTTATTGATGGGTTGATTGACCATGTTCGTGTGAAATCTCACTAATCCAAGAGGAATTTGTCCATATCATGAAGGCTAAGAGAAAATTCCTTGTTCATGTTTTTCTCCAAACCGCCTAAAAATATCTTAACGAAGGAGAAATTACATTGAATTGTTCCCTGTAAAACTTGTAATTTTTTTTCTTTTCTTTTTTTGAAGTTGACACTTAAATGAACTTAAAAATTGCTAAATAACAAAAATCAAAATAATATAATGTAAATAATTTTTATGGATTTATTTGGATTTATTGGGAAAAATGTAAGTAAAATGAGGCAAAAGTGAAGGAAAATGGGGTAAATGTGGCCAACATGACTATAATTTAAGTGGATTTTTAACAAGAAAAGTGAGGAGCAATAAACTTTTATATTTGGGAAAATCCCCTAGGGGTAGGGTTGGAATCCCCAATAGAGCAGAACATAGAATTCAACAAACAAACTCAAACAAGCATGCATACAACTTGAATTACCAAATTAGGTTTGGTGTACGTACTTGTAGGTCCCGTGGTTGAGGATGTTCCCATAGGGTCCAAACCCTAATTTCTCCTCTCGAAGTTGCAAACATATAAGATGAACAAGAAACAAAATATGGATCACAACATTCAAAGTATATATGCATATAAACAAGTTAATCCATAAATATATCCATTATACATTCACATTCATAAGAAATACATAATGCAAATAGGAATGGAATATGAGTCCCTTTATTGAAATAACAACAACAAAGAGGGATGCATGATATAACCTAATCCAAGTTGTTGGCATCGACATAATCTTTCTCTATATCCTTCCTACCTAGGCCAACGAAGAAATCCTCTCCAATAGTAGCAATGAGATGCGAGATAAGGGAGCTCAACATTAATGTAAGGAAACTAGGATTTATTGGAGATAGGGAAGCACAAAGAGCACAAGATAATACAAACCTAATCTAGGGGAAATTTAACAGAGTAAGGATGCCAATCATTAGGATGCCTTTGAGTCCAACCCATAGGGTGAATTTATACCACCAAAAATAAGTTGAGTTGGTTTTCCCACGAGCTCTTGTAGGTGGGTTTCTAGTCTAACCCATAAACCTTGCCTGAAAAAGAGTTGAATTATATATTTTTTCAAAATTTAAAAAGTTTTACGTGGGAAGCTTTCATAGGAACCACGTACGTATGAGTTTTTATAGTTGAAAGAGAATATATATTTTGGAAAATGTTTTTTAAGATAAGGACAATCCTATAAGGGAAAAGGTATCTACCCATGCCAATCATGAGCATATGATTAAAAGGACTAACAAAAGATGCTATAACACCTTTTCCCAAGTTAAAATTTTATGTAATACTACTAACAGGTTCCTACAAAGTACTCTTACCTTACTTTAATATCAATCCAGGGTCGTTTTACTTACAAAAAACTCAACAAAATATATGATTATGGGCTTCATGTGTTACATAATGTGAGATGATGAGAGAACTATATACATTTATTTACAAGAAAAACTATAGCCTAGTCGCAACAACCCTTAAATCGAGAGGAATTATTATCTCTTCTAGCCTCTTCCATAGATTAACCTGAGGAACTGTGTTGAAAGTTTTTCTAAAGTCAACAAAACAACAAAAGAGATCAATTTTATTATTACGACATTCCTCCACAATGATCATAGTAACAAGATAGTCTATAGTTGAATGATGTCTCCTAAATCGAGCTTGCCATTTAACTATTTTACCTTGGCTTTCAAGCCAAAGGTTAATCTTCTTTTCCAAAATGAGCCCATATAATTTGGCTAAAATGTGGCTAATCATAATGGTCTTGTAGTTAGAGAGAGTGTTTTTATCCCCATTTTTAAAGATAGGAACAAGAAGCTTTTGTGTCCAAGGCTCATGCAAGCCTTGTTTCACTGCCAAATTGAGGAGTTTGTGTATGTGAGGAATAAGGAAAAATCTTCACATTTTGAAAATTTCAGCTTGGTAGCCTTCAATATCCCTAGCTTTCCCATTAACAAGTTTCTTAATCCCAAACTCCATGTCTCCCAATGGAAATATATCCTCCTCTACAAGAGTGTTCAAGATGGTGTCCATGGCATCAGGTGAATCATATAGATTCTTAAGATACATATTCCAGTTCTGTAAGGGGATCAAATTCTTTTATTTCATTTTATGAACAAGAATTTTCCTCCAGAAATTTTGAGGTTCAACTTTATAAAGGTGAAGAAGATGCTCTTGTCTCCTATTTATATAAGAGTTTTTCTTCCTTTTGATAAGATACATGTACACATTTATTTTTTCAAGTTTTAGGGTTTCTTTAGGGGCATCTCTAATTTCTTTCCTAACAATTTTACAATCATTATCATACCAAGGGGTTGGAAGTTCTATTATTCTTTTTATAAGACACCTTAGTAGCGAACTTGTTAATGGTAGTGGAAAGAGTTGTAGTAAAACTATAGCACATGTGATCAATGTTATCATTATACGTTAAGAAAGCTAATTCCCTTTTTTGATCCTTTAAGAAGAGGTCCATTTTACTTCTGTCAAAATGAGTGTGCTTTTGATTCTCGCAATTCTCTTGCATGTGGCTGGCGTGCACGTCAAGGTTTAGAGTTAAAGTGAGAGGTTTGTGGCTAGAATCATGCTCGTGTTTAGTTAGGAGGTCAAAATTCACAATACGGTTGAGCATATGGGTATCATATATCGCATAATCCACAACACTGCTGCCAAGCCCAGGAATACAAGTCATTTGGCCATAGGTTGGCCACTTATTAATCTCATTACAAATTATCAGGTCTTTGGAATTACAAAGCTTGATTAGCTTGTTACTAAATAAGTTCTCAATTATGCTTTCATAATTTCTTTTGAATCTACTAGCTAAGTCAAAGTCCTCATCTAGCCAAAGGGGATCATGATGAGAGTTATTACTTAGGATAGGAGTTTGGTTAGCAGCAATTCTAACATTGAAGTCCCCCAACAAGAGGATCTTACCTTCATTTCCTAGATTGTGAATATCCCGTTCTAAGGTATTGAAGGGGTAATTCTCATCTAGGTTGTTTTTCTTGTAGGAGGTAGAGTTGATAGGAGCAAAATAACAAATTGTGAAATAATTCCTATTGGAGTTAAAGTCAGAAATTTCGATCCAAATGTATCAGTTGATTAAGGGAGGGCGCTAAACATTTTTACATGTGTACTCAATATGTTGAATTATATTAATATGTTAAATTTATAAGAAATAAAGGATTTGTAAACATTTACATATCCAATCAATTAAATAATAATAAAAAAGTTAAAAGTAATATAGAGCCCAGTATGAGGGAGTAATAAAAGGTTAAAAGTAATATAGAGCCCAATATGAGCCCAATATGCAGGAGATGTTGTAGTGTATGTGAAAACTTTAAAGTAATAAAAATAATAAAATTCAATTTTTTATATTGTAATTTTTGTTTTTATTAATTTTAAAATTATGAATAATTTCTTAGATAAAAAAGAATATGATAATATACATACCACATTAAAATATATAACACATAGGTACTACCTATAAGTTAAGATCCATTTCACCTTATAAATTAAAATAATGATTTTGTAATCATATTTAAATTTAATTAATGAGTACATAAAAACTTTAATAGTTACAATAAACTTACAATATAACAATATTTTTAACCATGGATATTCACACCCACTTTACTATAGATATTATTAACTTGTAAATAGGCTTTCTTACAATACCATGGGCCAATACCATTACTCATCAATATCACATACCTAAAATCCATCTCTCATTTCACAACCAAAATATTTTATTTGAATTTAATTTTATAACATTTTTGAATTAAATCTAAAAGCAAAAAGATTACAGTTATTTTTGAAACATATGTAAACCCTTAATCACATCAAAATATATAAGATATAAATAGTAGTTATAAATTAAAATCCATTTTACCATATAAATTAAAATAATAATTTTGTAAACATGTTTAAATTTCATTAATAAGCACATAAAAACTTAATACTTACAATATAACAATATCTTTAATCCTGGATATTCACCCCCACTTTATCATGGATATTATTAACTTGTAAATAGGCTTTGTTAGAGTACCATGAGACAATACCATGACTCATTCCAATATATACATATATTATACATATATTTGGGTCGAGAGACACTCTCCAACCCAATATGGAAATGTCAGATCAACCACCCCCAAGGGAATAAAAAACACTACTCGGAAGGGAATCAAAAGAATAAAAATCCAGAAAAGAATGCTAGTCGAAGATCTGAAGGAGAGGAGTTCTCCACTAGAATTTTGATGATAGTCTGGGAATCTCCTATGACACTTAAATCTGAAATACCAGAGGCCTTTGCTTGTTTAATACCCTGCAGAAGTGCCAAGGATTCAGCTTGAATCCTTGTTGAGTGCCCGAGGCCCCATGCATACTTAATCTCTGTTCTGCCCTCCTTGTTGTTTATAATTCCTCCTGCCCCAGCGAGACCGGGATTGCCTTTCGCAGCCCCATCGAAGAATAAGCAATGTCTATCTTGTCTGATGAGTAAATCTGATAGTTCTTGTTTGTTTCCTCTGAATTGCCACTCTTTTGTGCTATTTTGCTGCCTTGTTTCGTCAGAGAAGTGTAAGCCCATTGAGGCTCCCCAATCTAGGTCCTTTTGATTTAAATTGGCTTCCGATAACTGATCACCCAAGTTTTCTTTCCAAAGATTTTTTACTTTGATGCTGATGAGATGAGGATTTAGTTTTTCATTTCTAAAAATTCTTCTGTTTCTCTCGAGCCAAATTTGCCAGCATGTGAATTTAGGCAAGGAAAGCCATGCTTCTTTGAATCTTTCGTTTTTAGGGAGAGTTCCTGGATACAAGCTGTGCCAATTAGCAAATAAATCTGATATAGAGACAGGGAGGTTAAATTCTGTATTCCAAAATTTCATAATGATCTGCCAAATTGCTTTAGAAAATTTGCATTCCAGTGTAATGTGCAGAGCGCTCTCTTCCATTTCACAGCACAGGTGGCATCTGGATGGGCCTTGAAAACCTGTTTTTTTAAGTTTATCTTCTGTTAATATCGCCTTATGGCACAACAGCCAGCAATAAAAATCGACCTTTGGCATGGATTTATATTGCCACAGCGCCTTCCACACAGTGGGATTTGGGGCGACGTGTGGACGTTCTTGAGTGCACCTATACCCCTGCGCTACCGTGTAGAAGCCTGAACCTGTTCCCCAGCCCCTAGCATCACGTTTGCCTGAATGAAGGGGCGATTTTCCATGGAGCATTGACAACAATTGAAGTCTGGCCTGCGCGTACTCTGGAGGCACGGGAGAAGCGCCAGCGCTGCCAAACTCTGTCCGAGAACTGTGAGATGTCCCACAGTGTGATATACCCAGCGCATTCCATCCACTGTCTCAGCGCTTGCAAGGAGGTGATCGATGCTAAGGGTGGATGCATCATTATGCTGTCTTCCCAGATCTTTATGTTTTTACCATTGCCCGGTATCCAAAACAAATTTTCTTTGATGAGAGCCACTGTTTTGTGGCAGCGCTTAACCAAGTGTGTTCCTGTTGTGGGCAGAGTATTTTCCAAAGATCTTTTCCTGCTTCCCGTGAGATATTTTTTCCAGAGGGCTCTTTGTGCCCAGCCTGGGTGAGGAGCGATGATTCGCCAGTATAGCTTGGCCCCCATGGCTATATTTTGGGAACAGAGATATTTGATATTTAGTCCTCCTTCCATCAGAGGCAAACAGATTTTCTCCCATCTGATTAGCGGAATTTTTCTGTCATTTAATTTGCCACCTTTCCAGAAAAATTTTCGGATGTAGGCTTCCATTTTCTTTATAATGCCTGAGGGTGCTAATAGCACAGAGAATTGGAATATAGGGAGACTGCTTAAAACTGACTTGATTAGAACAAGTTTGCCTGCAAGATTAAGCCATGAAAAGCCCCAGGCTTGAAATTTTGTCTTGAATTTGTCTAAAAGAGGGGCCCAATCTCTGCAATAAACCAGGCTTCGAAAGATGGGGAGTCCCAAGTATATAAAGGAGGACCAATTGAGGATGGCAGCAAAGTCCAGAATTCTGGATATGGCTGAGAGAGAGTGAGCAGAGATGTTCCAGCAGTAGGCTTTACATTTGCCTTTGTTTAGGCTGCTTCCTGTAGCATCGCTGAAATCATCTAGAACTTCCTTAAACCTAATGGCAGATCGAGCTGTGGCAGCCCCCAACAGGAGGGTATCATTTGCAAAGAGCGTGTGGTTTACATTTTTCACACCTCTGGCTATATTAAGCCCCAAAATCTCCTGATCTTCCAGTTTCTGATCTAGGAAGAAGCTTAGGGCAGAGACTTGGAGAACGAAAAGCAGTGGTGAGAGGGGGCAGCCTTGCCTGAGCCCTCTTGATGCTTTGAAGAAGCCAGCTGCTCTCCCATTCACCAAGGGGGCAATCCATGGATCTGCAATGCTAGCCCGAATCCAATTTACAAAACCTAATCCAAAGCCAAACCTTTTCAAAACTTCCCAAAGGAAGCTATGTCTGACCCGGTCGAAGGCATTTGCCAGGTCTAGTTTAATTACCATACCCTTTTCTTTTCGAAGTTGACTCGAATGGATCGCCTCTTGCACCAGGATGTAGTTATCAACAATCTGTCTCCCCTGAACAAATCCTCCTTGATTCTCAGGAATGATCATTGGAAGGATGCCTGCTAGCCTGTTTGCTATTACCTTTGTGATTAATTTATATCCAATGTTGCAGAGAGAGATTGGACGAAACCGACTGAATTCTTTTGCACCCTTTTCCTTGGGGATAAGGGCCAGAAAGGCAGAATTCGTGCTGCCCCCAATTTTTTGGCAATGTTGTGATTTCAGGATCATCTTGAAGAGATCTTTCTCCACAATCTGCCAGCAAGTTTGTAGGAATCTGGCCGTGAAGCCGTCCGGTCCTGGGGCTTTGTCAGGGTCCATACTGTTCAGAGCCTCTTTTATTTCTTGAATGGAGATCTTAGCTTCGAGCTGCTGATTAATAAAGGGGGAGATCTTTGTAGGAATCGCCTCCAAAAATTTGGAATTTGGATCAGTCTCTCCCTCTTCTTTGTAGAGATTTTGGAAGTGGTTAAAGGCTGCCTTCTTTATACTCTCATTGTCTTTGTGGGTCAAATTGCCATCTTTAATTTCTGCTATAGAGTTGATACTTTTCCTTGCTTGAGCTTGTTTATGGAAGAAAGCAGTATTTCTATCACCCGCTTTGAGCCATAGACTCCTGGATTTTTGTCTCCAGTGCTCTTCTTCTGAGAGGCAGGCTTTGTGATAGATTTGTTGAAGCACCTCCTCCTTGTCTAAAACTTCTTCGGTGATTTCTACATCCTCACTTTGGGCTTGGTGTTGGATAAGGTTGTCTTGGGCCTGCTTTCTCTTTTGAGCAGGGGTGGGAAGAGCTTTGGCCCATGTTTTGAGGGCAGCTTTTAACCTTCTAAGATTTTCTTCCCATATGAAGAAGGGAGAGCCCTTCACTGGCAATTTCCAACTGTCTTGAACCAAGTTAATAAACTCAGGCTCCTTGACCCAAAGAGCGTTGAACCTGAAAGGGATGGGACCCAGATCCTTGGGTCCTGACATTTCTAACATGATGGGTTTATGATCTGAGACACTGCAAGGGAGGATGTGTAACCTGGATTCTAAACCAAGCAGTAGAAAAGAACTCTGCACTAAACATCTATCAAGTCTAGCAGCAATATAACCAGGGCCTATTCTTTTATTGGTCCAGGTGTACTTACCGTTATCTGGAGGGATATCGAGTAGGTCCCAGTCCTGCATGAGTTCTTCCACCCACTCCCTTGCTGGGTCCCTAACAATTGTGCCTCCTCGCTTTTCCTCCGAGCGTAGGGTAATGTTTAGGTCACCTGCAATAATGATATTTCCCAGGTTCTCAGTCTCCGCCAGTTGTCTGATAGAGTCCCAACACTCCCTTTTCTCGCCTATATTATTAGGAACATAGACATTGAACAGACAGATATCCTCCCTTTTTTCTTCCGAGCATAGCTTCAGGAATAGCCAATGGCTGTTGTGTACCTCAGAGACCAGTCTGAACTTGAGGGGGTTCCAGAGAGAGCCCAAACCCCCGGAGGCTCCCCTTGATGAAACTGCTAGTCCGCTGCTTCCCTTCCAAAACTTTTTTCTGATTTGGAGAAACTCTTTGTCCTCCATTTTAGTCTCCTGGATCAGAAGAATATCCGGGGTTTCTCTTCTTATTAGGCTTCTTATTGCTTCTTCTTTTACTTTACTCCCCATTCCTCTGCAGTTCCAGGAGATGGTCTTCATCATTTATTTCTTTGATGGGAGGCTCCCCTGGAGCCATGTGCTTGATTTTTGGCCGTTTTCGTGTTCTTGCTGAGAAGTTTTTCCAACGTGGGCTGACTGCCCTGGAGTTTGTCTTTGTAGGTTTCCTGGTCTCTCTTTTCTCTTGCAGATTTGCGTCCCCTTGCAGATCTTCTTACCGAAGTCTGCGTGTCTCCGATTTCTCCTTCTTCCTCGGACTCTTCTGAGTCATGTTCCTCCTCAGAGGCTTCTGTTTGCTTTTCTTTATCCCTTGCCATGGTGCTCTCTTCGGGTCTTGTTCCTGCTGAGGTCGCTTTTTCTGCTGGTTTGTCGGTTCTCTCCTCTTCCCTGGGGGCTTCTTCCGCAGAGCTTAGGATCTCGTACCTATTTTCTTGACTTCTTGATGAGGATACGTTTTGGGCAGCGGCAGGTTGAGATCCTTGTGCCCCGGGTTTCTTGTGGTTTGTCTTTGGCCTTTTGACTTGATTCCAGCCTTCCTCCTTTCCTTTTTCTGGATCGCTTTTATTTGGGCATCCTCTAGCAAAATGTCCGTAAATGTGACATTTACGACATTTGAAGGGGAGCTGTTCGTAGTCCAGGACTTGAACATGCGTCCAGCTTCCAACCTTTAGTTTGATGGCCTCCGGAAGACCCACCTCGAGATCTACCTCGACACAGATCCGGGCGCAGTCATATTGATCATTGTTGTTGGCTCTATCTATGAATTTGCCCAGTGAGTTGCCAATGTGTTTGAGAGAGTCCCAGTTCCAACAGTGTACCGGTAGGTTGGGGAGCCTAACCCAAACGGGGACAGCCGACGGTACGTCTACAGCCGGATCAAAGTCTGGGGTCCATTTGTTGAGGTATAGGCCCTGAGGTCCCATGAAATAGGGTCCATTCCTGAAGATCAGGTCTTTATCCTCCTTGGTGTTGAATTCGAACAGGAAGTAGCCTCTTCCAAGAAAGTACGAGGTGACTTTATTCTTGACCAGCGGCGTCCAATTCCTGACGACCCAGTTTTCGGTTGATTTAGGAGAGGGCCAGAGACCCGTAAATTGTCCCACCAAGGCCCGATCTGCAAGCGACAAGGCAACCTGGATCGGCCCCTCAGGAGGTAGGTTTATCTCTGGTACATCATCGAGCTTCTTAACGAACTTTGATGCGTCAGGCTTCTTCTTCTTAGGCAGCGAAGCAATCAAGGAGGAGAAAGCGGCAGAGTCATCCGGAGGAGAAGACTGTGAGGGCCCGAGAGGCGAGCCTTGGGTCTCCATAGTCTAGATCAGAAGCTCACGTTCCTTCTCCAGACAAGAGGCATTCCAAAGCCGAGTAGAAACAGATCCGAGGTGCAGCTACGGATCTGGGCAGCAGATCGAGTCTCAGATCAGATGGCACCGCTCTAGGGAGGCCAGAGGCGAGATCTGGAGTCTGAGTGGTGGATCCAAGATGGAGAGGGCTGTGAAGGCTGGATCTAGCTCTCCAAAGGCCGTGGGGGCCGAAGCTGCAGCACGAGGGCCGTGTGCAGCTCTCATGTGCTGGGTCACAGAGTGCCGCCACAGAGCAAACCGCGTTCCCGTGGACAAACCCGTTGTGCATTGAAAATTACACAATCTTCGTCAACAAAAATTCTATTACAAGTTTATTTTTGAAACATATGTAAACCCTTAATTACATTAAAATCTATAACATATAAATAGTAGCTATAAATTAGGATCCATTTTACCATATAGATTAAAATACTAATTTTGTAACCATATTTAAATTTAATTAATAAGCACATAAAAACTTAATACTTACAATAAACTTACAATATAACAAGATTTTTAACCATGGATATTCATCCCCACTTTACCAAGATATCATTAACTTGTAAATAGGCTTTGTTAGAGTACCATGAGACAATACTATGACTCATTCCAATATATACATATATTATATATATATTTGGGTCGAGAGACACTTCCAACCCAATATGGAAATGCAGATCAACCACCCCCAAGGGAATAAACACTAATTCCTAAGGGAATCAAAATAATAAAATCCAGAAAAGAATAAACCCAAAAGGGAATCAAAAGAATAAAAAATTGAGAAGAGAATAGCCAAAAAAGGAATCAAAAGAATAAAAAATCCCTAAGGGAATAACTCGGAAGGGAATCAAAAGAACAAAAACTTACAAAATCCGATGGGAATCACATCCTTCACATCTATACCTGGAAGGGAATACAAAATCTTTCATAGATCAGCCCGAAAGGGAATCAAATCCTTCACACATGATGTTAGAGCAACCCCTAAGAGAATCAATCCATCTGCCAAATCAGAAGGGCCTAACCCTAAGGGCTCAAGTGGGTTAGAGCTAAAAATGAAATTCTTTAATATTGTTTGTTAGTTGTTACTAATCATGGGTTTGACTTTCTTCCATTTAATTGGGCAAGCCCCATAATTAAGGTCAACCCATTTACTTAATTTACCATCCACATACTTTCATTTCAAATAAAAAAATTAAAAAAAAACATATGACAATAAAATTTTAAAATTTTAATATTTTTTTTATATACATAAATTTCTTATATATTTATATTTTATTGAAATATTATATTTTTATTATAATTATTTATAAATATATAAATTTATATAATTTAAAAGTAAGTTTTTTTTTTCTTTTCAAATGATAAATGAAATAGTTAGAAATATATAAATTTATATAATTTAAATATATATTGTAAATAAATTATTAAAATAAAAATGGAAAATATTATTAAAAAAATAGCTTTTTTTTTGACAAAACTCCCCAAACTAACTTCACCGGTAGTGTCGCGACTTTTTCCTTCACGGGCCGTCCATTTAGCTTTGAGTACTCTTTCATCGCCTCTCCTATAACACCCAAACACTCGCATCTCCTATAACGCCACATAGAACCTACTTCTGTGTTAGAGCTACGGTCCTCAGATTGGTAGCCACGGATCAGCAAACTTAAAACGAAGAAAACCATAAACATCTAACTGAAATTCGAGTGGCTATGCTAAAAACCAATTACGAGGGGATTAGAATCCTTCATCCCGTGAACTGTAAACTTTCTCAGCCAGTAGAAAATGGCATGAAATTGAAGCCCTGAAACGGTGCTGCAAATTTCAAGCTATTAGAGCGAAATAGAAAATAGAATGGAACTGAAGCCCTGAAACGTTGCTGGTGCTGTAATGTATTGATAATCTAGAATAAGCTACCCTTGTAGTAACAGCAATGGCAACCTCAGACAAGAAGTCAAGCTCGTCAGGAAATAATAATAAGAATGAGAGTAATGCTTCGACGAGTTCAAGAAAACACAAGCAAAAGAGTGAGAAATGGAGCGCCATGTCTCTGGAACAGTTCGTCTCCACAATGTTGCCTCTCATAGAATTGGAGAAGGTAAGCATATAACACACTGTTTTTCCTCTCAGTTCTCCATGCTTGATTCAGAATTTCGGTTTTAGCTTCATATATATGTGTGTGTATAGTTTTTTATTTCTTTTTAAAATTTATTGCACACAAGAGGGTTTGGTTTAGTGGGCAATGCTCATGATTTTGATTCCGACGCACTTCTTACGGGCAATAACAATGGCACTAAATCCTGCAATCTTAACTATTATTTGCACTCGGGCCAATATTAGGTAATGCTGTTTGAAATTATGTGATTTGCGGTCACTTCCTACCGTTACACGAAAAATACTTGTAAGACCAAGTTTTATCATCGGTCTGTCTATTACTTGCCATCTTTGAAGTTGCACTGCAATCTGTTAAGGTCCAGTGAAGGAAGGTGAATTTTGATTATATTCCCCTTGTTAGGATCTGCTCTGTTCCATGGCAATTACTCTCTGTTCCATGGCAATTACTCAAATTTTCTTCGCTTATTAGACAGAGGCTGCTTAATCAAAATATTGGCCGAGCTATTTTAAATGTATTTTCAAGTTGCATGGACTTATTGTGATAGCACACATGATGTTTTATTCAATTCCACAGTATAGCAAGAGAACAATATCGTCTGGTGCTGGTGTGGACTTCCAAAATTTCTGTGACAACTTGGGTGAACAATAATCATGGAGTTGCGTCGAACCCCTACTTTCACCAGCTCAAAATCGAAATCAAACCTCCTTTAAGTATTGAAGCTTAGCAGCTTGTGTGAAAGGAAAACTGTTATTAACTGTCGTTACCCACTGTTATTGCATTTCAGCCTGCTACATAAATTATGCTACATAAACTCTTTAAAGTACTCATCTATATCGGCGTTGGTTTCCAGGCTAGTTAAAACTGCTTGCTTTTTGCAATAAGTATATAACTCTTATATGTCATCCTTAAACGTCTCCCAGTTATGGGTAGACATTACTGGCTGGAATCCTGTGATAGCCCATGATTGAGGTTTTTGTGTATATATATACGAGGTTCAAGATAATGTTAATAAAAATTTCTCTAAGGTGGGCTTCCGGCTAATTATTAACTTAGCAGATTCCATGCTGTAAAACAATTAGTACTGCAGATCTACCGAATAAAAAACACTCCTGAGATTTTAACACGTAAATCGAATATAACAGTGAAAACAAAAACAATTACATCAATTTTATACACATGCACTCACAGATTTCTGCCCTTCAAATCTCTGATTCATTAATAATAATCTTCAGCATACAAGGGCTTCATTATTGGGATAATGCCCGCTGAGGAAGAAAACAATCTTCCACCAAAACTCTGGGATGAGGGGATGCAGGTGCGGGGAGACGCATAGGGGTAGGGGTGATGTGTGGGAGTACCCTCAAATTTTAGGGAAATTTATGGGGGATGGGGAGACGTTGGGGTGTATATATATATATATATCAATGTTGTGAACATCGGCATCGGGATGAAATCGGCAAGCGTCGGGAAAACCAAAAAATAGTAAAAATCGGGAAAATATCGGTAAAAATCGGCAAACATCGGCAAAATCAGCATACCATCAAAATACCTGTAAAAATCGGCAAACATCGGCTAGGCCAAAAAAATCGTGATTTTTAAATAAAATCGAGATGTTCGCAACACTGATATATATATATATATATATATATATATATATATATATATATTCAGTTAATGAAAGCATAAATATATTGATCCATACATAATTGAATTAAATAATGAAATGCACTCATCCATATTCATCATTCATATTGGTACATACATCATTCATACTCATCCTTCATCCATACACCACGAGATTCAATAATTAATTACATTGATCCATATTCATCATTCATCATTTTAGAATCTACATTGATTTAAAAATTAAATTCATCATTCATCATTCTAGAATGTAAATTGATTTAAAATTTAAATTCATCATTCATCATTTGATAATCTAATTAGTACTAAGCAAAATAGACTATAGTAGATATTGAAGTCTGAAGATTAGAAAAGTAAATTGATATAACTTGAACTCAAAAGGGGTGCTTCTGGACGTTCCCCTTCAAAAGGGGTGCTTCCAGGCATACCCCTTTTAAGGGGGTGCACCCAAAAGCACCCCTTTTGGGGAAACGTGTTCCCCATATTGGGGAAATGTTCTGCCCTACATCTCCCCGCGTCTCCCCAAAAAGGGGATGTGGGGAAACATTTATGTAGGGGTCGTCCTAGGTGCATGGGAAACATGGGGTGTGTGCACTCCACCCTAGGCAACGCGGTCCCCATGGAACACTGGAAAAAATACAAATACAACAAAAACTTGTAGTTATTCCAACTGATCAAACGCTTATGGAGATTTGTCCTTCGATATTGCGGGCTGATATGGATCCTTCTTCCTTGCTGCCCCTTGCACTCTTTCTCGAACCCTTCACACTTGTATGAAAGTCCTTCTTCAGTCAACCACTAAGATCTCACTATCTCAATGTGTCTTGTGCTTGAATATGTGCCATCTCCCTTAGACTAGCCTTCCTTTTATAAGTTTGAGTTATTGACCGAATCCAAAACCTTAATATCCAAAGTGATTGATGGTTGAGATAGATCTTAACATCACTTGAGATCAATGGTTGAGCTTCATCTAATTCACTAATGCAAATAACCTTTTCATTTCATTAGATTAACTCACTTTTTCTTATAAAAGTCAATTACTTTAATAATTCCTTTATTTAAAATAATTGCTGAGCTTAAGGGTCCTTTGGACGATTTGTTAAAATTGGCAACTAGGGCCAAATTCCACCTTGGGACAACTCATTTGATGGAGATGATGATTGCATTAAATTCCTCTTTTCAAGAGGACCCAAATTGATATAAAGATCATCCAATTTGGACAAGCAAAAGTGCGATTTTGAATTTATGCCCACACATGTGCAAATTGTTCAGGTCGACCACATCGACATGTAGACTTAAAAAGCCCAATGGACGTGTCTCTTCACCCACATCGAATTGTATAAATACAAGTGACCTCTCACCTCATTTGGCATCTTCATTGCACACATTCTTTCTCCTTCTCTCATTGGTTCGTACTACATTGGGCATTCTTCTCTCACACGTGTGAATCAAGGAGGACGAAATGTCATACTGAATTACAGGGCCGAATATCTCAAGAAATTTTGCAGTTTGACCAGCATTGACTAGCGTTGATTGTGACCTTGTAGTCATCATTTGAGTTCGATTTTTTAGGGTTATTTTTGTTTAGAAACTGAGGGATTCTGTGCACTTTGACCGCAGACCAAAATTATAGGTTGACCAAGTTTGAACGTAGATTCTATGACTGTTTTGGGCTGAATTTGACTGCTGTTGGAGGCTGAGTTTGACTGGGGAAGACCAAGCTGTTTTGAGGATAATTTATTGCTGTTTTGACCAGCGTTGAAGTTTTTGTTAGGGCTGAAGTTTGACTACAGAAATTGACAGGGCTGTTTTGACTTTGAATTGGGCAAGTCAATTTGACTATTGTACTTTATCTCTCTGTAGAACATTTTGATATCATAATAAGAAGAATTGATCAAAGGGTTTTCCACACATTGGGGTTTTTCCCTGACATCTTGGCTTGTCTTCTGCAGTTTGTTTCATGTTCTATCTACTTTTACTGTCAATGTGATTAATGGTTAATGTGATTGCTTCTGGAAATCTAAATTGGATATTATCATTGGGCTGCTAAAGGAACATTGAAGTAATTGTGCTAAGCATAGAACATACCATTGTTAACTAAAATTAACATGGTATGAGAGCTAGGTGAAGACAAAGCCCAAGCAAGAGAGAGAAAAGCAATCACTAAGAAAAGAGTTGTTGGATAAGAATATTGGTCTAGCTTCAATGACGACGACTACATCATACTTCAAATCCGAGGATAAGCTCAAGGACAAATTCGACTATCATGCATGGAAGATGACTTTGGATTTGACTTTGGAAGAGAATGGTGCTATGGAATATGTGCAAAGAAAAGTGGTGGAGCCTCCTTCAAATGCACCTATTGTTGCAAAGACAAAGTACAAGAAAGGTGAGGTCAAAGCTAAAAGAATTATCATTGATTCCATTCAAAAGCATTTGGTTGCCTATATTCCTGATTTGGGAAGAACAGCCAAGGAGATGTATGATAAGTTGATTGGGATATTCAAAGTAAACAATGCAAATCAAATCCTCTTTCTTAAGAACAAGTTGAAGGACATCAAGATGGATAGAGGGGAGCCTATCCAATCCTATTTCATGAGGATTACCAAAATCAAGAATGACCTTCTATCTATTGGAGAAGTCGTTGCTGACAGGGAGCTCACACTCATTGCTCTTGGAGGTCTTACAAGAGCATGGGATGTGCTCAACACCACCATTCTTAACAATGACAAGATTCCTAGTTTTGATGAATTATTGGCTAGATGCACTCAAGAAGAAACGAGGATGATGGAGAGGGACAAACCTTCAAATGAAAATGAACCCACTGCTTTCCTTGCTCATGTAAAGAGGAAAAACAATGCTGGTCCAAAGAGACAAGGTTAAGGATTCAAGCAGGGACTCAAAGAAGGAAGAAAAGGAAGGTGCTACAATTGCAACAGGTTCGGCCACTATGCTAGAGAGTGTCCTCACAAGAAATATACTCCACGGGATGACGACAACAACAACAACAACAACAATCACAACAATTTCAAAGGCAATGTCAATCAAAGGAACAATAGGTTCAACAATAAAGGAAAGAGGAATGCTCTCGTTACTCGATATGGTAATGGTCGACCTCTCAAAAGGACGAGAAACTCTAGGTATGAAGAAACTAATGTTGTAGAAAAACAAAAAGAATTTTATCTTATTTCCGCTCTCACCACCGCCTCTCCTCCAGACACTTTGGATAATTGGTTGATTGATAGTGGTGCCTCAAGGCACTTCATTGGGTACAAGGAGGCCCTCTCAAATTTGATTGAAAAGAAGGTTAATTTGGAGATCATACTTGGAGACAATGCCACCTACCCCGTGAAAGGGATAGGGACTGTCACTCTTCACTTAAATCAAGGTCAAATCCTTCATCTACAAGAAGTATTGTATGTACCTGATTTGAAGAAGAACCTGGTGTGTATTTCTGCGATGGAAGATAAAGGCTTCAATGTAGCATTCATTGATGGAAAGGTACGTATTTGGCAAATAAACCCTAAAGATGCATTTACACTTGGATTTAGGGTTGAATGTCTCTGTCAAGTTGGAGGAAGTCCTTTGGGAGCTATGACTTGCAATACTTCTCTTCAATCTGAATTATGGCATCGGAGATTTGCTCACCTTCATTACAAAGCCTTATCTGGGGTAATGAAGATGGTCATAGGTATGCCTGAGTTCAACATGAATCATGGAGGTGTTTGTCAAGTTTGTGCAGCTGGAAAACTTACAAGGGGACCATTCCCTTCTAGCGAAAGTCAAACTATTGACATTCTTCAATTGCTCCATTCTGATCTATCTTGTATTTTTTCCGTAACATCTTTAGGAGGATACTTATACTATGCAATTTTTGTGGATGACCTCACTCACAAAATGTGGATCTGTTTCTTAAAGAAGAAGGATGAAGTGTTCAAATGGTTCCGTTCTTTCAAAGCCTTGGTTGAAAATCAAACAGGGAAGAAGATCAAAATATTGAGGACCGATAATGGAACTGAATATGAATCAAATGAATTCAACAACTTTTGTAGAGAGGCTGGCATTAGGAGGGAGACAAACGTTCCATATACTCCTGAGCAAAATGGAGTTGCTGAAGGGAAGAATCGAACAATCATAGAAGCTACCTGTACCATGCTCCATGACCAAGGCCTATCGAAGTTCTTATGGGGAGAAGTTGCCAACACTGTTGTATATGTTCAAAATAGGAGCCCGCATTAAGCATTGGATTTCGAGACACCCGAAGAAGTTTTCACTGGTAAGAAACCTGATGTTTCTCATTTTAGAATATTTGGTTGTCCTATGTATTTTCATGTGCTTAAAGAGAAAAGAAACAAGTTAGAAGCATCTGGGAAGGAAGGTATATTTGTGGGTTACAGTGAAGCTTCAAAGGCATATAGAATCTATGTGCCTGGTCAAAGAGAAGTGAAAATAAGCCATGATGTCACTTTCGATGAAGACTCTGCCCTTGGGAAAGCCAGAGATCTCCCTATCCCAAGGAAGGACAATGATGATGTTGCAGGAAAGCAGGATGAATCTTTGACAAATGAACCGATGTCCGATGTTGAAGGCATGATGGATCCCATTGATCCACCTCCTGGTGATCCCTCTGTCTCAAGGAAAAGACCGTTGTGGCTCAAAGACACTCTTGAAGATGCCGAAAGACATATTGCTCCAAGAGGGACGTTTCGTGAAAGTAAGAAGGCGAACAATTATCACGGATACTTAGCTACTATGAGTACTATTGTTCAATTTGAGCCATACGTTCGAATAAGCCGTGAAACACCAGGTATGGAAGGATGCGATAAATGAGGAGTACGAATCAATCATGAAGAATGATGTCTGGGATGTGGTTCCTAGACCCAAAGACAAGTCTATGGTCACTTCTAAATGGCTTTACAAAATTAAACATGGAGTTGATGAGAGTGTTGAAAAATACAAGGCCAAGTTTGTTGCTCGAGGCTTTTCTCAAAAGGAAGGAGTGGACTATGATGAGATATTTGCATCGGTTGCCCGATACATCACTATTTATCGTTCGATCTATTATTTCCCTCACTACCTCTCAAGGATGGAGCCTACACCAAATGGATGTTAAAACTGCTTTCTTGCATGGCTCGCTTAAGGAGGAAGTCTACGTAGAACAACTTGAGGGGTTCGAAGTACAAGATCGAAGAACGCACGTAGTAGGTTGAAGAAAGTCCTCTATGGGTTGAAGCAAGCCCCCAGGGCTTGGTATGAGAAAATTGATAACTATCTTATGAATCTGAGATTTACAAGGAGCGATGCTGATCCTAACCTATACTGATCCTAACCTTATACAGACAGCTCATCGGGTCATTGATGTATCTGGTTAACACCAGACCTGACATTTGCTTTGTTGTCAACACTCTTAGTTAGTTCATGGTGGAACCCAAGAGAGTGCACTGCGCTGCAGCAAGGCACATCTTGAGGTATGTATGAGGAACAGTCAGATTTGGTATCAGGTATGGCGGAGGAGAGGATGTCAGACTTAGTGATTTCACAGATGCAGATTGGGCAAGAAGCTCAGTGGACAGGAAAAGTACCTCTGGGTATTGTTTCAGCGTTGGATCAGGAATGGTGTCCTGGTGCAACAAGAAACAGAAGTCAGTAGCATTGAGCACAACCGAAGCAGAGTACATGGTAGCTAGTACAGCTACATGCGAATCAATTTGGCTTCAAAAACTTCTTGTGAGTCTATTCAGAAGCAGGATGGAACCAACTAGCGTTTACTGTGACAATCAGAGTTGTATCAAACTCTCTAAAAATCCAGTATTTCGTGATCGGTCCAAACATATTGACATCAGATGTCATTTTATCAGAGACTGTGTTCAGCGTAGGGCAGTACAACTCTAGTACATTCCCACAGGCGAACAAACATCAGATATACTCACCAAGGCTCTGGGGAGAATTAAGTTCACTCAGTTCAGGGAACAACTGGGTATGAATGAAAGTCCATTTCAGCAAGGAATGGATCCTCAACGTAGTTGAAGGAGGGAGTTGCAGTACAGTGGCAGTTGGCAGCAGTATGCAGAGTCAGCAGTAGTGCAGTTGCAACATTTTTTTTTTTGTGCAGTGTTGGTGAGCAGCATTAACAACACAACAGCAGATGTTCCAGAAGTCAGAGCAGCACATAGAGTTGTATTGCTAGAGCACTTTCCTCGCTAAGAGGGAGTGTTGATTTATGGTAGCATCGGATGTGCTCTAGCCTTGTAACTTTGTATATAGGCTAAGACACATGTATTCCATAAAACACATAAATGGTTTTGGAAAATTCCACTTAGAGATGGTTTAATTAAAATAATTAATCATTTTCCTAAGTCAAAACATAGGGAAACTGATTAATTAAAAGGCATTAATTAAACTAAGTGTGAACCTTCTAGATAAAGTCATGGATCACCTCCAAGTTAATCTTAGCCCTTGATTATGTTTTAATCTTGGCTGTTGAAGGTTCAACAAAAGAATATAAAGAAGAAGGGTGAGGGGCCTATGGAAAACACATTAGACGGAGAAAGAATCAAGAGTTCGATTTCTTTAGTGGAAGGAAGAATTGAAGTGATTCTCATTTGCAGAGAGGGGAAGGTGAAATCTCCAGGAGGGAGACTTTCTAAAGCATAGAGAGTGCATTAAGAGGAGTGAGGGAGGAGCCAAAGCATCAACGCAGAGTTACCCTAGAATCAGTTACGTTGGGCCAACGCAGAGAAGCAGAGGGAGTTTCGATTTCTGTTGGAGGGTTAGCTGAGGGTTCATCCGGTTTCAGGAGGACAATTCTGGAAGGAAGGGACACTCTAGTCTCATACAACAGCAAGCACAGAAGCAACCACGACAAGCAGCAACATCAGTGACGCAGTGGCAACGTGAGTGACGCAGTCACTGTGCAAAAATCACACAGAGCAAGTTTGTGTGGGTGAAAGGTCAGTGCCGAAACTTCATGGTGATGTGAGAATTGTCTCACTCAGCCTTTTCTCATCAAAATTCTTCAGGTGATTGATTGACATTTACAATCACACATTTGTACTCAAAATTTATGCATAATAAATAAACCCTCAGATCTGCTGCACCGGTTTTCCCACATTGGGTTTTTCCGGGGACAATTGTCCAAAATAACGTGATTACTTGTGCTATTTTTATATGTGATGTGAAGCCTGCAACATATTTTATTTTGCTATTTAACATAAGAGAAATGTTAAATAATTGTGTTTGACAATGCAATAGAAGAAATTCAATAAGTAGCTGCAGTAGAATTCTCCATTATAGAATTCTCACACTAGGTTCGCCTTACCTTGCTGGTGTGCTATTTCCCCACCATTATAATATTGAGCTGGTTCACCCTCTCTTTGATCTATGCCCCACATGCATCCTACCCATGTAGTCTGGGACTCATAGGAAGTACCAGCAAGGTAAGGCCAATGAATTGGGAAATGAGGATAGAGACCATAGCATTACCGATGGACGCATCATGTATTGCTGTACTCTTTATGTCTATGATGGGATGTGTCCAACAACTTGATCTGGGATCAAGTCTAGTTGAGGTTTTTACCTCTAAACTGACTTTGGGTCAGTGGAGATATTTTCTTATTATTTCTTCTATAGCAAAGCAGAGCCAATAAAGGAGAGACAACAGGATGACACAGGATTGCATGATGATATATGATAGTACATGATGGTACTAGACGACAGGATTGCACAGGTTGACAGATGGATGGTTAGGTTGAGTTCTCCCTAGTTGAGAGGGAGTGTTAAATTTGGAAACTAGGGCCAAACTCCATGTTGCACTGCTCATATGATGTAGATGATATTTTTGTTGGATTCCTCTTTCGGAGAGGTGCAAGATTGATCTAAAGATCATCTTGTTTGGATGAGCAGAAGTTGTATTTTGAATTTATTTTTCCACACAAGTGCAATTTGTCAATGTGGGAGTAAATTGTAATGTAGGCTCACAAGCCCCAAAAGGTGTGTCACACACCCACAATCATGGATATAAAAAGGAGAGACATGATACTCACTTCATCATTCATTTATCTCACACATCTCTCTCATCTGATTGGTTCGTACAACCTTAGAGGCTTCTCTCTCCTCCACGTGTGAAATAGGAAGCTGCAATTTTCGGACTGGTTTAGGGATTTTTTGGATAGCATTGACTTTGGGTCAACACTCATCTCTTGACTGCATTTTTGAGGTCAGAAATCCGATTTGGAGAGGCCGCAGCTGGAGGCACAAAAACCGAGGTCAAACGTTGACTTTTACTGCCGCTGACCGCAACGTTGACCACAACTTTGACTGTTGTTTTGACCGTAGACTTTGACCTCTGCGTTGCCAGATTTGTGGACTGTTTTGGGCCGTGTTTGACTTTGATGGAAGATCGAGATTGACCGAGCTTGTTTGGGCGCTGAATTGTTGGTTTGATCAGCAAAGACTTTGCTGGCTAGGGCATCCTGTTGACTGCTGTAAAAGATATTTTCTCTCTCTGCTGAATAAGAAGAATTACAAGAATATTTGTGTCTCTTGTCTTGGCTTGTCTTCTGTCGATTTATTTATGTTCTATCAGCATTACTGTCAATAGTTATGTGATTGCAAATTGAATTGGGCTAATAAGAAAGATTGAAGTAAATTTCTCTATGCATAGAACATACCATGGTTAACTAAAATTAACACACTGCTTGGCGATAATAGGAGGGATACCACTGACCATAAATGGTAAGGATCACAGCTATCCTATTATCTGTTGATCTTGCCAACTTGAACATCAAGAGTCAGTGGTAGAACACTTGCATATCTAGCTTGAGTGGGATGCCACTTACCATAAGTGGTAAGGATCGCGCTTAACTCAAGCAACCAACACCCATTTGCCAGAGGGGTGGGAAAGACAGATGCCAACTAGGGTATACTGTTAAATTTGGACAACTAGGTCCAAACTCCATCTTGTGTTGCTCAGATGAAGATTCCAATATTTGTATTGGATTCCTCTTTCAGAGAGGTGTAAAATCGATCTAAAATTGATTTTAATCTGATGAGCAGAACATTTATTTCGAATTTATTATTTATAATAAATTTAAGTGTAGGTCGGCCTTAAGGTTTTTACCGCCAGCAGATGTGTCACACACCTCTCATGATTGGTATTTATAGGGTCAACATTGGAGCATTTTTCCACTCATCTCAACACACATCTCCTCGTCTTATACGAGCATCTAAGGAGCAAGAAGGACGAAGTTTATCGTAGCAAGGAGGACGAAATTTATTGCAGCCAGAAATCTGCGGTTAGGGTTTCTGGGGAAGTTTGACCAGCGTTGACTTTGGTCAACGCATGGTCCGATTGGGCTGAATTTTGGAGGAGACTTTGATCTAAGGAGGCCATACTCTTTGGCACAGAAATCGAGGTCAAAGGTTGACCAGAAGTTGAGCTGCATTGACTTTTAGTGCTGCTGCCTTGCGTTGACTTTTATGAGGTTGACTTCTGAGTTGACCGTGTGCCTGTTTTGAGGACTGTTGTGACACATGCTGAGTTGACTGACTGTGAAGTCTTTGTTGGTTGAAACATCCTGTTGACCGCCGTAACGCACCATCACCTTTATCTGTTTTTGACTTGTCTTCTAAAGGATCACTGGTATGTTCTATCTGCATTTTACTTGTAAATTCATGTGATTGCTGTCGATAAAAGTAAAGTTACATCAAGCATAGAACATCTACAAATTCTACATGGTATCAGAGCTGATGTGAAGACAAGCCCTATCTTATAGCAATCACCAAAAGAGAAAAATGGGTTCCACAAGTTATGGCTTCAAGGAGGATGACACGCTGACTGGAAGGGATGAATTCCATGCTTGGAAGATGATATTAGATCTAAAATTAGAAGACCATGATCTCATGGACTATGTACTGGGTAAGATACAAGAACCTTCATCCACTACTACTGCTGCTGCCAAAACCAAGTATAAGAAGGGGGAGATCAAAGCAAAGCTAATGATTAGGGAATCCATACATAAAAGTCTGGTTGCCTACATATCTGAGCTAGGCACATCCAAAGAGATGCATGATAAGCTGATACAAATGTTCAAAGTAAACAATGCAAACTAGGTGCTATTCTTCAAGAATCAATTGAAGAATCTGAAGAAAGGTAGGGATGAGTCTGTTCAAACATACTTTCTGAAACTGACCGAGATCAGGAACAATTTGCTGGCTATTGGGAAGACAATAGCTGATCGTGAGATGGTACTCACCGCACTTGGAGGGCTCCCATATGAATGGAAAGTATTCAACACTACCATTCTCAATAATAATACAATTCCTAACTTTGACGAGCTACTGTCAAGATGCATGCAAGAAGAGACCAGAATGAAGGAATACAAAAATGACAGAAATGCTACCTACGCTGCTCATTCTAGAAAGAAGAACTCTGGTGGTTCAAAGAACAAAGGAAGAGCGGGGACCCAAGGAAAGAAGGGCAAGTGTTTCACTTGTCATAGGCCAGGTCATCATGCTAGAGAATGTCCTTTCAAGAAGGATTCTCCCGATAGTGATGACAACAACAACAACCGGAGGAATGGAAATCAAAGAAACAACAAGTCCAAAGGAAAGAGGAAGGCTCCCTCTGGCGGAAACAATCAACCTTTCAAAAGGTCTAGAAACTCCATGTATGAGGAGTCAAATGTTGTTGATAAAAGAAATGAATACATTCTTGTATCTGCCCTCTCTGTTGCATCCCCGCCCGACACTATGGATGTCTGGCTGATAGATAGTGGTGCCTCAAGACACATCACTAGGTTCAAGGAAGCACTCTCTGACATGGTTGAGAAGGATACTAATCTGGAAATTATCCTTGGAGATAATGCCACATATCTCGTGAAAGGGACAGGGACTGTGACCCTCCACTTGTCTCAAGGACAAGTCTTACATTTGCAAGATGTATTCTATGTACCAAAATTAAAGAAGAACCTTGTGTCTATATCAGCCATGGAAGACAAAGGTTTCAATGTGGCATTCATTGATGGAAAGGTGCGCATGTGGAAGAAGAATCTCAAGGAAGCTATCGTGATTGGTTTTAGAGTTGGAACACTCTACCAGGTTGGAGGAAGTCCACTGGGAGCTATGACATGTGATACTATTCGACAAACTGAACTACGGCACCGGAGGTTTGGACACCTTCATTACAAGGCCCTTCCCGAAGCAAGGAAGGTGGTGACAGGGATGCCCGAATTTGGAAATAATCATGAAGGTGTATGTAAGGGTTGTGCCGAAGGAAAGCATACAAGGGGACCTTTCCCCTCAAGTGTCACAAAGACATCTGATATTTTGCTACTGGTCCATTCTGATCTATCTGGTATGCTACCCGTGACATCCCTGGGAGGATGTTCTTACTATATGACATTCACTGATGACTTCTCTCGCAAAACCTGGTTATACTTCTTGAAGAAGAAGGATGAGGCTTTCACGTGGTTCCGTACCTTCAAAGCCTTGGTGGAAAATATGACAAGGAAGAAGATCAAGATTTTGAGGACCGACAATGGCACTGAATATGAGTCAAATGAGTTCAAGGACTTTTGCAGAGAAGCTGGCATTAAGAGGGAGACCACTACTGCCTATACTTCTGAGCAAAATGGCGTTGCTGAACGAAAGAACAGGACCATTGTGGAAACTGCCCGTGCCATGCTATGTGAACAGGGTCTACCGAAGTTTTTGTGGGGAGAAGCTGCGAATGCTGCTGTATACATTCAAAACGGATGCCCTCATTCCACTCTGGACTCCAAAACTCCCGAAGAGGTTTTCATTGGTAAGAAACCTGACGTCTCACATTTTAGAGTTTTTGGATGTCCTGTTTATTTTCATGTGCCAAAAGAAAAGAGAAGTAAGCTGGATGCTTCTGGGAAGAAAGGAATATTTGTGGGCTACAGCGAAACTTCTAAGGCCTATAGAGTTTATGTACCTGGTCAAAGGGAAGTAGAGATATGCCATGATGTCACTTTTGACAAAGATGCTTCCCTGAAGAAAGTAGTAGATCTTCCGAGATCTGAGGAAAATCATGAAGCAAGGCCTAGAAATCAAGAAGAACCGTAGGATGAGACAATGCCTGATGCTGAAGGACCAATGGACCCAATCGATCCATCTCCTTCACTGAGAAAGAGACCATCATGGCTCAGGGACACTCTCGAAGATGCTGAGGGACATACTGCCCCGAGGGGGACATTTCGAGAAAGCAAGAAGTTGTGTAGATACCAAGGGTATCTGGCTGCCATGAGTACTATTGTACAATCTAAACCTGGATCTTTTGAGGAAGCCCTAAAGCATCAAGTTTGGAAGGATGCTATGCATGAAGAATATGAGTCCATAATGAAGAATGATGTCTGGGATGTGGTTCCAAGACCGAAGGACAAAACAGTGGTCACCGCAAAATGGCTCTACAAGATCAAGCATGGATCTGATGGAAGTGCTGAAAAGTTCAAGACAAGATTTGTTGCCTGTGGCTTCTCTCAAAAGGAAGGAATAGACTATGATGACATATTTGCACCCGTGGCACGATATACCACCATTTGATCAATCATAGCCCTTGCTGCTACGCAAGGATGGAGTCTTCATCAGATGGATGTCAAGACTACTTTTCTGCATGGTGCAATAGAGGAAGAGGTGTATGTAGAACAACCTCTGGGGTTTGAAGTCCATGATCGGGGCACCCATGTCTGCAGGTTGAAGAAAGCCCTCTATGGGTTGAAGCAAGCACCCAGAGCTTGGTACGAGAGGATAGATAGCTACTTGATGAAGCTGGGCTTCACTCGAAGTAATGCTGATCCGAACCTTTACTTCAAGGTTATCCATTGGAAGCCTCTCATTCTGGTGCTGTATGTGGACGACCTCTTCCTGACAGGTGTTGAACCTCTCATTCATCAATGCAAGAGGGAGCTCACTGCTGAGTTCGAGATGGACCTAGGACTGATGCACTATTTCCTAGGCCTGGAGGTCTGGCAGAGACCTGGCTAGATTTTCCTTTCTCAGGGAAAATATATTGTGAAGCTTCTGGAAAGATCTGGAATGGTGGACTGTAAGTCCGTGTCGACACCGATGGAACTCAACTTTAAGAAGTTGAGCGGCAACGCTGTTGGGCCCGTATTGGCAAATCCTACTGAGTATCGTCAACTCGTAGGGACCCTGATGTTCTTAGTGAACACTCGTCCGGATATATGTTTTGTAGTGAACACCTTGAGTCAACATATGATTGAGCCTCATCACTTTCACTGGGTTGGTGCCAAGAATCTTCTGAGATATCTTCGGGGCATAATAAACCATGGGCTGAGATACACTGCCGGGAGCGTGACACTCCTTGGTTATGCTGATGCCAATTGGGCTGGGAGTGTGGTGGATCGTAAGAGCACATCGGCTTCAACCTTGGTTCTGCTTCGATCTCATGGATGAGCAGGAAGCAGAAGTCGGTGGCTTTGAGCACCGCAGAGATCGAATACATTGCAGCAAGTATGGCCTGTTGTGAAGCAGTCTGGTTGCGAAAGCTCTTCAGTGAGCTGTTCGAGCATGTGCTAGATACCACGGTGATACTCTGTGATAATCAGAGTGGGATTCGCTTGACTGAGAATCCTGTGTTCCACGACCGATCCAAGCATATTGATATCAGGTACCATTTCATCCGGGATATGGTACAGCAAGGCACCGTAAGGCTCGATCATATAGGAACTGATGAGCAGGTCGCGGATATTCTCACTAAGCCCTTGGGGAAGGTCAAGTTCCTAACCTTCCGTGAGAATCTTGGTATCGTGGAACGACCCTATGATGTGGGTCCCGTTGGACGATGAGCTCTGGGAGCTCTGGGGGGCTTTGGGGACAGCTTCTCGGAGCTATGAGCAACCACAAGGCTAGGCTTGCCAAACCTTGTTGGTGTGCTTGGACCCCACCATTGTGATTTTGAGTTGGTTCACCTCTCATTTTCTGTGCCCCGTATGCATCCTACCCATTGAGTTCAGGGCTCATGGGAAGTACCTCTCATTTGGCCAATGAGGTGGGAAAAGCTAGAGACTAGTAGCAAAGATTGATGGACGCATCAGAGATTGTTGTACTCTCTATCTAGGATGGCACGGTCCAACCACTTGATCTGGGATCAAGTCTAGTGAGGTCTCGGACCTCCGCCTCACTTTGGGTCAGATGAACCAACTTCGGGTTGGTTGGAGACTCTTTGTGAGTCCGATAGAGGTTTTGACCTCTGGGCTGAATCTGTCTGTCGGGAATGATGTCTTTGTGACTGACCCACTTCTGTTCTAAAATAAAGAGGCCAGCAAAGCAAGTTACGGTGGGATGACGCACGATGTTTGATTGCACTGGTGGATGGAGTTCTCCCTAGTTGAGAGGGAGTGTTAAATTTGGACAACTAGGTCCAAACTCCATCTTGTGATGCTCAGATGAAGATTCCAATATTTGTATTGGATTCCTCTTTTAGAGAGGTGTAAAATCGATCTAAAATTGATTTTAATCTGATGAGCAGAACATTTATTTTGAATTTATTATTTATAATAAATTTAAGTGCAGGTCGGTCTTAAGGTTTTTACCCCCAGCAGATGTGTCACACACCTCTCATGATTGGTATTTATAGGGTCAACGTTAGAGCATTTTTCCACTCATCTCAACACACATCTCCTCCTCTTATACGAGCATCTAAGGAGCAAGAAGGATGAAGTTTACCGCAGCAAGGAGGACAAAATTTACTGCAGCCAGAAATTTGCGGTTAGGGTTTCTGGGGAAGTTTGACCAGCGTTGACTTTGGTCAACGCATGGTCCGATTGGGCTGAATTTTGGAGGAGACTTCGATCTAAGGAGGCCGTACTCTTTGGCACAGAAATCGAGGTCAAAGGTTGACCAGAAGTTGAGCTGCGTTGACTTTTAGTGCTGCTGCCCTGCGTTGACTTTTCTGGGCAGTGTTGACCTTTCTGATGTTGACTTTTGAGTTGACCGTGTGACTGTTTTGAGGATTTTGTGACACATGCTGGGTTGGCTGACCGTGAAATCTTTGTTGGTTGAAGCATCCTGTTGATCGCCGTAATGCACCATTACCTTTATCTGTTTTTGACTTGTCTTCTAAAGGATCACTGGTATGTTCTATCTGCATTTTACTTGTAAATTCATGTGATTGCTGTTGATAAAAGTAAAGTTGCATCAAGCGTAGAACATCTACAAAATTCTATATATACTCTGTCAAATCCAGAGGTCCCTCAACCCTAGGAGTTCTAAGGCTCAATTCCTCACCCTGGGAGCTTAGACAGGGGGTAAGAGCATAACTCAGTGTCCTTGATCAACCGAGACCCTTACTCGAGAGGGTCACATCCATTAGTCCAAGTTGCTCTATATCTGCAATTTGCTCATCAATCAAAGTATGATGGAGTCTCACAGTTCTTCTCTGTATGTAATGATATTTGATCTCAATGTGCTCAGATTTGTCATAAAACACGAGATTCCTTCATCGGATTCATTCCACTCTTGTTGTCGCAATATACCGCTTTCGTATCTAGGACCTGCTCAAACAACTCTTCCAAGCTAACATACTTCTGTTTCCTGCTTATCCATGATATCATCCTAGATCCCAAGCAACACCTAGATGTGCTCTTCCTGTCACTAACATTTCTAGCCTAATCATCATCGGTGTATCTCATATCTTTGGAAGAGTATTTCAGACCAAGATCTTTCATTTCGAACTTAGAACCCAATTCCTTCTTACGCTCGATCATCAGGGGCTCACTACCTATCAAGAATAGATCGTCAATATATAAAACCAAAATGAAAGTCATACCTTGGACCAGTTTGAAGTGGAGGTTCAGATTGGCACTGCTTTTTGTGAAGAAGCTAAGCTTCATCAAGTGAATATCATTTCAGGAATACCAGGCTCAGGGAGCTTGCTTCAAGCCACATAATGCTTTCTTCAATCTGCAAACGTGAGTCTTCCTTTCATGTACATCAAACCCCTGAGGCTGCTCAACACATACTTCTTCCTTGTACTTTTCAATGCTTCCATCTGTGTCATGCTTTATCTTATATAGCCATTTTGAAGTTGCATCTCTTGCGGTCTCTGAACAACATCCCATACATCATTCTTCATAATCAGTTCATCGACCATAACATCCTTCCAAACCTGTTCTTTCACATATACTTCATTCTGTTTGGGATTATCATTGGTCTTGATCCTGCATGAGGGGAGTGGTCCCCTTGACTTCCTTTTATTTCAGTGCCATAGCTCACTTTGATGATTAGTGTCATGGACCATTGCTAGAAGAGGTTTTCCATTGACTCTATAGAGTCCTTCAACTCTAGATCCCAAAGTGAACGAATCTCTCATTCGGGATTCCTTCGGCCAGGAGAGGACCTTTCCATTGATGAAGGCTACTCTCATTCCTTTGTCTTCCAAGGCAGAAATAGATATCAGGTTCTTCGTTAACCCCGACACATACATCACATCATGAAGCAAAACAGATTCCCCAAAGTCCAAATGAAATTTGACAGTACTAAAGCCCTTCACGGTCCATCCAGCGTGAGACCTAGAGGCTAGGATACAAAAGACAGTTTTGGTGTCTGCAGATCCTGGTGTATTTTAATGTCTGTTGTATCATAGACCCATCACCTTCTATTAGGTCTCTCTGCGATTGGTGGTATTGATTCTGTTTCTCAGAAAGTGTCTTTCTTTCACAACAAAATAGGGGGTTGTCATAATTTCATTTCCAGTCTTTCCAAATAGGCCTGTGTGTCTAACTGAATGTTGAAGAGGGTAGATTTCAAAATAGTCTTGCAGAGCTCAAGATAGGTAGTTTTGTCTGCTCTTGGAAACATCTAGCAGTATTAACAGTTCTCCAGTCTGTTTGAGTACCTCTCTTTATTCCACAAGTCCCCCCATATCCTGTCTGGAAGCCTCTTGTAGAAGATCTTTTCATTGTAGAATTGATGAAGGTCCAAATACATCTTTCAGCTAAATTGCAGTCGGTCTTCGCTCCTCAAAATTCCAATGCACTCCTTTGAAGTAAGCTGTCAAGTATGCTGAATTCTACTAAGAACTACCAACCCTCAAGACCTGTTACATGGGTGGCAGTCTCTTTTGATCTCTCACTAATATCTACCATGGTATGGCCCGATTCCACACTCAGTGGTCTTATGGTCCATTTTGCTGCCAGAACTGCCCCCTGTGTTTGGTGTGTATTAGGCTTCCTTTTTTTCATGCGAGGGTACACACAGCTCAAGCAACAAGTGGAAAGTTACTTTTCCATTCTTGCTTTCCCCAATAGATGCATTTTTAAAGGATGACAAGCTAATGGTTTAATACCTGTAATTTATTTGTAGAATCTTTAATGACCAGAAATTCCCCACATTAATAATTGTGAAATGCTGTTAATTGAGGTTATAGCCAAAATATACAGATTATCTTTACAATTGTTTAATTGTTAGGCGAGTTGGCTGCTGCCTTTTCTTTCAATGTTTCAGCATATAGTTAGTATAATTTGACTAGATGATCTAGTAATCAACTATGATGATGCTGTTTTAAAGGAAATAATATTGAGTTAGAAAATAAGAAATATCCGTCATATATTTTTGTAGTATCTTGACACATTTCCTTGGATACTTTTGCCCTTTCAAGGAAGCAGAAATATCGACATCAATGGATTCAATTGCAACACGAAAATTAGACATTTCTCAGAAACGTGGTTTGGCAATTCTGAACCTGAAATGTACAGATGTTCAGGTATGTTCAGGTTCAATTTTGTTCATTTTGTCTGCTATTTTTTCTATAGAAATTGATTTCTTACTCTCGAAGCTGTCAGTTTAAGCAGTTCTTTTTCTGGATGTTAGACAGGGTTAATGGGTAAGGTGCTTTTGGAATTGCAATCAAATAAGGGGGATCTTCTTCCTGCACACAAGGTAAGTGAGTAAAATCTGCATGAACTTTACATCAATATGACAACCATCTTGTTTGACCTTGTATTGCATGTCGCCATTGGGTTGATCTTTGGAGGTTGAAAGGAAAGACCTTTATGTGCTTTATCTTCCCAGCTTTTTTCTTTGCATGGTCTGTCGATTTGGAATCTCAAGATGTAGTTTTCACCAGTGTGGGTGCAATCATAGGAAGGAACAATACAATAACTGTAATATCCCCACTTATCAAGTTTTGCTAAGTAAATACATTCTTGCACGATTTTGGTATTTTGACATAGTTGGCTTAGGGGAAAGTGGGTTAGGAGGACTCCACTTGAATTTTGAGGAAAAGAAGGTTCCCAAACTTTAGAAAAGAAGATAAATTATAGAGCAAGTGGGAAGTGGGGGCCACTCCAAAAGGGAATTCACACCCCTTAGGAGAATTTGAAATTGCGGGAAGAGAGAAAGGAGGGAATTCAACTAGTGGGACCCACAAGGAGGAAGGAAGGAGCAGCAATGATAAATAGAGGTGGAGGACCTCATTTTGGGGACTTTTTGCCAATTTCCTATATGAACCATAGTGTGCTTGTGCTGCTCAACCAAGTCAACCTGTGCTGTTTAGCACACGAGATTTCCGAGTGGGAATATCTCCTCTACCTTCAGTGGACTTCGAGTGCCACTCTATGAGAGTATCCATTTCACTATTGCAGGCCATTCTGAAGTAATTGCAGGAGAAATTAGTGATTTCAGGGAGCAGAATGGATGCAGAAGGGATCTCGCATTCTTTTGGAAATTATTTCCAAGGCATAGCAGATTCCGGGGATTTTAGAGAAATTTCCTTTGGCTAAGTGCTGGAGATTGGTGGAGGAATGCAGGCCAAATCCATGGGGAAATTCCAGAACAATTTTTGAGCTTTTTGGGCCAGCGCAGCCTGCAGGAGCTTTTTCTGGGCATGCGCAGGGGGTCAAGGGAAGGAAGAATTGAGGTGGGAAAGTGTTGGAGGAACAAGGGAGGTTGAGGAGGAATTTTGTAGGAGGGTTGCAGAAGTTTGGAAGAGAATTTCAGTGGAGTTCAGAAGCTCTTTATCAACACTTTGTACAGGAGGGCGTATTGGGCAATTCGTGCTTTTTGTGGGTTTTTCCGGGACCTGGATTGGTGGCGAATCCTTTCTGGGTTTTGCTGGTCTGAGGGAGAAATTGCTACAGCAGAGATTTCAGAATTTTCTGAGCCCTTTGGAGGTCAAAAATCCCATTTCATATCCAGCAGCAGCAACAACGCATTCTGGGTCAGCATAGTCCAGGGTTGGGAGCTTAACTCAATGTTTGGGCAACATCATTCTCACTTGGGTTTGGCTTTGTTTGCTGTAGCAAGCCCAGGTTTATCTACCCCTTTCTATTGTACTCCATCTCCATGAAATCAATAAAATGGCTCAACATTTGGTACAATTTCTTTGCGTAGCTGGTAATTCTGCTTGTGTGCGCTAATTGTCTATTTGCATGTTCGATCATTGCTTGTTATCACATAATATTTCCAATTAGGAATATTACAATGGTATCAGAGTCATGGTCTTGGCCAGCTGTGGGCCTAAAGACAAGCGAATCAGAGATAGGAAGGTACAATGGAAGGTCTAACAGCTGCCACTAGAAGGCAGCAAAAGACAACAAGCGAATTTATGGAGCAGTGTACTAGAGATACCCTAGTAGTGGCTGAACTATTGGAAGCTTGGCTATTAGCAAGGAAAGAAAGGAGGAATTGCAAGCTTAAAGCGCAAGACCCAGGAGCTGAGGATTTAAGGGTCATTAAAGATGCAAGTTTCATTGAGGGCCTAGTCCCCTCAGTTGGAGAGTCCAATAAAGAAGAGACAACTACTATAGTTGAAGGTAAAGTCCAAGATCAGGGTGCCAAGGGCCAAATTAGAGAAGCCAAAATTGATAGGTCTGCCATGGAGAGGGCTAAAGCAGAGAAGAAGCACCCTACTGTTTAGAGTCCCTGAATAACTCAGTTTCCACAGTCTGTGTAATTGAATCATCAAGACCTGTGGAAACTTCAAGGGAAACAGGGATTGATACATATCCAAATTTTGCAGCGAAGAGTCCAGTGGTGTTGCAACCAATTCCTTGGAAAGCACCAGAAAAATTAAGTGTGAAGACTTGTGACTGTCCCTCAATCCCCCCTTACTGCGTACCAGTCTTTGAAAAGACATCTAGCCAAACCACGCACACACTGAAGAAAATTGTTGAAGGGTTCAGTATGAGTAAATTTCGGTGTAAGAATACAGTTAAGTTCGTGGGAGCCTGCATAAGGCCGCTTTGCAATGATGTCGAGATGCAGCCATTTTGCTCCTATATAGTACCTGTCTATTTCATGGAGTATTTTTCCTCATATCCAATTCTGGGAAGAGTGAAGTTAGTACTAGGCTAGAGGTCTTTGGCAACCTCTGCTGCCAAGTCTGTCACAAGATCATCATGGGCATATGCTCTGGTTATTACTGCTCGTGAGTGTGTTGGATCTTATGGGGACCATCCCATTTACAAGGTGTTGAGATTTTGTGTATTTGGGGTAGCATTAGTTGTGCTCTAGCTCCCAAATTTTGAGGAGGGACTAGAGTACACTTGATCTACAAGACCCAGAAATGGATTTAGGAAATTTCATCTGGTTTAGGAGATATTAAATTAATTAATTATTTTAATGTATTTCCTAAGTTTAAACTTAGGGAACTTAAATAATTAAAGTGAATTTAATTAAACATGTAATTAAATTGTCTTAAGTCACAGGGATCAAGTTTTCTTTTAATCTTACGCATTGATTCAAGATTTGATCACGGCCGTTGGTTTCCCAACGAGAAAAGTATAAAGGAAAGGCTTGGGGTCATTTGTAAAGACATAGATGCAGAGCACTGAAGCTAAGCTGAGATTCTAGGGTGGGTTTGCTAAGAATTCTCAGAAGTGTTTCAGCTGCAGAGAGGGGAATTTAGGCCAAGGGGATGATCTGATCCCAGGGTCTAGAATCAACAAGAGGCAGAGATCAACTCAGAGAGGCAGCGTAGAGAAGCAGGAGAGCAGCAGCAGGAAGGGCAGCAACTATGCTACGCAGGTGCTGCGTAGTCCCTCAAGGACAACATGATTTTCAGCGAAAAACCCTTAGGGGTTACGCAGAGACCCTAAGGGGCAGCGTAAGGCCAGTCTGGGATAACGCAGTCCTTTCCGGAGCAGCGCTGAGTGTCAGAGTGGCTTTAGAGGCTGACACAGAGGCTTCAAGGGCAGCGTTAGGGTTTCTAGGCCCTAATTTTGGCTGAGTTTTGTAAATCCCGTTTGAGGGTGTGGATCAGTCCAACGTTGCACGAAGCGGAGACGTTTTTTGGAAGCTGGGACGCGGAAGCGTCATTTCCAAAAAATCTAGGAAGCGAAGCGTCTACTATATATATATTTTTTTATTTTTATTTTCTTGCATTTATATTAAAAAAATATCCAAAATACCAAATTAATTGTAGAAGATATGGAAGCATGCATATTTGTACATAAATCAAGATAGATATGACATCCATTGTACATTAATGATTAATTATTTGAGCATCAACCATTTAGATGCATCAACCATCTATAATCTAGATTCTTCTCCTCTTGTCTAGCTTTTGCCTCTACCTCGATTATCTAGGGACATTAGTCAAAATTGCCCAATTTTGATCAAACCCTAATGCAAGCCTTAAAATATGGTAGAAAGAACTTAACATGCTTGATCGATTATTTTGACTTGATTGAAATGTAATTTTTTTGCTAACAACATGACAAAGGAGTTCAACAATTAACACCACCAACACTAGGGTACATATAGGGCTTGGTGCTCTTGATTAAATGCTAATCACATACCCTCATACATGATATAATCTAATGACATGCCACCATACCATTGATCCTGAATTCCTGAAAATTGTTAAGTCTGCTGAATTTTGAATAGGATATGAAATTCTATTTTCTCCATATGAAGTCCGATCAGGCTGGAACCACTCTCAAACATATTGAGTCATTTCATGGTAATGTTAAAAATTTAAGTAAAAGTGACATTCTCATTTATTTATTTTTCATTTTCATCCTTTCTTTTACTTTAAGAATTTAACATTACCATGAGGGAGCATTTAAGAAACATCTAAGGAGATAAAAGAGAGCTTATATTTTTTTCATCCTATCCCTAACTCAGCACTAACTCACCTACTAACCCAACCAAAAACAAAAATTAAAAAACAAAAAATCAAAAAAATCGTTTTTTTGACCTACATTAGTCGGATTTGTATGGCGCTGTACGGAACCACTGCGATCCGTACGGATCCGTACAAGAATCGTGGTGCTTCCGTGCGGCGATCCGTCGTACACGGATCCGGACGTACGGATCTGAATTTCCAGGAATCGCAATTTTTTTTTTTTGCGAACTGCGTTTCCGAGATTCGGATCCACGGTTCGGGGTGCGGATCTCGTACGGATCTGTACGGGACGCGTTTTGGGGCTTGGAGCCGAGGGGGGGGGGGACGTTTCCTGCAACATTGGATCAGTCATTATTTTGGCCCTAGATCAGCCAGGGAGCTGTAGATATATTATTTCTTTGTCGGGTTTTCCAGATTTGGAACCCAAGCTTGTTGTATTCAGAAAATTCTTAATAATAAAACCCTCCAGCAGCCAGAAGACTGGTTTTCCCGCATTGGGTTTTTCCGGGGACTATTTGTCCTGAAATAACTGTCACTTTGTCTATGTGTGCATGAACTTGTTCTAAATCTGGATTGGTGGAGATCTGTTATGTGTTTTGCTTCGATTTTAACTTGAATTCATTCAGTTAATAACTTATCTATGTAGGAGGAGCATAACCAGATTAACAGTAAAATTTCTGCATAAAGTATAAAGATTCATAAATTTCCACACAAGGTTGTATCAATGTGTTTTCTGCCCTGCAATTCTGCTTTGAAGAAGTCTATTCCTCAGGAGAAGAAAGCTGAAGGTGATTTTGCAAATCTGCTTCAAGCTGCAAAGAAAATTCTTGGCTTATACTTCTCATATGATGTTGAGTTAACTCTGAAGGCACAAAGATCTTACCACCTGAAAGCGGAACCTAAGATGGTGCCTCTATGAAAACAAGCATACATCAATGGGGTGCTTGTTGGAGACCAAGATGGCTTCTCTCTAGACATTTTGGGTGCATACATTCCTGAGCTTTTGAAGAAGGCTCCAAATTGGAATTTGTTTTTGATAAGAAAATTCCTGCAGCATTGAAGAAGGGTCCAAATTGGAATTTGTTTTTGATAAGAAAATGTTGTGTATTGGTGCTAGTAGAAAGCGATTTGTTTTGGAATGGAATAAGACTTACCATGTGGGACCATGAGAGATCAGCACAGCCCAAAGAATCTATCAAGGTCGACTGACTGGTCAAGAAATGGTACGACTTATGATTTCAGCAGCGCTCAAGATCATCAATCTAGCTTGATTTTGGAATCTTTTTCTGCTCGAAACCTAACTGAAATTAAGATCCTATCAGAATGGGAAATTCTTTTTCAACTAGTTGAAGGTGGAATGCAACAGTCCCTTGCACGATTAAAAATATCAGCCAAGTTTGCGATTGGAATGGGTTTTTTCCAAGACATATTGTCTACTTTGGCATTTTAAGCCTTCGAGCTTCCTCCAAATGGAGCTATTGGGGCAAGAATCCCGCAAATCCTGTTCCATCCGAAACCTGATTTAGTCAAGGTAAAAAGTATTAATGAAGTTATGGAGATTGAGGCTGCTTTGTTTTCAATAGTTTCCCTCTAGTTGTCTAAAGAGAGGGGTGAACTATCAACTTGATTTGGGACAGTAAAACGTGAGACCCCTCTTCTCTAAGATATTGTTGTTGTGCCATTATTGGTAATCCTTACCATTTTTGAGCTTCAGAATTTTGGTGAAGAAGGGATTTGGCCAATGTTACTCGCTGAGAACTCAAAGGCCACTGATGGACACTTATTTGACCATTCTTTCATCAACAATTGGGTATTTTTGTAGTCTCTGATGGTTCATTTCTCCTTGTTAGATGTAGGCCAAGTCATATGTCAGATGCTGTGTTGTACACAGAAATGGAAGTCAGTACTAGTGACAAGGTCCTCATGGCGCATGTTGTGGACTTGCTGGCAACTGTCGCTAGTCTTGAAAATGAGTATAGAAATTTGGGACATGAGTTGTATGAAGAGTTATTACCCTTTGAAGGGATTACGAAAGGAGAGGGACCAGTAAATAAAAGAAAGTGGTGTTTGCATGTAGCAAGTGACCTTACTGTCAAAGGTGGGACCTATTATCCTCTTCCCAATGAGAATCATTTTCGTGCCCAAGGGATTGCTGCACAGGGTGGCCCACCCTGCGTATATCTCATCGATGGCGGTGATGTTAATTTCCCAAGACAGGCAGATGTCTTTTCGGACATAGAGAATTTTGGAAGAATACTTTACAATCAGGTTATTATTAATAAATTTGGGGTAAGGAAACCATTTCTTATGTGTGGGGCACATGAGGCACCAATCAGGCGGTTGTGGGATAAAACATTCGTAAATGGAGAAAGTCCTCGTGATAAGAGTTCACGGTCATTTTCAAACCCACGATGCAAGATCACTTGATTTCCAACGGACCAAACACTTTGTGTGTGTTGGTGCTTTAATGTCGCACTCATGTCGGGGCAATTGGTAGAGGAAATACCCCTTTTAGATGTTTGTGAAATTTTCAAGGTACCAAGAGGCATGGTACGGTCTCTGCAAGAAAGTGTCGGAAGATTTGCCCCAATAGTTTCTTCCTTTTTCGAGAATCTTCCATGGCATAACCTGGAAGGTTTGGTCTCAAATTTTTAGAATCATTTTCCCATGGGTGCAAGGACAGAAATCGCTAATCCTATTTCATTTGTAAAGGGCGCAAGCAGTATTCTGCATACTCCTCAAGCGACTGGAGAAGCATCTCATCCGAAAATTGTTGAGGTACCTTTTGAGGCATTTTCATGGGCAACTGGAGATAGTTCACAACGTGATGCTCAGTATTGAAACCAAATGGGAGTAGCAAAGAAAATAAGGAGCAGTGCATGCTATATTTTCCTTGGGCGAGTAAAGGAGGTTGGAGTGACTGTTCTCTCAACATTCAAGTCTCTTGGGTTAAACATTCCTGTTGCTTTTGTCACAGTGTGGTTTGGTCTAGTGAAGCAGTCGTTGGGGATAATGTTGATGTGAGGATTTTAAATGATAAAGTGCTCAGGGATCCTAGTTCTGGTTTATTGGACATGACTGCTCGTACTACTACTGCAGGAGCTTACGCAGACAGTGGTGTAGAAAATGGGGTGGTTAAGAGTAGCACCCTTGTCATTAAAGGTGGAATCATTCAGGATATTGTACAAACATATGCAAATGGTACAAATTACTTAAGCAATAAAAGACATGATGAAACTGTTGTGAGCAAAGGTGATGCTAGCCTCAATGTTGAATCAAGGAGTAAGGACAGTGGAGATGCTTCCAGCAAAGAAAATAATTTGATTGCGAAAGATGGTGAGAAAAATAATGTAAGGAATGCAGTTGAAGCCACCTCACTCTCTGCTGGTTTTAAGATTGCTCCGGAAACTGCCCATGCCATACGAAACCCATGTGAAACAAAGATTGCTTGTGTTTCAAATAAAGGATCTGTTGAAGACAATAGTATAAGTGGTAAGTGGGAGCAGGTTAATGGATTTTGTTTTGATCTAAAGAAGGCAACAAATCTTTCAAGGGCGTTATGGGAGTGGAAGGTGCTGTCACTATCCCTTAAAGGAAAAGGCAGGAAGCCCCATAGAGAGAGAGAATATAACCATGATGCTGGAGTGACCTCTAAGCGCACTTGCGATCCAGGAACATTTGTGGAAGAAGATCTACAGTATGGAGAATTGTTCTGTAGTGTAGCAGGGAGCTACAACTGGGCAAAATTTAATAGAGCCAGGGCAATGCACCACTCATGTTTAGAAGCTTTTTGCCGACATCCTTGGGACCCTGGCATCGATAGACAGACTCTGAATTTCTTGAGGACAAGCAATGTTTGGCAGGGACTGTAATGTCCCCACTTAGCAAGTTTTGTTAAGTAAATACATTCTTGCACTGTTTTGGTACTTTGAGGAAATGAAGGTTCCCAAACTTTAGAAAAGAATATAAATTAAAGAGCAAGTGCGAAGTGGTGGCCACTCCAAAAAGGAATTTGCACTCCTTGGGAGAATTTGAACCTGTGGGAAGAGAGAATGGAGGGAATTCGACTAGTGGGACCCACAAGGAGGAAGGAAGGAGCAACAAAGATAAATAGAGGTGGAGGACCTCATTTTTGGGACTTTTTGCCAATTTCCTATCTGAACCATAGTTTGCTTGTGCTGCTCAGCCAAGTCAACCCGTGCTGTTTAGCACACGAGATTTCCGAGCGGGAATCTCACTTCTACCTTCAGTGGACTTCGAGTGCCACTCTAGGAGAGTATCCATTTCACTATTGCAGGCCATTCTGAAGTAATTGCAGGAGAAATTAGTGATTTCAGGGAGCAGAATGGATGTAGAAGGGAACTCGCATTCTTTTGGAAATTAGTTCCAAGGCATAACAGACTTAGGGGATTTTAGAGAATTTTTCTTTAGCTAAGTGCTGGAGATTGGTGGAGGATTGCAGGCCAAATCCATGGGGAAACCCCAGAACAATTTTTGAGCTTTTTGGGCTAGCGCAGGAGCTTTTTTTGGGCATGCGTAGGGGGTCAAGGGAAGGAAGAATTGAGGTCGGAAAGTGCCAGAGGAACAAGGGTGGTTGAGGAGGAATTTTGTAGGAGGGTTGCAGGAGTTTGAAAGAGAATTTCAGTGGAGTTCAACAACTCTTTTGTGAAAATTTCAAAACTGAAATCCTATTGCAGCAACTGGTATTAATTCTTCTAACTGACAAATTAATTATTCAGTTTATTGCTACAGAAACATCGAATTAAACACACTACTACAACTTTCACAAATAAAATTCTGCGGAAAATAATGGTGTTGGAAACTGAGAAAATTCTAGCACACACGAGAAAATGACACTGTTATTTTTGGACAAAGTCCTTGGAAAAACCCAACTTGGGAAAATCGGTGTTGCAGTTGAGGGTTTTTATTATTAAGCAACAGTGAAATTATGAGTACAATCTGGATGCCAAAATCTACCTATCCCGTAGAGAAAAACACTGGCAAAAATACTAGAGGGAATTTTACCCTCATTCCAGGCAATTCTGGCACTGCACTGCCACTGAAAAGCAAGCCGTCCAACTGGGCCTACGCAGGCTTTGCATCACTCTGTAGCTTCCTACTCTGCGTGCTGCAGAACTGACTGCTAATCAAGCTGTCTTTCTTGCTGCTGGCTGGGAAAATTCTTATCCGACACTCTGGGACTCCTTCTCGGCCTCTGGAACTGAAGACGTCTTCCCCTCTCAGCAAATTGAATTTCCTTCTGAGGCTTCTGCGCAATCTCCTCGAGAAATCTCAGCCCCTCTGCAAATGCACTCACTGGATCTGGAAATCTTCCTCCAGCCTCAGCGTCCTTTCCTCTCACTCACTGCTTCAATCTCTATCTCTCTCCAGCAACTGAATGTTGCTACTCTGGAAATCGATCTGCCAAGGAATAGAGCTGCTCAAGTGTATTCTCCATCACCACATCGATCTCTTCTTATAATCCACTGTTGGAGCACCAATGACCAAGATTAAAACTCAATCAATGGCTAGGATCATCTTTGGATCGTTTTGTGTGAGTTTCTAGACTATTCTCACCTTATCTCAATTAATACTGATTAATTAACCATATTCCCTAATTTTAGACTTCGGAAATATTTAAAAAATAGTTAATAATCTAATTGAGACACTTCTAGGTGGAATTTCTAGAAATAATTTTTGGGTTGTGGAGATCTCATGTATTCTAGTCTCTCCACAAAATTTCGTGGCTAGAACACATCCGATGCTACAAAAAAAAACTAACCCTCCCTCTTAGCGAGGAATGTGTTCTAGTGCTGCACACCCTGTCACAACACCCTGTCTTTGCATCATCTTCTGTCACACTATTGATCTCTGGCTACTGCTGCCCACAAATTACTGCACAACTCTGATATATGTTCTGTTGGCCAATATATGTGAGACAATATGATCCCATACTCCATCCAGGATCAACCGCTTTGCCCGTGCCATCTCCTTCCTATATTCCTTCAACTGATGTGCATCTTGAGGAATTGCCACTACATTATCTATGTAGGGTTTCAGGCCATATTCATCTAGAAAGGACATCCTAGCCTTCCAGATGACGTAGTTGGATGATCCGTCCAACCTGTCCTGGTCTTGAAGCCTTGCAGTGGCCATCTCTGATCAAGTCAAAAAGTCCCTCTTTCCCTCTACTTAGTTGATGCTCTGTGTTGATTTGGGTAGCATCGGATGTGCTCTAATTCTCAAATTTGGCAGGGAGACTTAGACACATGTATTCTAGAGAACTCATAAATCGTTTGTGAAAATTCCACTCAAAATGACTTTTATTAAAATAATTAATTATTTTTAAAGGAACCCTAAGTCTAAACTTAGGAAAATAAAATAATTAAAGGGTATAAATAAAACAGAGTGTGAATGTTCTAGAAAAGGCGGAGATCAAGTCAAAAGTTAATCTTAGCCGTTGATTAGAGATCTTATCTCGGTCGTTGAAGTTTCAATGAGAAGATTATAAGGACTTGAAGGGTCATTTGGAAAACACACCGAGATGGAGAAAGGATTAAGAGATTGAATTTATGAAGTGAGCAGTGCTCAGAGGAAAGATCGATATAAAGATTCTACGCAGAGAGGGGTAGTGATTCCGGTTGGAAAGTCTATTCCTGAGCTGAAGAATGCACAACAAAGAAGAAAGAAAGCAGTACCAGCAGAGGCAGCGTAGCAGCTACGCAGTGCCAGGGCAGAGCCACGCAGAGGCAGCGCTGCAACCTTGAGGAGGTCCGTTATTCAACTAAGGATCAGTCAGATCCAATGCCGGAGAGTCAGGGTGTGAGACTAGAAGGGGCCAGAGGGTCAGATCCAACCAACAGAAGAGCCAGAACACATAAGCCACGGAGAGTGATGTAGAGGCTTCCCAGAGACTGCGCAGAGGTTGTGGAGGGCTTGCCATCCGGGGTTTTGGCCAGTTGGGCTTCCAGTGCCAGTGTGTGAGGTAATCTCACCAGCTTTCCTGTCAGTTAGATTCTTTGTGAGGATAGCCAATAAGGCATCCAGTTTGTATTTAGAAAAATTACTGCATAATATATAAACCCTCAACTTCTGCACCGGTTTTCCTGCATTGGGTTTTTTCGGGGACATTGGTCCAAAAATGACGGTGTGAAATGTGTCTATGATTTTCTATTGCTCATATCTTGTTTCCGCACTTGTTTTTCTTCCGCAGTTTTATTTGTGAATGCTGTAGTGAATGGATTGCAATATTTGCTTGTAGAACACAGTAAATAATTTGTTAAGTAAATAACAGATAGAAGACTTTCCATCAGTTGTTGCAGTAGGATTTCAGGTAGTATGAATTTCCACATGGTATTAGAGCTTGTGTAGATCAGTGCAGGAGGAGCAAGAGAGAAGATCCAAGAGATCCAATGTTGCAGTAGAAACCGGGGATCAAAGAGCTACATAAGTAGCAGATCGATTTCCCAGTGAAGTGCGTAGTTGAAGCCAAGAATGCTAGATTAGCAAGGAAAATCTCTCTTTTAGTGAGCCAACAGAGAGGTAGGATTTTTCAAGTTTGCAGATTGCCAGAGGCAGAGGGAGCAGCGCAGCAGATCTGCGCAGATTAGTAGCTGGTGGGATGCAGTGTTCTGCATAGCAGTGATTGCTGGTGCAAAAAGCGTCATAAGAGAGATCTAGAGATACTTTGAGGGAGTTTTCTTCCTTAGGGAAGTCCTAGCCGGGGAATTTTATTTTTCGAGATATGAGCAACAGTATTGGGTGGCAAATCTACCATCTCCAGCAGGGAGTGCGTAGGCTTGGCTAGAGCTGCGCAGAGAAGAGAGAGGGAGCTAGTTCGACATCTTTTTTCAGTCGGCAGAGATGGCAGCAAGTGGACTGAGAGATCAATATCAGTTGGAGGGAGCCTCCAACTATGTGATATGGCAGGCAAGGATCAAATTCCCTGCTGGATGGGCACGATCTCAAACTCTTCATCAAAGGTGTGGTGGCTGTTCTAGTAGATGCAGATCCTCTGAAGGAATACAAGAAGAATATGGCTAAGGCAAAGCGCTTGATCCTCGATGAAGTGAGGGATCTTGTCGTGTGTCACATAGCTAGCAAAGCGAAAGCTAGAGAAATGTGGCAGGCCTTGGAGAAGCTATATCAAGGGTCTTCAAGCAGCAGACGATGTATCTGGAGGAGAAGATGTGGACTACCAGGATGCAGAAGGTGAGCGCATTGATCCGTTCCTGGTAAGACTTTAAGAGAACCGAGATCAGCTGGCAGCTGTGGGATCAGCTCCTCGGGCCACAAAGATGGTTAGATTGGCTCTCAACTCATTGTCCGAAGACTATCAGGTCTTTGAATAGAGCATCCTGGGCAGAGAGAATTTGTCAAACTGGGAGTCAATGTGGGCAGCTCTTCTGCAAGAAGAGATGAGGAGGGACTTACTGAAATGTCAACTTGAGGGCAACAACAACAGTGGGATGAAGACGACGGAGGAGGATAATGTGGCCCTTGCATCAAAGGGGCAACAGGAGCAGCGCAAGAGGAAGGACCTTTCCAAGATCAAATGCTTCCGATGTGGCGAGATGGGACATTATGCCACATAGTGTCCTCTCAAGAAGAGAGACAAAGAAGAGAAGCATGATCCGCAAGCCGCACCTGCTAGGATCGATGAGGAGGAGTTCACCATGATTGCCCATATATCTCTAGGAGGGAGGTGGGGTGATTTGGAGCTGTAGACCCAGAGAGCTACTGGCTGGGCAGGATCCTTAAGGAGTCCACCTCTCAGATCAATACCTTGCTACAGGAACCCAAATTAGATGTAACAGGATGGACGAGTGCCAGTTGGTGCAAAGGAGTGTAGAAGAGACAGTCTAGTTGTTAGCAACACCAGAGTCTGAGCAGCGCAGAGAAGAGTTGGTAGCAGTGCAGTGAGGCACAACTCAGAGTCAACAGCTTCAGAGGGTTGACACAGAGGCTAGCAACAGTCAGATCTTCAATACCGAGATGCATCATGCTGAACACTTGTTCAATTTTGGATGTTTTTTTGTTGCAATAAGCAACATCGTTCCAGTGCAGTGGTAGTTGGCAGTGGCAGGGCCAACAACAGCATGGATGCAAAATTTGAGAGGGAGTTGCAGTACGGATGCAGTGTTGACAGTGGTAGTGTCAGCAGTAGTACAAATGCAGCGTTTGTGCAGAGTGTGAAATTTTCAATCTTGAAATACTATTGCAGTGATGGATTTACTTCTCCTACTTACAATAAGTTATTTACAAAATTATTCAGTAAATTTTGAAATGAGCACTACTGTAGCAATCACTCATGTATATGCAGAGAACAGTGTGAAAAATCCTAAATCTAGATTCCTACTGCAACAAATCTGAATTACTTCTCCTATTTTGTCTCATAATTATTTCATTACAGTGAGATATTGAAGTAATTTTTGAAGTAATCTACACAAATAATACTGCGGAATAAATCTAAGTTCTGAAACAATCTGAACAATATACAATGAAAAACATCCACATTTGACATAGTTAATTTTGGACTAAGTCCTCGAAAAAACCCAACTTGGGAAAACTGGTGCAACAGATCTGAGGGTTTTATATTATGAAGTAGCAGAATCTTGAGTACAACTAGGGTGCCAATATATGGCAAACCCTTCGGATAAATCTAGACAACAAATATACTTGTGAGATATACCTCACTCTGCAAGTCCCCAGTTGATCTAAACAGCGTTGGTGAAGCCCCTCTCTACCTCTACGTGAGTGCCTATGCTAGAACTGTGTAAGCTTGCGTGGGCAAGCCTTAGAAACTGCATCACCTCTCTCTACCACTGATCTAGCTGATCTAAGACTGGATTTTGGCCCTCTTGGCTCAGAAACCCTAGCCTCTAGCAATCTCCAGAGTGACGCCAAGAGACACTGCGCTGCTTCTGCGTGATTTCTTGCAGGGACTGCATTACCCCTTCAGAAAACTGCGCTGTCTCTCTTTGCGTAAGTGCTGCCTCTCTCTGAAATGCACTCCTGGTCCTCCTGACCAGTCTCTGCTTCTGCCCCTCTCTGGATTTGATCACTGAATCACAATCACTTAGCAAACCCTTCCCTAGTGATTCGATTATGATCAAAAGCTGTGTCTCCTCACACAAGCTCGAAAATGCCAAATGCTCAATGTCCTTAATGTCTTTTCCATAGGCCCCTCACCCTCCTTATATTCTTCTGTTGACCCTTCAACGACCAAGATTAAAACATAATCAAGGGCTAAGATCAACTTGGAGGTGATCCATGACTTTATCCTGAAGATTCTCACTTAGTTTAATTAATACCCTTTAATTAATCGATTTCCCTAAGTTTAGACTTAGGAAAACATTAAAAAATGATTAATTAATTTAATTAAACCATCCCTAAGTGGAATTTTCCAAAACCATTTCTGGGTTTTATGGAATACATGCGTCCTAGCCTATATACAAAGTTACAAGGCTAGAGCACATTCGATGCTACCATAAATCAACAAACAGAACAGTAGAAAATACAAGAATAAGAATCAATCACAGACACAATTATTTTTGGACAATTGTCCCCGAAAAAACCCAATGTGGGAAAACTGGTGCAACAGATGAGGGTTTATATTATTCTTCAACAGTGAAATCTTTACAAGGAAAGTTTGACAGAAACAATTGAGAAGACTTCTTGAGATACACCTCTAAGAGAATTCTTCTTCAGTACCCAGAAGAATTTCTGACACCTCAGGGAGTCACCAGCCCTCCCTGCGTCACTCTGCGTCTCTCCTGCGTGGCCCTCTGTGCAGAGCCAACGTAGCCTGCGTCACCACTGCGTGAGGCTACTGCGCTGCTCTTGCGTGCTTCTTCTCTGATCTTCTGCTACCTCGTTCCCTCGAACCCCATCACTGCTACAACCCTCTGCTTCCTTCAACCTACAAAGCTCCCTTTGAAATCGAATTCTATTCCTTTAGAATCGACTTCCCTCGGGTTACTGAACACTTTCTCGGCTTTCTTTCCAAATGACCCTCAAGCCTTCTTTTATAATCTTCTCATTGATGAATCAACGGCTCAGATTAGAAGTCTAATCAATGGCGAAGATTAAAACTTGACTTGATCTTCGTTCTCTAGAAGATTCACACTCTGTTTTATTAATACCCATTAATTATTTAATTTCCCTAAGTTTAGACTTAGGTTCTCCATAAAAATAATTAATTATTTTAATAAAACATGAACTGAGTGGAATTTCCACAAACAATTTTTGGGTTCTTTGGAATATTGGTGTTCGGGCCTCCTCACCAATTTTGAGACTTAGATCACTTTCCGACGCTACAAATATCAACACTCCTTCTTAGCGAGGAAAGTGTTCTAGCAATATGCCTGCTGCATATTGCTCAGACGCTGAAGCATTCTCTGCACTGCTGATGCCTAGCTGTTGCGCTGCTGCCTTCTGTAGTGCTGCCCATGACACTACCACTGCCACTGCCTCATTTGTACTGCAGCTCCCTCGTAATTCTACATCAATCCATTTCTGCTATTGAAATGGATTCTTGATCATCCCCATCCGCTCTCTGAAGTAGACAAACTTTGTCTTTCTCAGAGCCTTAGTAAGGATGTCTGCCACCTGCTCTCCTGTCGGAGTGTACTGTAATTGTACAACTCCCCGCTGGACACAGTGTGTGATGAAATGACACCTGATGTCAATGTGCTTCGACCGATCATGGAACACAGGATTTTCAGAGAGCTTGATGCAACTCTGATTATCACATAGAATGCTGATCGCTTCCAACTTTTCCTTGAGTAGGTTCACAAACAACTTCCTAAGCCATATGGCCTCGCACAAAGCAGTGCTTGCAGCCATATATTCCGCCTCAGCTGAGCTCAGAGCCAAAAACTTCTGTTACCTACTGCACCAGGATGTCTTTCCTGATCCGACATTGAAACAATACCCACTAGTACTTTTCCGAGCTACTGGGCTCCCAGCCCAATCTGCGTCAGTGAACCCACTCAATCTGATGTCATCGCCTTGGGTTTATCTCAATCCAAGTTCGACTGTTCCCTGTAAATATCTGAGAACATGCTTGGCTGCTGCCCAATGTGCCCTCCTTGGTTCTACCATGAACTGACTAAAGGTGTTGACAACATAACAGATGACTGGCCTAGTGTTGACTTGATACATCAAAGATCCTATGAGCTGCCTATACAAGGTAGGATCAACCTCATCATCTTCGGACATATCAATTTTCTTCTAGTTGGTAATCATTGGAGTAGCCATGGGTCTACAATCCTCTATCTGAAACCTTTTCATAATTTTTGTAGTATATCTTCTTTGACCAAGGAAGATCTCACCCTTCTGCTGCCAAACTTCCAACCCTGGAAAATAATGCATCGGCCCTAGATCTTTCTTGTCGAATTCTGTAGCTAAATTCTCCTTGCAGTCCTTGATGAGCCTAGATGATCCTGTCAGAAATAGATCATCTACGTACAACACCAGTATCAGAGGCTCATCCCCTACTCTCAGATAATAGAGATTGGGATCTGCGTCACTCTTGACAATCCCATATTTTGCAAGTAGCTGTCAATTCGACCATACAAAGCTCTAGGAGCTTGCTTCAGTCCATAGAAAGCCATCTTGAGCCTGAACACATGAGTTTTCTGCTCATGCGTCTCAAAGCCCTCTGGTTGTTCAATATATACTTCTTCTTCTATCACCCCGTTCAAGGATGCAGTCTTGACGTCCACTTGGTGAATCTCCCATCCCATTTGTGCAGAAAGCGATATCACGGATTTGATAGAAGTATATCGGGCTATTGGGGTGCAGGTCTCTTCATAGTCTATCCCTTCCTTCTGAGCGTACCCCTTAGCCACAAACCTGGCTTTAAATTTCTCGACGTGCCATCTGCAGCACATTTGATCTTGTAGATCCATCTCAAACCCACAATTGATCTGTCCTGAGGCCTAGGAACCACTTCTCAGACATCATTTGTCATGATGGAGTTGTATTCTTCCACCATCGCATCTACCCACACCTGATGCTGAGTTGCCTCCTGAAAACTAGAGGGTTCCCCAACCTGGGCTACCAAGTCTTGGTACCTGTCAGGTTGCCTGTGCTGCCTCTTCTCATTTCTGGGGGCTCCGACAAACTCCTCTGCGTTCCTCAAAATGTGTCGTAATTCCCTACTCGTCCTACCACTAGTAGTGGGTGGATCTACCTGCTCTCCTTCTTGCAACACTTCGAGAGATGTATCCCTTGGATCCTCGTACCTAGGAGAAGCACTCATGTTACCCTCCGCAGGTCGTAGCGGTTGGACCAACGAATCCTCCTCAGATTGCGTAGCAGAAGGCATCTCCCGGGATTTCCTGAAGGCCCTATCCTCCATGAACTTCACATCCCGCTGTACTACAATCTTCTTGCTCTCAGGAATGTAGATGCGGTAATCCTTTGCATTCCGCTGTATCCCACCAGATATCCCTTTTCTGCACCCTTATCTAGTTACTTCCTCTTCTCTTCGGGTACATGTCAATATGTCGCACTGCCAAAGATTCAAAAGTGGCTCACCTCTTGCTTCCTGCCAATGAAGACACTTTCTGGAGTTATCTTACCCAATGCACTGTGAGGAATCCTGTTCTGTACATAGACAACTGTATTACAAGCTTCAACCCACAGGAATTTGGGCATGTCTCGATCATACAACATTGCCCTTGTAGCCTCAACAATAGTTCTATTCTTTCTCTCTGCAATTCCGTTCTGCTCTGGATTATACAAAGCAGTCCACTCTCTTCTAATGCCTTCCCTTGCACAGAACTCTGTGAAGTTTTTATTGATGTATTCTCCTCCATTGTCTGATCACAATGTTTTTATCCACTTTCCTCTCAGATTCTCCACCAGAGCTTTAAACTCCCTGAATCGATCAAAGACTTTGTCCTTGGTCTTTGGAAAGTAGATCCAAGTCTTCCTGGAATGGTCATCAATAAAGGTGACGAAATATTCAAAACCACTAAGAGCTCTAGTGGACATTGGTCCGTAGATGTCCGAGTGTATTAAGCCCAACACACTCTTAGCCCTATTGCTGCTTCTATGGTACGCTGCCTTGGCATACTTCCCCAATACACACCCTTTGCAGACATTGTCTCACTTGGTGCTCAGTTCTGGAACTCCCGTGATAGTCTTCTTGAGAATTCTTAACGCCCCATGGTGTAAGTGCTCCATTCTCCTGTGCCATAGTTCATTCAAATCCTTCTCATCAATGCTACTTATCAGCGCCATTGGGGATTCGAGTTGTAACTTGTTGAGTTTATTACTCCTGACTCCGATTTGTGCCTTCTTCTTCCAACTCGGGTGTTTAACATATACTCTTTTGCCGATGAAGTAAACATCATAACCTTTGTTTTGAAGCCAGGCACATGCAGCACATTGGTGGCTCGAAGCTTATTATCAGATTCTGTTTGAAACACTATGGTACCTCTTCCAACAGGGGTACATTTCCCCTTATTGCCCATCGTAATTTTAAAATTCATTTGTTCTTCTTGGTAGCTTGAGAAACATTCTCGTACTCCCTGTTAATCAAGGTTGTCATTGATGTCAATATGGCATTGTTGAAGATGTCAAATACTCTTGTGATGCATGATGTTGCCGTTACACTATGAAGATGATGCATATTCCCTAAAGCCTTAGTTTCAAGATGCCCTTGTCTAATGCCCATGGAACTCTATGAATAATTCATATGTATAAACAAACCCTTTCCAAGCTACCCGTAACTCCTTGAGAAAAACCCAAATTCCATGATGTCCTAACCCTAACCCTAGTAAAACCCTAATCCTGAATCTCTAGGATTGTCTAAATGCACAGAGAAGCACGTATAACTCTAAACCTTAAATACCTAAAGCTCTAAAAACATACACCAACTTCATAGATTATAAATCCTAGAAATACATATAAGATAATAAAAAGCAATAGAAAATTATAAATGAAAAAGGAATGAACGCTTCACCAAACCACTGTAATCCACACGTAATTACTCTCATCGTAATTGGGCATTATTGAATAAACCTTGCATAATTTTTTTTCCAAAGTGATACATTGATGGAAAAATATACGCTAAACTGAACGGCTCCACTGTACAAGTCGGCTTTAACCTTTTTGACATCGGATGACCATATGACGACCATACTTTATATAAATACGGCTTGGTTTCTATTATTCTATCATCGAAGTGGAGAAATGCAGTAATAGAAATAAAAGGGAAGACGCAAGTCAACGAATTCACAACTCGTGAACCAAAGAAGAATAAAACAACGTTTGATATTTTTCGCTCGACTGTTACGCATCATCTGAAATACATAGTAGAACCAGGCAGAGTCTTTTCGAACCACGTGAACTTGGGTTTGAGGCAGTGTGAATCGTTTTTTTGAACGGTATTTCAGTTCTGGAGCAGCGTTCTAAATTTTGAGCAGCGTTATAAATTTTGGAGTAGTGTTTAATATTTGGAACGGTATTTCAGTTCTGGAGCAGCATTCTAAATTCTGAGCAGCGTTATAAATTTTGGAGCAGCGTTATAAATTCTTGAGCAGCGTTTAATATTTCGACTGGTATTTCAGTTCTGGAGCAGTGTTCTAAATTCTAGAGCAGCATTTAAATTTTGGAACCATCAATCCTCCCTCTGCGCAAACCTGGCTCGATGCAGTTGTAGCTTAGACCTGGAGACTTGTAAAAGATATCAAACCTGTAACATGGAACTGATGTAATCCTTGGACCTATTCTATACTTGGAGTTAGCACCTGCAATGCATTAAGGACAATCTTTCAGAAATGGAATAATTATGTTGGCATCATCAAGTTTTACTATGGCTATCTAATGAAGACATATGCAGTCAGTGGTGGAGGACTAAAGATTGAGAACCTTGGACAAAAGAATATTGAACTTTGAAGACTTGTGTTGATCCTTGAAGACATTTGGTGGTTTGACAGTGAAGTATGAAACAATGAAGAATTATGATGTTCAAGTAAGTACTATCCACATTATTTACTAAAAGAAGATAAAACAGGATTGGTGTCCTTGGAGTAGGAGCTCCTAAACACAAGGTTGGTGCCTTGAGAAGATAGGGTCGAAGCCCTAGAGGTCGGAGCCTCATCAAAGTCCAAGTCGGTGCTTGGCAACAGGTTGGTGCCTGATTCATTGAAGGGTTGGTGCCCTCACACATCTATTGTACTCAATTATTTTGAAAAGGGACTGAAGTTCTTATTAATCCTTAATAATATCATTATTATACACCTCTTTGTTTTTTTAATTGTGAAGAATCTAATTGGCAAAAATGAACAATTGAAAAGAAATACTGATTCACCCCCCTCTTAGTATTTCCAACAATTGGTATCAGAGCTAGCTTCTTCAATATCAACCTAACAGCTGGAAGAAGGATTCTTAGGCACAATGAAGAACATGGAAGCAATAGGGAAACTACCTATCTTTGATGGAACAAATTTTGGTTTTTGGAAAAAGAGGATGTCCTACTATCTATTGTCTCTTGGTCCTGAAGTATGTCACTTTGTTCTGGATGGGTACAAAGTTCCCGCCAATCTTCCAACTGATCAAGATGAAAGAAGAGCCTAGATTGCTAATGCCAAAGCTTTAAATTCCATCACTAGTGGAATTACCGAATTTATGAAAGTCATGAATTGTGACTCAGCCAAAGAAGTATGGGATAAGTTGGTTTCTCTATATGATGGGGACTCCAAAGTCAAGAAGGCAAAGCTTCAAACCTATAGAAGACAATTCGAGAGTCTGAAAATGGATGATGAAGAAGATCTTGCATCATATTTCCTCCGAGTAGCTAAAGTGGTTAACTCTCTTAGAGGACTAGGAGAAAATATTGAAAAAAGCACCATTGTTCAAAAAATCCTGAGTTCACTTCCTGACAGATTTGACTCCAAAGTAAGTGCCATAGAAGAAATGAAGGATCTAGATACTCTCAAGATGGATGAACTCCATGGAATTCTCATTGCCTATGAGATGAGGAAAGGGAGTCCAAATTTTAAAGAAGCAACCTTCAAAGCCTCCAGATCTACAAAAGAAGGAAAAGGATGGAATTGCAACAACGATGAATTTGATACTGAAAACGAATTAGCTCAATTTGTACGAAGACTAAAAAGGGGACCTAAGCTAAAAGGTCAGTACCCTCTTATTTGTTTCAATTGTGGAAGAATAGGTCATTACACTGCAAAATGTCCTCATAAACATGATAGTGATGATGAAAAGGACTCTAAAAGGATGATGTACAAAAAGAAAGGGTTTAATAAGAAGAACTTCTTCTCCAAACAAGATGAGTCCGATGAAGATGAATTTGTATTCATAAAAAAGAAATCAACCAGAATTATGCGTCATCACAAAGAAAGAGATGATGAATCAGATGAGGAAAGTAATTATGTTGAAAGCAAATAAACGTTATTCATGGCATTTACAAATGATGATGACTCAGAACTGGAAGATGAAAGAAACATGGATAGTTTGCTGATGAATGCCATTGAAGAAAATGAGAATCTACAAAAGAAGATAATTTCTCTCAAAATAGAAAGAGAGGAAGCAAAAAGAAGGGAAGACTTCTTGAACATTAAGCTAAAAGAGAAGGATGATATCTGTGAAAAACGTGAAGCTAAAATAGTATCTCTAAGAAAGGAATTAGAGCAAGTCAAAAGGAGTTGGCAAAGCTCTCTAGCTCTTGACAACATTTTTAATACTCAAAAACCTCAACACGACAAGTCTGGAATTGGTTTCAAAGGAGAATCATCAAGTACAAAGAATAATGCCAGAAGTTATGCTGATGTACTCTCTTTCCATCCAAAAGAAGAAAAGTCATCTCCTCAAGAACAAAGTCCCATCTCAAAACCAAGAATTGAAGAAAGAGCAACTCCAAGGAAGAATGTTGGTTCAAGCTATGGATACTACAACAGGTATCAAACTATTTTTCTTGGGCATTGTTACTATTGTAAAAACTTTGGGCTTCAAGCTAAACATTGCAAGGCTCATAAGAATGAAGCACCAAGATTGAATAATCAAACAAACCAACTACATGGTCCTAAAGAGCAAGGACAAATCAAAACTTACAATTCCTTTGATCCCTTGGCTAAGTTTGATCTGTCTTGCTAATTATGTGATAATTATGATCATAATGAACAAAATTGTCCTCTCAAAAGGGAGAAAGCTAAAAACGTAAATCTCAAAACTGATAAATGTGGCCTAGCTCTATGTGCTCAGAGTGAAGAAAATCATTGGTTCGTGGATAGTGGATGCTCAAGACATATGACAGGTGACCAAAAGAAGTTTATCTCATTGAACAAGAAAAATGGAAATGTATCCTTTGGAAGTGGATCCGCTAAAATCACTGGAAAAGGAACTGCTACCCTTGTTAATGGACTAGGAAAGGCTCAAAATACCTTGCTAGTAGAAGGGCTCAAACACAATCTCGTAAGTGTTAGCCAGATTTGTGACCAAGGACATAATGTTGCCTTTAGTACAAAAAACTGTGAAATAAGAGACTCATCCTCGGGAGAACTTGTGGCAAAAGGAGTAAGAACACCAGATAATGTTTACATGCTTAGTAGAATCCAAGAAGATAAATGTTACTTAAGTCAAAGAGATGAAAGTTGGTTATGGCACAAGCGATTGGGGCATACAAGTTTTGATAACCTAGTCAACATCAGCAAAATTAATGCAGTAAGGGATATTCCAAAAATGTGCAAACCAAATCAAGTTGTATGTGGCCCATGCCAACATGGAAAGCAAACCAGAACTAGCCACAAAACTAAGGAGTTCTCAACAACAAAACCTTTGGAAATCATTCATGCAGATTTGTGAGGGCCAACTAGAACTCCAGCTCTTCAAGGTGAAAGGTACTTTGCTCTATTTGTTGATGACTATACTAGAATGATGTGGATATATTTCATAAAATATAAATCCGAAGCATTTGAATGTTTTAAGAATCTTAAGGCTCTCATTGAGAATGAGAAAGATTCTAAGATTAAATGTCTTAGAACGGATAGAGGAGGAGAATTCACCTCAAAAGAGTTTGATGAATTCTGTAAAGAGCATGGAATCGAAAGAGAACTCTCTACTGTTAGGACACCCCAGCAAAATGGAGTAGTTGAAAGAAGGAATCGAACCATTCAAGAAATGGCAAGGATAATGCTACTAGCCGCTGATTTGCAACCAAAATTTTGGAGAGAAGCAGTTGGCACCGCAGTTTATACCTTAAATCGAACTCAACTAAGACCAAATAATGAAAAGACTCCCTATGAATTATGGAAAGGAAGACCTGCTTCAATAAAATATTTCAGGGTTTTTGGAAGCAAATGTTTCATAAAAATAAATGATGACTCACCAGGTTAATTTGATTCAAGAGTTGACGAAGGAATATTTCTTGGATACTCCACTAGGAGCAAAGCTTACAAATGTTACAACTATCGTCTACGAATAATAGTGGAAAGCATTATGTGAAGATTGATGAAGGCCTTCCAGAAAAAGGAATTGAAGATCATGAAGTTGAGCCTTTCTTTGAACAAAGTGAAGATGAAGAACCTGAAAAAGAACAGGAGAATGAAGAACCTCAAAGTGAACCTCAAAATGAATCTTCACAAACTCCCTCCAAGATCAAGTTTGTTCAATGATATCATCCGGAAGAACAGGTCATCGGAAATATGTTGAATCTCTAATTAAACTGAGAGGGGGGGGGGGGTGAATCAGTTTAATACATTCCTGATCTTTTAAACTTTTCAATAAACTTATTTACACCTTCATTTCAAACTCTATTTGATGTGAGAGTAATCTTAGAATGTAATCTGAAAGTATTAGTTTAATAGAGCAGTAGACTTAATTTGAGAGCAGCAAGTATTAAGCAAATGATACATATCAGATCAATACATAAATATCATGCACAGAGACACCAGATATAAGTGGAAACCCATAAAGGGAGAAAACCACATCTTATTATTGTTGTGATGCAAAGGCAAGCTCCAACTCCCTCTCACCGCTGTTTTTCTGCAGGCACCAACCTACAGGAGGCTCCTACCTCAATTCTGCAAGCCACAACTTGCAAGGAAGCACCAACTCCCTTCAGTTTTCTGCAGGCACCAACCTACAGGAGGCTCCAACCTCAGTCAGCTACAACTGACGACTATCAAGATGCAACTTGATAGGGAAGCTCCAACTTCCTCAATTTATCAAACTGAAATTTTGCTGACTTACCTTAGATATCAGCCCTGTTCTGTAGCTTCTCCTTCTGTTCCACTTTTCTTAATCTTCTCTGTCTTACTCTTCTATATTCTGCCTTCTCTCGATTTACTCTCACTTCTCTCTCTTGAATATCGAGATGATATTATTTATAGATTTCTTCACATGACTGTTTGTATTCTGCTTGGAATTCGAAATGGAAAGTCATGCCTCTTTGCCTTCTGCCTTCTCACTCCTTTTATCAGCTTACTCAGAAATTATAACTGTAGGTGTCAATTTTAACATTACAGTGGGAGTTTGTTTTCTCTCGGAGACTTGCTAATGCATCACAAACAATAAAAATTTAAATAAAACATTTACATTCAAATTTAAATGAGAACTCCAGCTCAACTCATTTAGTCTTTTGAATTGGTACGCATTTGTCTTTTCTTTGGCTGTCTTTGTCTTTTCTGTGACTGTGTTTTATCTTCTTTCGGATCCGTTTGCTCTTCTGTCCTCTGCTGTGGTGTAACTGCTGCATATGTGTAAATGTGCCTTTTATATCCGCTGACTGTAAATCTGGAGGAATTCCAATCCCTTTTATGCCATTAGTGTCTTGTTGATGTGGCAGGTTCCGCAGGCCGGAACATACATATATTACAATTGTATTACATTAATAATCGCCCTCCCGTTAAGCTGAGGCCCGTGGGTCTACAGACCACGCGGCATGTTTTAATACAACCGCAACCATGTTTTATATATCTCACAACAATTATTTTATATAAACAATCGCCCTCCACCTTAAGCCGAGGCCCGTGGGTCCACAGACCACGCGGCACTTTTCAATACAATCGCAACAACTTTTTATATATATATATATATTTATATATAACAGCGCCTTCACAAATTTCCGTTTGCGATTAGAACTGGAATTCAAACACTTGTTAATCATAGTTAATAAGCTCATCGGGTCCGGGCTTCAATCAAATGCAATCGGGGCGCATAATAGAAAAGTTCCGATTGCGATCAGAACACGGATGCGATTTGCATATATCAACTCCCGCTTATAACTGGATCGGGTCCGCCACTTCAATCGCAGCGTTTTACAAAGTCATGCGATCAATCGTAGAGTTCCGATTGCGATTGAGATTCCGGATGCGATTTGCATATATCAACTCCCGCTTATAACACGATCGGGTCCGCCATTGCAATCGCAATCGCAACTTTCTGTTGCGATGTTCCGCTGCCCTTGCGATCTCCGATTGCGATTGGGTGAGGGTCCCACTTTATATTACTTCCTTTCCATTGATCATAACACGCTCCACTTAAATATATATCAATGTATATGCCTTGGACCATTGCAGAATATGAAATGCGTGACATTTATATGTATTGTGATGGATATTATATATATATATATATATATATATATATATATATGTGTCCGCCAGCGGGTTAGGCGATTCCCGGAATAATGTTTATGAATTATGTTAAATCTATAACGCCGGTTGGAGTGTGCGATTCCCGGAATTTGGTTTTGCATTATATGCGTAACGCCCGGCTTGGGGTATGATTCTCGGAATTATATATCTGTCCTCCGGGTTGGGCGATTCTCGGAATTATAACAGCTCTACCTCTGCCTTTGTCTCTGCTTCTCCTCTCGCTTTGCCTCTGCTTCTGCTGCAGTGATAACGACTCTGCCTCTGTTATATTCGCTTCCTCTGCCTTCATTTGCTACTTCCATTGTTTTCACTGCTTCCTTTTTCTGTCTTTGTTTCAGCGCTGCCTCCTTTGCCTGTCTGTGATTCAGTGCTACCTCCTTTTTCTTATTTTTGCTGCTTCTGCTACTCAACCTCTGCCTCTGCCTTTGTTGTACCTCTGTTCTTTGCCTATCTCTGCATCTGCTGCCTTCTTTGCACTACATTTCTTAAGTTCAACTCTTTTGTACATTACGTTGCCTCTGCTTCTATTCACTGTCTCTGCTTTGTCTGCTGCCTCAATTCCTTATCTCTCTTGCTTCTTTTGCTGCCTTGCTACTTCTTCTTATGCTTTCTCTGCTCCTTGGTTGATGTTTCAAGTGCTCCTCCTTTGTCATCTCCTTTGCCTTATTGCTAGTTCAGGTGCTGCTCCTTTGTGCTTCTTTGCCATCAATGACAATATTTCCAACAAAATATAGATGAAGGAATCCAAACTCGAAGAAGGATGACAAGCACCCCTAGAAAAGATGATGTGGCTCTATTATCTTTAATAGAACCTGTAATTTTTTCTCAAGCAAGCAAAGATCCTTATTGTATAAAGGCCATGGAAGAAGAAATGTCTCAAATCGAAAAAAAATGAGACTTGGGAACTGGTCCCTTGCCCAAAGATAAAAATATAATTGGAACAAAATGGGTATTAAAAAACAAGATGAATGAAGATGGGCAAATCATCAGAAATAAAGCCAGATTTGTCTGCAAAGGATACTCGCAAATCGAAGGAATTGACTTCGAAGAAACCTTTGCACCAGTAGCTCGAATGTGAGCCATAAGAATGTTTTTAGCATTTACTTGCTCAAAAGGATTCAAGGTTTATCAAATGGATGTAAAATCAACATTCCTGAATGGAGATCTCAAGGAAGAAGTTGACATGGAGCAACCAGAAGGATTTGATCTTGCTGAAGGAAAAGACTTTGTATGAAAACTAAAAAAGGCCTTGTATGGATTAAAACAAGCCCCTAGAGCATGGTATGCAAAGTTGGATCACTATTTGCAACAAGAGGGTTTCAAAAAGGGAGTGGCAGGTAGCAATCTCTATATGAAGATGGACAAGGAAAAACTTCTGATCACTCTTGTTTACATTGATGATCTAATCTTTGCTAGCAATGATGAAGAAATAAGCCATGAATTTGCTCTAAATATGTCCAAAAAATTCGAGATATCAATGATTGGTGAGTTTTCTTACTTTCTTGGGCTACAAATATCTCAAACCTTTGCAGGCATGTTTATATTTCAAGCAAAATATCTTAAAGACATGCTCAAAAGATATGGGATGGAAGATTGTGCACCTATGAGCACACCGATGACCACAGATTGTAAATTAAGCAAAATATGATGATACCCCTCTCATAGATGCAACTCTTTACAGGGCAATAATTGGAGCTCTCCTATACTTAACTGCTACAAGACCAAATATTATGCAAGCAGTAGGAATGGTAGCAAGATTTCAGTCATGTCCTAAACAATCCGATATAGCAGCTGTGAAGAGAATTCTTAGATATTTGAAAGGAACGACTGATTTCGGTCTTTAGTATCCTAAGAGTTCAACACTTATTGTGACAACTTACTCTGATACTGATTGGGCCGGAAGCGTGGATGATCGAAAAAGTACCAGTGGAAATGCATTCTTTATGGGAGATTGTCTTGTATCTTGGCTCAACAAAAAGCAATCATCTATATCTCTTTCTACAGCTGAAGCTGAATATATAGCAGCTATTGATTGTTGTACACTAATTCTATGGATGAAGGAAGCCCTGAAGGATGTCAACATAGAAACTAAGCAACCAATTACAATTTTTTGTGACAATACTAGTGCCATTAGTCTGTCAAAGAATCTGGTGATGCACTCAAGGACCAAACATATTCTAATCAAATACCACTTTCTCCGTGAACAAGTTGCTGAACATAATATCAGGTTGGAATATGTCAATACAAAAGAGCAAATTGTAGATATCTTTACAAAACCCCTTCCACGAGAAGCATTTGAGTATCTTAGCCAAAAGATGGGGGTCATTGCTCTTGTATCACATTAAATCAAGCAACATGACAGGGGTACAATATGTTAGGGGGAGCACATGGGCACCCCATTGCCATTGATATCAAAGGGGGAGAGAATGTTGGAAGGGCAACAATATTGCCATCAATGACAAAGGGGGAGATTGTTAATCAAGGTTGTCATTGATGTCAATATGGCATTGTTGAAGATGTCAAATACTCTTGTGATGCATGATGTTGCCGTTACACTATGAAGATGATGCATATTCCCTAAAGCCTTAGTTTCAAGATGCCCTTGTCTAATGCCCATGGAACTCTAAGAATAATTCATATGTATAAAGCAAACCATTTCCAAGCTAACCCTAACTCCTTGAGAAAAACCCAAATTCCATGATGTCCTAACCCTAACCCTAGTAAAACTCTAATCCTGAATCTCTAGGATTGTCTAAATGCACATAGAAGCACGTATAACTCTAAACCTAAGTCACCTGATACGGGGATACGGGGATATGAGGATTTGAGGAATCGGACTCGGGTACGGTGACCCCCGGAACAAGATACTTCTGGGATACGATACATTATATATTATTTTATTAAAAAATATATATATTTTAAAATATATATATATATATATATATTATATATTAATATATTAAAAATTAGATATTTTTTACACATTAAAAATTTCAAACATAGATTTAAGATCTTAGATACTCATACATCATACATTGATACATCATACAATTGTCAAATTTACTCAGAAAGACAAGATAGTAAGATACTGTAGTTTTCTCATTAATTCATTAGAATCAAAATGTGTTACATAAGTACACTGCCAATGGCAAATAGAAATAGATCAGTCACTGTAAGTTCAAATCAGACCTCTGTAGCTTGTATCAGTTCACAAAATTGCTCACAATTCAACACCAAATGCTAAGGAGATAAACCAACGATCACGACTCAAGTTTAGTGCCAAAAGCAATGTGAAAATACCACTATAGTGCCATTGTACAGTGATATCAGACCTCTGCAATAACAATGTCAATCTGCTAACAGCAAAATCAAGTCACCCAAATATGCAAAAAATGATAGCCAAACACTTGTGATTAATATTGAAATTATTATGAGTCAAATTAGAATGCTTTTAGGCTTAGATTAGATGTTAATCTTATGTTTAGGGTCTGCAATATGTTTGACTTCAGGTCTCATATGTATTCTGGAGTGTAAAAACTCTGGTAAAACTTGATAAATATATATTATTAATGATGAAAGATGAGATGTTTACAATGAGGGATTGCCTAGGCTTTAAATAGCCTCAAGGTGTCCCTTGGCGAAGAGGCATGATCTTTGATCATGCCCTTTCAATTAATAAAACCTAATATAACTATATCTAACTAATAATTAATAAAATATTCATAACATTGCCCCTCTCTTAAAGATGCTTTGTCCTCAAAGCCATATGTAATCGATGGACAACGTTTGACGAATGTCTGGTTTCCGCAAGCGGCGAGCTCGTGCTTCCCATATTTTAAAAAGGCCATGGAGCATATTCTCGAGTTCAGTCTGTTGTTGATCTGGATAGTGAAAATATCTGATATCGACAGGGTCGGATCCTGTCTTGATTTCTGGAGACTCTTCATGGCTCCCTTTTGAAGGTAACATTTCTAACTGCTGACATTGTACTGTAGATACGACTTGATTTCCTGGGGCTTTGAATCCATACAACTTGTATTTCTGCCCTTTCCACTTAAAACTTATAAACTGCTTCTGATGGTTGGCAGAATAAGTACCTAGAGTTCGTAGCCATTGAATTCCTAAGACCACATCTACTCCTCGTAATGGAACGGTGTAGAACGGAGATTCTAAATGAAAGTCTTTAATCTGCAATTTGACTTTATGGCATTTTCCTACTTGTTCAATCTTCTTACCGTCGGCCACCATTACCTTCATATTAGGCATGGAAAAAGTAAAGAGGTTGAGTCTTTTGGCCATGGTGGAATCTAGAAAATTGTGCGTGCTGCCTGTGTCTATTAGAACCATTACATTGTTGTTCTTAATATGTCCTCTTAACCTTAGGGTTTGAGGTTGTAATATGCCTGTCATCGCTGATAAGGACACTTGCGGAATAGTTTCGCCCTCCACTTCTGGAGAGAACTCTAAATTGTCTTCTAATCCTTCTATACACGAATCAGTACTGTTAGTGTCGTTAGTTGCTTCACAACTGTATAGATTTTTTGCTTTTCCATTAGCACATATGTGCTTAGGGTCCCAGTTTTCACCGCAACGTTTGCACTTGCCCTCTCGTATTCTTTGTTTTTCTAGACTAGGATTTTCGTCTTCACGAGGATGGACAGGGACATATGTTGTGTCAACTACATTTTCAGATTGAGGAAACCGTCGTCTCGAATATACTTTTTCTGGTTTTGATAATCTTTCCAATTTCTTTTCAGCAGCTTTTGCTTTTTGCCTTGCTACTTCTACAGACATGATTTCATGTAGTTCTAGTTCTTCTTGAATGTGGACTTTAAGTCTCGAGATGTAAAACTGGATTAGACGAGATTCCGACAATCCGGGTACTCGTGTTGCCAAAGTCTCCCATTCTCGCGTGTACTCATCCACATCTCCTTTTTGGCGTAATTTGATAAACGTTGAAAATAATTTTTCTTCTTTTATGCCTTGAAATCTTTTGAAGAACGCATCCTTAAATTTCCTCCAACTGATAGCAAGCGTCGTCTTTTTCCACCACATATACCAATTATATGCTTCTCCTTCCATTTTCATGGAAGCATGTTTAATTTTTTCATCATCACTAGTAATGTCATAAATTTCAAAATATTCTTCTGCCTTATTAAGCCATGCAACGCTATTCTTTTCATTACCATCAAATTTGGGTAGGTCGATCTTAGCTTTGCGTTGATATGCTAATGGTGGAACAAGAAGGGGATATTGATTAGCGAATGCATTCCAGAGTTGCTTGTTTTGAAAATCTGCATTATTATCTTCTTGATGATGTGGAGAATCAGTCTTTCCCTGATGATCTTCCGAGTTCCCTGAATCTGCGGAACTGTTTTGTTGATTTGGTTCCTTGTTAGGAGATGTTGGGGATTGTGTCTGACTCAACTTATCTATTTTATCATTTAGCTTGTTGAAGAGTTCTGTCATATTGTTCATTGCTTCGTTCTGCTTGTTCATTGCTTCTGTGGTCTCATGATGATTTAGCCACATTTGTCTTTCTATGCGATTTGTCGTATCATGAATCTTTTTGATGTCGTTGGAATGCCCTGCAACTGTACCTTCCAGATCGACTAATCGCCTTCCAAATTCTTCGGAGTTATTATTAATTTGTTTCTCAAGATCTCCCAATTTCTTTTGGAATTCCGCCATCGACATTGACGACGACATCGAGCGTGTATGAGGTGGGGAATACCTTTCTGCCAGTTTCTCCTCTTTTTCTTTTTAAAATTAATTAATTAATATTTAATTAATTAATTAATTTTATTTTTTATTTTTTTATTTTTGGATTAATTAATTAATTAATATTTAATTAATTAATTAACTAATAATAATTTTTTTTTAAAACTATATAATTATTATATATATATAATTTTTAATTAAAAATTATATAATATATATAATTTAATTATATAATTGTTATATATATATAATTATTAAATGAAAATTATATATATATATATATGAATTATATAATTATAATATATATGTATATAATTATCAATCAAACTATATATTATATATTTTATATAGTTAAAAAAAATCGTTTTTAGAATTATGCACGTTCCGTTTGACTATTCCCCGGTTCAACAAATCGATTATTAATATATATCGATGCCGTTTCGTTTAATTGTTCCGAATTGCCACCGTTTGACCACTGTTTTTTTTTATTAATATCCGACAGCGGGGTTGCCAGGAATTAAAGACGGAATGGAGTGTAACGTATGGTGGTGGTCGTATGGTTAAACGCTGTATGTGGTCGTATGGTTAAACGCTGGGTTAATAAAACGTGGAGAGCACCCACCACCGAAATTGCTACCACGTAACCTGTTCACGACTTTACAAATCGATTATACCACACCTGTTTTAATACCAATGGAATATACCAATGGGGTGTAATTGCTGCCGTTTAAAAATGTTATGTATATTATACGGGCGGAGTGCACTTGTCAATCCGATATTTTACAGCAGTCACAATCCAAGTTTGCCTGTTCTGTCCACACAATTTTTTTGTGGTCTGTCTCAGATCTGCGGCTAGGTTGCTCCTAGAATCCGTACCAAACACAATACAACTGTGTTTCTCCCACGGGTGGGCAATCAAGTTGAACTGCAATACAACAGATCTGTACAAATCTTTTGCTGGAGTCAAGTTAATGTAGCCCTTCCACAGTTCACTGTTCTCACTGATGAGTTTCTACAACAGTCTGAGCTCTTCAACTGATCACAGGAAATGAGGTTGAGGTCCGAGCTACACAAGAGACTTTTCTTGCCTAAACACGCCCTCCAAGGTGCACACAGTCCGAGGTTTTTATCACAAGTTTAAGCCTTAAAAATGAGCCTTCCACAATTTTGCAATTCCAAGTTCTGATTAACTGTCACAGGTGGTTTTTCCTCCACAGATGGTTGTCAAGGGGCCGAAGGTGACAGAATAAGGACTGTAGTCCGAGCTCTTTAACAACCCTCTTCCTTTACTGTCCAAAGTCTGAGCTTCTAGAAGAGTTGCAGATTCGAGTTCTTACAAGATGACTGTCCTCAAAAAATTTAATAGAATTTGCCCAAAAAACAGAGATATCAAGTCCTCCTCGGTTTTCTTCAGTACACGATCTTGAAAAAATCTGATTTAAAAAATCTGTAATTCTGGAATTGCAATTCCTGGGTGATCACACAGATCCAAAGAGCGATGGCTCCGATACCAATGGAGTGTAAAAACTCTGGTAAAACTTGATAAATATATATTATTAATGATGAAAGATGAGATGTTTACAATGAGGGATTGCCTAGGCTTTAAATAGCCTCAAGGTGTCCCTTGGCGAAGAGGCATGATCTTTGATCATGCCCTTTCAGTTAATAAAACCTAATATAACTATATCTAACTAATAATTAATAAAATATTCATAACATATTCAGTCACCAAAGAGGCTATTAATAAGAGAAACAAGGTCCCCAAATGCTGTGGCCTAGCCTCAAAGGGCTAGTATGCTTGGAAGAGACCACAGGTTGCAACTTTGAGCCACAAAGTGATGCCCAAACCCTTTTCAAACCACCTACAAAAACAAATATGCTAGCCCTGGGCTACAAACACAATAACCTGCCTTTGAATTTGGCATCACCAAGGGAGAAAGAGACTCCTAGCCGCCTAGATGATTAGTATTGATGGAGAACGATGCCACCAAACCCAAAAACAAAAATTAAAACCCTTCCCAAGTGATATATCAACTTGTAACAAAGGGTTAGTTCAAAAATTACAATGGATCAGACCTTGTAATGCAAATTTCTCAATGAAAATCACCACCAAACTTAGTCAAGACACCAATTAGGCATGCAAACACAAATGATTAGGGGTTTTATAAAGCAAAAATCACACTTTTTTGGACAGTGAATCCGGCCGTACGGGATACAGCCATATCCGTACAGGGTACAGTCAGGATTCACCGTACCCTGTACGGATATGGCCGTATCCCGTGAATCAGGTACGAATCTTGGCGAATCGTAGCGGATTTGCCGGATTCGGGATTCAGAGCCCCTGGGGGACGAATCCGGTTTCTTAGCTCTAAACCTTAAATACCTAAAGCTCTAAAAACATACCCCAAATTCATAGATTATAAATCCTAGAAATACATATAAGATAATAAAAAGCAATAGAAAATTATAAATGAAAAAGGAATGAACGCTTCACCAAACCACCGTAATCCACACGTAATTACTCATTGTGATTGGGTATTACTGAATAAACCTTGCATAATTTTTTTTCCAAAGTGATACATCGATGGAAAAATATACGCTAAACTGAACGGCTTCACTATACAAGTCGGCTTTAACCTTTTTGACATCGGCTGACCATATGACGGCCATAACTTTATATAAATACGACTTGGTTTCTATTATTCTATCATTGAAGTGGAGAAATGCAGTAATAGAAATAAAAGGGAAGATGCAAGTCAATGAGTTCACAACTCGTGAACCAAAGAAGAATAAAACAGCGTTTGATATTTTTCGCTCGGCTGTTACGCATCATCTGGAATACATAGTAGAACCAGGCAGAGTCTTTTCGAACCACGTGAACTTGGGTTTGAGGTAGTGTGAACTGTTTTTTTGAACGGTATTTCAGTTCTGGAGTAGCGTTCTAAATTTTGAGCAGCATTATAAATTCTGGAGCAACGTTTAATATTTGGAACGGTATTTCAGTTCTGGAGTAGCGTTCTAAATTCTGAGCAGCGTTATAAATTCTGGAGTATCGTTATAAATTTTGGAGTAGCGTTTAATATTTGGACCGATATTTCAGTTCTGGAGCAGCGTTCTAAATTCTGAGCAACGTTATAAATTCTGGAGCAGCGTTTAAATTTTGGAACCATCAATCCTCCCTCTGCGCAAACCTGGCTTGATGTAGTTGTAGCTTAGACTTGCAAACTTGTAAAAGATATCAGACCTATAACATGGAACTGATGTAATCCTTGGACCTGTTCTATACTTGGAGTTAGCACCTGCAATGCATTAAGGACAATTTTTCAGAAATAGAATAATTATGGTGGCATCATCAAGTTTTACTATGGCTATCTAATGAAGACATATGCAGTCAATGGTGGAGGACTAAAGATTGAGAACCTTGGACAAAAGAATATTGAACTTTGAAGACTTGTGTTGATCTTTGAAGACATTTGGTGGTTTGACAGTGAAGTATTAAACAATGAAGAATTATGATGTTCAAGTAAGTACTATCCACATTCTTTATTAAAAGAAGATAAAAAAGGATTGGTGTCCTTGGAGTAGGAGCTCTTAAACACAAGGTTGGTGCCTTGAGAAGATAGGGTTGAAGCCCTAGAGGTCGGAGCCTCATCAAAGTCCAAGTTGGTGCTTGGCAACAGGTTGGTGCCTGATTCATTGAAGGGTTGGTGCCCTCACACATCTATTGTACTCAATTATTTTGAAAAGGGACTGAAGTTCTTATTAATCCTTAATAATATCATTATTATACACCTCTCTGTTTTTTTAATTGTGAAGAATCTAACTGGAAAAAATTAACAATTGAAAAGAAATACTGATTCACCCCTCTCTCAGTGTTTCCAACACTTCCGTCATATGAGCAGAAGCTCCACTCTCAATATACCAGATCTCTGGAGAAGCAAAGCTTGAAACACAAGCAAATTTGTCTTCCAATCTGGATGTCAGAATAGAAACATCGTGATCCATCTGCTCTTTCATGCTTTCCCTCTTCTCTGGAGAACTGCACAAACCCTTTCGAGTTGGTGTTGCAACAACGTCTGATCTTTGTTCCATTGCAGAGTCTCCACTACTGTTACTCAATCTCAGCTCTGATACCATGCGAAATATTTCAATCTTGAAATACCACTGTAGTGATAGATTTACTTCTCCTACTTACAATAAGTTATTTACAGAATTATTCAGTAAATTTTGAAATAAACACTACTGCAACAATCACTCATGTATATGCAGAGTACAAAACAGTGGAAAATACAAGCATAAGAATCAATCACATAGACAGTTATTTTTGGACAATTGTCCCCGGAAAAACCCAATGTGGGAAAAAAGGTGCAGCAGATGAGGGTTTATATTATTCTTCAGCAGTAAAATCTTTACAAGGAAAGTCTAACGGAAACAATTGAGAAGACATCTTGAGATACACCTAAGAGAATTCTTCTTTAGTACCCAAAATAATTTCTGACACCTGAGGGAGTCACCAACCCTCCTTGCGTCACTTTGCGTCTCTCCTGCGTGGCCCTCTGCGCAGAGCCAACGTAGCCTGCTTCACCATTGCGTGAGGCTACTACGCTACTCCTGTGTGCTGCTTCTTTAATCTTCTGCTGCCTCCTTCCTTCGAACCCTGTCAATGCTACAACCCTCTGCTTCCTTCACCCTGCAAAGCTCCCTCTGAAATCGAATTCTATTCCTTTAGAATCGACTTCCCTCGGGTTACTGAACGCTTGCTCGGCTTGCTTTCCAAATGACCCTCAAGCCTTCTTTTATAATCTTCTCATTGATGAATCCAAGGCCCAGATTAGAAGTCTAATCTATGGCTAAGATTAAAACTTGACTTGATCTTCATTATCTAGAAGATTCACACTCTTTTTTATTAATACCCATTAATTATTTAATTTCCCTAAGTTTAGACTTAGGGTCTCCATTAAAATAATTAATTATTATAATAAAACATGAACTGAGTGGAATTTCCACAAACGGTTTCTGGGTTCTTTGGAACACTGGTGTCTAAGCCTCCTCACCAATTTTGAGACTTAGATCACATTCTGATGCTACAAAAATTAACACAGAGTTGGTGGGAAACAATGTCAGACATCAGCAGCACAGAGGGAGATGTTGCAAAATCAGAGCAGTACTTAGCAGGGGCTATTGCTAGAGCACATTCTCGCTAAGACGGAGTGTTGATTTGGGTAGCATTGGATGTGCTCTAAGTCTCAAATTTGGCAGGGAGACTTACACATATTAATTCCAGAGAACCCAGAAACCGTTTGTGAAAATTCCCACTCAGAATGAGTTTTATTAAAATAATTAATTATTTTAAAGGGACCCTAAGTCTAAACTTAGGAAAATAAACTAATTAAAGGGTATTAATAAAACAAAGTGTGAATGTTCTAGAAAAGGTGGAGATCAAGTCAAAAGTTAATCTTATCCGTTCATTAGAGATCGAATATCGGCCGTTGTAGTTTCAACGAGAAGATTAATAGAAGGACTTGAAGGGTCATTTGGAAAACACACTGAGAGGGAGAAAGGATCAAGAGTTAGAATTTCTGAAGTGAAGTGCTTAGAGGAAAGATCGTTCGAGATATTCTACATAGAGAGGGGCAATAATTCCGGTTGGAAAGTGTATTCCTGAGTCGAAGAATACACAATAGAGAAGACAAAAAGTAGTACCAGCAGAGGCAGCGTAGCAGCTACGCAGTGCCAGCGCTGCACCCTTGAGGAGGTCTGTTATTTAGCTGAGGACCAGTCATATCCAGTGTTGGAGAGCCGGTGTGTGAGACCGAAAGGGGCTAGAGGGTCAGATCCAGCCATTAGAAGAGCCAAAACCCAGAATCCATGCATTCCCCACGCAGAGTGACGCAAAGGCTGCGTAGTGACTGCGCAGAGGTTGTGGAAGGCTTGCCATTCGGTGTTTTGGCCAGTTGGGCTTCCAATGTCAGTGTGTGAGGTAATCTCACCAGCTTTCCTATCAGTTAGATTCTTTGTGAGGATAGCCAACAAGGCATCCAGTTTGTATTCAGAAAAAATACTGCATAATATATAAACCCTCAGCTTTTGCACCGGTTTTCCCGCATTGGGTTTTTTCGGGGACATTCGCTCAAAAATAACGGTGTCAAATGTGTCTATGATTTTCTGTTGCTCAAATCTTGTTTCCGCACTTGTTTTTCTTCCGCAGTTTTATTTGTGAAGGCTGTAGTGAATGGATTTCGATATTTGCTTGTAGAAGACAGTAAATAATTTATTTAGTAAATAACAAATAGAAGACTTTCCATCAGTTGCTGCAGTAGGATTCCAGGTAATACGAATTTTCACACTCTGCTACTTGCACTCCCTTCTAGAATGTGCTGATCTGCTACTTGCTACTGCCAATCTGCCTGGAAATTTGAATTTCCGAGACTCGAAGTTCCCTGAGGAAAATTTTCCCTCTGTTGTGTGCTTTTCTCTTTTCCACCCGACACTAGTTTGCTCTAGCGAACTGTTGCAAAACCCTCTACATCTAGCTAGGAATCTTCTCAGCAAAATTCTGAATTGTAGCTGCTGCCTCTGACTGCACTAATCTAGGCAACTTGATTTTCTGCCACCCTGAAATTGAAAATCGAATTGTTGCCCCAACAACTTGTCTTGCCTGTCAATGGACTGCGTTGCCTTTGAAAATTTCGACCTACTGCTCCCTTTGAGCAGCGAAATTTTCGTCTTTGCTTCTGAGCTTCTCGGCTGATCACTTATGCTCTGATACCATGTGAAAATTTCAAAACTGAAATCATATTGCAACAACTGGTATTAATTCTTCTAACTGACAAATTAATTATTCAGTTTATTGCTACAACAACATTGAATTAAACAAACTGCAACCTTCACAAATAAAATTCCACGGAAAATAATAGTGCTGGAAACTGAGAAAATTCTAGCACACACAAAAATGACACAGTTATTTTTGGACAAATGTCCCTCGAAAAACCCAACTTGGGAAAGCCCATGGAGCAGTTGAGGGTTTTTATTATTAAGCAGCAGTGAAATTCTGAGAAACATACTGGCAAACATACTAGAGGGAATTTTACCCTCACTCTGGGCAATTCCTGCATTGGACTGTGTTTGAAAAGCAAGCTGTCCAACTAGGTCTGCGTAGGCTATGCGTCGCTTTGCAGCTGCCTGCTCTATGTGCTGCCCAAATTGACTGCTAATCAAGCCATCTTTCCTATTGCTAGCTGGGAAAATTTTTCTTTGGCACTCTGGGACTCGTTCCCGACCTCTGGAGCTGAAGACGTCTCCCCTCTCAGCAAATCAAATTGCCTTTTGAGGCTTTTGCGTTGCCTCCTGGAGAAATCTCGGCCTCTCTGCAAATGCACTCGCTGGATTTGGAAATATTCCTCCAACTTCACTGTCTCTGCCCCTCACTCACTGCTTCGATCTCTAGCTCTCTCCGACAAGTGACTGTTACTACTTTGGAAATCGATCTACCAAGGAAATCGAACTACTCAAGTGTATTCTCCATCACCACATCGATCTCTTCTTATAATCCACTGTTGGAGCAGCAACGACCAAGATTAAAACTTAATCAATGGCTAGGATCATCTCTAGATCGATCCGTGCGAGTTTCTAGATCGATCCGTGTGAGTTTCTAGACTATTCTCACCTTATCGCAATTAATACTGATCAATTAACCATATTCCCTAAGTTTAGACTTAGGAAATATTTAAAAAACGGTTAATAATCTAATTGAGACACTTCTAGGTGGAATTTCTAGAAACTATTTCTAGGTTTTGGAGATCTCATGTATTCTAGCCTCTCCACAAAATTTCATGGCCAGAACACATCCGGTGCTACAAAAAAAAATAATATCTTTATCAGCAGTTCGTATAGGAGGGTGTATTGGGCAATTCATGCTTTTTGTGGGTTTTTCCAGGAAGCTGGATTGGTGGCAAATCCTTTATGGGTTTTGCTGGTCTGAGGGAGGAAGTGCTACAGCAGAAATTTTAGAATTTTCTGAGCCAGCAACAACGCATTGTGGGTCAGCGTAGTCCAGGGTTGGGAGCTTAACTCAGCATTTGAGCAGCATCATTCTCACCTGGGTTTGGCTTTGCTTGCTGTAGCAAGCCCAGGTTTATCTACCCCTATCTATTGTACTCCATCTCCATGAAATCAATAAAATGGCTCAGCATTTGGTACAATTTCTTGGCGTTGCTGGTAATTCTGCTTGTGTGTGCTAATTGTCTGCTTGCATGTTTGATCATTGCTTGTTTTCACTTAATATTTCCAATTAGGAATATTATAATAGCACATCTTGTTTTATCAATTCTCTTTCTTTGTTACTACTAGTCACCAGTTTCATTCTTAATCTGACAAATGCACGGTAATGGTCTTGCTGCTTTGTTATTTTATATCCATGCTAGAAGGACGCGTTTTTATGTAATACTTGTTACTGTTTACAGCTTGCTCCTCATGACGTGGTTATTTTAAAACCAAATAAGGCAGAACTTGGAAGTGCTCCACTAGGGCAAGGAGTGGTATATCGCCTAAAGGTTCAATTCAATTCTTTTGGTCAGAGAATGGAACTCTAAAGTTATACATAATAAAATTAGAACTTTCTAAACAAAAAATTCAGAGAGATCAATAATTAATTGTATTTTTGTTTGGCAGGACTCTTCACTTACTGTAGCATTTGATGATATACCAGAAGATGGCTTAAATTCTCCCCTTCGTCTAGAAAAGGTTGCCAATGAGGTAAGAATTAACATAACTAATTTTATAATAAATGCATTCACAGAGGCATCTAGAAATAAAAATAGCATTCTTTTTGGGACCATTTTCTTTTGATTCTTTCATCTGCTTTCTGCAAAAGACTAATCAATGCTCATTGTTCCAGTAAATGGGAATATAAATTACCTTTATGATTAAGATTGTAATATTTCTTTTTTTCCTCGGAAACAAATTGTACCTTTTATTGATAATAAAGGGTGAGTATTCTGCAGATGCTTGTAACAGCGTTTGAAAATATGGAAGCACCAAAGTGAATACGGTAAAAACCCTGATCCAAAAGCTTTAAACCTTCAAATGACAAATCCTCTCCACAATGTACTGATTTAGTCAATTCAAGGTTCAAGACCATCCAGTCTTCCCTGAACCAAAAGCTACTCAACAACCATACGGCACAATCCATGTAGGCTGAGTTTGAATGCCATAGTACAAATAATACATTTGGAAATAAACATGCTGCCATATGAGGTTGGCCACCCCAAATTTATCCAATGCCAATAAACCCAATTCGCAAAGCCTGGCCCTGACCCAGCCAGAGACTAGGTTTGTAAGGGTGTTACCAAAGCTCTAGGAGGCCCTTCTTTCTGATAGGGTTAAATGCTGAAAATGGAGGCTAAGTCTGTATCCACCATCCCTCAAATCAGCATCTCGAATAGTTGCCACTAAATATAATAATAAAGAGACTCTGGAGAGTTGGAGCAGTGGCATTGCAGTCACTCAAAACCACCATAGGGTAAAAGAAGAACCTGCAGGGTGATCATCGAGTCCATGAAGGATACCTGAGGTAGCTTGTAGAGCCAGCCGTGCTCACCATGAGTTGCTGAAAGAACCAACTGAGACACTGCCATTATGAATGCTGCAGGAATGAAAGGAAATCTTGGGCAGTATAAACATTGAGCCTGAGGGGTACCAGTGGAATCTTAGCATGCACTGGCTGCACCCTAAACCTAAAGCCCTAAGCCCAAGCTAATCCCTGGACCAAGTGTACTGCTGTAGCCATGCATGTGCCAAAACTTCTTCACAGTCAAGGAGATCAATCATGATCAATTTATTAAAGTACAGGAGCACAGATTAACAATTCACAAGGCACTGTCAAATTCCTGTCAAATCCAGCTGACAAGAAGTATTTTCTTAATCAATGTACAGAACACAAATTTTCCAACTATACCACTTGTTTTGGAAGAATACAATTCATGAAGATCAAATACAAATTTTGGCTCATATAATCTTGGAACCAAACAAATCTATTTCATTGACTTCTACTTGATTTTATTTGCTCATGAGTTTCTAGGATGAATATGCTAAAATTCCCCCTTGATCCTAAGTTTTATATGCTGCATATACCAAACAGTTTTCTGAGCTTCTCAAACTTGATTCAATATACAGGCTTGGTAAAAATCAATGTTGTGAACATCGCGATCGGGATTAAATCGGCGAGGGGAAAAAATTGGAAAAAATCGTAAAAATCGGTAAAAGTCGGGAAAAAATCGGCACATACAAAAATATTCATTTTTTTCAATTTTTTTAATATCTAAAGCATCCACAACATAAAATAAATGCATTGACAAATAAATATGAAAAAAAAACTAATATATAAGATGTGTAATATCATGTCTAGTGCTACATCAGACATGATAGTGAATTATGTCCTGAATACTAAGTCCTGAGTCTCAACTCAGCGTCAAAATATCAACAAAAAATATAATAGTGTATCTCATATCATGAGTCATAAAGTCATATACAAAGGAATGTACCAAATAACCTATACTATTGATTTCCTCTGCCCCTCTTGCGAGAAAATATAACAGCTTTCCTTCTAGATGAAGAAGCTGGCGGGGCTGGCAATGGACTCTGTTGTGCTCTAGAACCTGAAGCACCAGGAGCTAAAGGAGGCAGACCATGTCCTCTACTGGTAGCAGGGGTAGGTGGTGTCACCTCCTCCTCTTGCTGCTGTTGCTGCTCCTCCTCCTTCTCCTCCCCCTCCACTACCTCTTGCTCTATTCGATCAGGGGCTGACTCCATGATAGGCCTTTCAGCCTCAACCCTCCATGCAGCAGTGGTGTCAATCGCATCTAAAGAGTTGGCCTCCATATCAGGTGTTCTCTCAAGTTGTCTCACCTAGTGTGTGTCCTCTCAAGATGACTTCTCCTCCTCGTTAGCTTTGTTTCTTAACCTTTGTCTGCAAAATGACAAAAAAAATCGATTTTGCATGTTATTGGGTCGCTGTTTGACAGGCCCACGATTTTTTCACGATTTTTTTAAAATAAAAAAATCGCTGAAAAAATTGGCGATTAAATTGTTTCGGCGAAAAAATCACGAAATCGCGATTTTATCGCAATGTTCGCAACAGAGTTAAAAATATCTGCAATCTGCTCTGCTGTAGTACAATATTTTGGTTCAATTATCATTTTTGAAACCAACATCCTCAGACAATGATATTTTATGCCCAAATGTTTGGTCCTTGCATGAATTACTATATTTCAATTTTCTTAAAATTTTGATGGCACTATGACTATCCATACAAAGTACTGTTGGGGAAATTTGAGAAACCTTAAGTATGTTAGAAAATCAGAAAGACAGAAAGATTTTCTTATACTTGATAATTACTTGTGTAATTCTTATTTACTTATTATGTTTTGTGTTCTTCTTTTAGTTCATCAAGCAATTATCAAACCCATATGAAGATCATGGACACTAGATGTAGGCGAACAGCGAGGGCAAAGCCCCACTCTAGGGGAAAACCCAGTCAACAACTCTTCCTTCAATAGTTTCACGAGACAATCCAAGACTCCTTGACCTAGATACAAACTTCCTCCAGTCACCAAGTCAGCCCTTTCCTTTTCTGCAAATGACCACCTTCCAGCTCTATCTTCAACCTAGAATAGCAGCAGCAGCGGCAGTAGAACTTTGATGTAGCAGAATCTTTGATCTATTACCAGCGGTGACTTCGACCTAGTAGCAACTGGCAGCAGCAACTGAACTTCGACTTAGGTGCAACACTTTGATCCTGACCTGGAAGCAACACTTTGATCCTGACCTGGAAGCAACACTTTGATCCTGATGCAGTATTTCGACCTAGCAGCAGCAGCAGAACTTCGGCCTTGATGCAGTGCTTCGATCTAGTTGCAGTAGCCCATAAATTCCACACGTGGGAGACATAGATACCCTAGAAACATCGATCCTGCAACTCCTTGTCTTCTTTTGCAAATTCGCACTTCTTCACTGCTTCTTGGAGATCAAACTTGTGTGTGTGATTGTCTCCCAAATTGTAATATACCAAATGGGAAATAGACAGCAATACAAAGTACATAAACAAAAACTACAACAAATAGAGACATACATAGCAAAACTGCAAATAAACCAGAACTGCTGAGCCATTTTATTATATTTATGAAAAGAGGAACAAGTACAAAGTGTGCTCAGAATGATAGCACCTTGGCCTTCTCAAGGCAGGCTTTGATCACTCCCTCTTCAATCAGAATTTATGGTCAATCTCTGCTTAGTGCTGCTCCTCTACGCAGTCCTGCTGGAAATGTTGCTGTTGGCTAGAAAGGGACTGTAAGATGGGGCTGCTCTGCTGATTTATGGTAGCATCAGATGTGCTCTAGCCTTGTAACTTTGTATATAGTCTAAGACACATGTATTTCATAAAACCCAGAAATGGTTTTGGAAAATTCCACTTAGAGATGGTTTAATTAAATTAATTAATCGTTTTTTAATATTTTCCTAAGTCTAAACTTAGGGAAACTGATTAATTAAAGGGTATTAATTAAACTAAGTGTGAATCTTCTAGATAAAGTCATGGATCACCTCCAAGTTAATCTTAGCCCTTGATTATGATTTAATCTTGGCCGTTGAAGGGTCATTGGAAGAATATAAGGAGGGTGAGGGGCTTATGGAAAACACATTGAGCACATTGAACATTTGGCATTTTCGAGCTTGTGTGAGGAGACAACTTTTGATCAAAATCGAATCACTAGGGCAGGGTTTGCTAAGTGATTGTGATTCAGTGATCAGATCTAGAGAGGACCAGGAGTGCATTTCAGAGAGAGGCAACACTTATGCAGAGAGAGACAACGCAGTTTTCTGAAGGGGTGATGCAGTCCCTGCAGGAAATCATGCAGAAGCAACGTAGTGTCTCTTGGAGTCAGTCCAAAGATAGCTAGAGGCTGGGGTTTATGAGCCGGGAGGGCCAAAATCCAGTCTCAGATCAACTAGATCAGTTGCAGAGAGAGGTGACGCAGTTTCTCAGGCTTGCCCATGCATGCTTACGCAGTTCTAGCGTAGGCACTCACGCAGAGGCAGAGAGGGGCTTCACCAACGTTGTTTAGATCAGCCAGAGATTTGCAGAGTGAGTTATATCTCACAAGTATATTTGATGTCTAGAGTTGTCTGAAGGGTTTGCCGGATATTGGCACCCTAGTTGTACTCAAGATTCTGCTGCTTAATAATATAAAACCCTTGGATCTGTTGCACCAGTTTTCTCGAGTTGGGTTTCTCCGGGGACTTAGTCCAAAAATAACTGGGTCAAATGTGGATTTTTTTCATTGTATTTTGTTCAGTTTGTTTCAACACTTCGATTTATTCCGCTGCATTATTTGTGTAGACTGCTTCAGTAATTACTTCGGTATTTCAATGTAATGTAATAATTATGAAAAATAATAGAAGTAATTCAGATTTGTTGCAGTAGGAATCCAAATTTAGGATTTTCCACATGGTATCGGAGCTTATTCAAGCTGAAGTGCAGGAGAAACAAGAGTGAACCAGCAGATCAGTGTTGAAGAAACTGGGATTTGCATAAGCAACAGCAGACCCTCCTAGAGATTATGCTGTCTAGGCCAGGAGGGAAATCTAGTGCAGAAAAAAGGCTCCCTCTGTGAGAGTTGACAGAGGGGTAAGCATTTATTCAGTTGCAGAAGAGGCAACGTAGCAGACTAGCGTAGCTAAAGGACGCAGTTATTTCACAACAGTAAGAACTGGTGCATAAAGCGTTAGAAAATTTCTGAAAAACATAGATTGGGGATTTCTTGATCTCAGAGAGTTTCTTACTCAAAGAAACTCAGTTTTTCCCGTGTAGCAGTAGAAGAAGTGACTTACTCCACAAGGAGTGCGTAAGTCTAGCTGAGTAGAGGGTTAGAAAAAGAAATCGACAATTGAGGAGATGGCCAGCAATGGACTGCGTGACCAAGATAGATTGGAGGGTGTCTCCAACTATGTTATTTGGAAATCAAGGATAGAGTTTCTCCTTGATGAGCATGATCTGAAAGCCCTCATAGACAGCGCAATTGCAGAACCTCTTGATGCAGCACACCTGAGACAATTCAAGAAGAATATGGCAAGAGCCAAGCGATTGATCCTAGATGGTGTGAAGGGTCATATCGTACCTCACATAACAACTAAGAACACTGCTAATGAGATGTGGGTAGGGCTAGAATAGCTGTACCAAGGATCTTCCGAGTAGCGGAAGATGTATTTTGAGGAGAAGATGCGTAATACCAAGATGAAGAAGGGAGAACGTTTTGACTCCTTCCTGTCCCGTATTCAGGATACCCGAGATCAGCTGTCAGCAGTAGGAGCTGCTCCTAGAGACTCAGAGCTGGTAAAGTTCACTCTGAACTCTGTTTCAGAGGACTATCAGGTCTTTGTCCAGAGCATTCTGGGCAGAGAAAGGCTTCCAGGATGGGAAGCAATGTGGGTAGCCTTACAGCAAGAAGAGCTAAGGAGAGACCTCAAAATCCATTTGGAGGATAGCAGCAGTGGGTCGAAGGTCAAGAAGGAGGAAGAAGATAACACTGCCCTTGCATCAAAGGGGTAACAGAAGCAAAAAAAGAAAGATCTGTCTAAGATCAAATGCTTCTGGTGTGGGGAAATGGGACATTATGCCACACAATGTCCTTTTAAGAAAAAGGATAAAGAGGAGAAGGAAGATCCGCAAGCAGGAGCTACCAAGATTGAGGCAGAAAGAGAATGTGCAATGTTAGCTCATATTCTGAAAGGAGAGAAATGAGCTGACTTGGAGTTGTAGATCTAGAATATACAAGTGGCAGGATCCTTGAGTATTTCCAGACTCTTGGATCACATGTGAGCTATGACAGCCTAAAGACAGTAGCAGGATGGACAGTTGCAGCAGAAGATGAGAAGACAATGTAGTGGCTAGTAGTACTATAGCCTGATCAACGTAGAGAAGGAGCAACAACATCAACAGTTGAGCAGCAGCAGCGCAGTGCAAAGCAGCAACAACGTAGTATTTTCAGAGAGCTAGTGCAGAAGCTAGCAACAGCCAGTCCTATTTTCCAGTTGCAGGTTTACTTTTCCAATTTCGGATGTTTTTCTTTTGCAATTAGCAATAGTGCAGCAGTGCAACAACAACAGATGAGTAACAACAGTGCAGTGCACAGAGGTGCAACGTAGTGCAGAGCAGTGCTCACGCAGTGCAGCAGCATGGTTGCAGAATTCAGAGGGAGTTGCAGTATAGTGGTAGTTGGCAACAATATGCAGAGTCAGCAACAGTACAGATGCAACATTTTTTGTGCAGTGTTGGTGAGCAGCATCAACAACACAACAGTAGATGTTCCAAAAGTCAGAACAACAACACATTGGGTCTGCACTGGGAGTGTTGATTTATGGTAGCTTCGGATGTGCTCTAGCCTTGTAACTTTGTATATAGGCTAAGACACGTATTCCATAACTCAGAAATGATTTTGGAAAATTCCACGTAGAGATGGTTTAATCAAATTAATTAATCATTTTTTAATGTTTTCCTCAGTCTAAACTTAGGGAAATTGATTAATTAAAGGGTATTAATTAAACTAAGTGTGAATCTTCTAGATAAAGTCATGGATCACCTCCAAGTTAATCTTAGCCCTTAATTATGTTTTAATCTTGGCCGTTGAAGGGTCAACGAAAGAATATAAGGAGGGTGAGAGGCCTATGGAAAACAGATTGAGCACATTGAGCATTTGGCATTTTCGAGTTTGTGTGAGGAGACACAATTTTTGATCAGAATCGAATCACTAGGGCAGGATTTGCTAAGTGATTGTGTTTCAGTGATCAAATCCAGAGAGGGGCAAAAGCAGAGACTGGTCAGGAGGACCAGGAGTGCATTTCAGAGAGAGGCAACACTTACGCAGAGAGAGACAACGCAAAAGGGGTGACGCAGTCCCTGTAGGAAATCATGCATAAGCAGTGCAGTGTCTCTTGGAGTCAGTCTGGAGATAGTTAGAGGTTGGGGTTTCTGAGCCAGGAGGGCCAAAATCCAGTCTCAGATCAGCTAGATCAGTTGCAGAGAGAGGTGATGCAGTGCTCGTAGGAAATCATGTAGAAGAGTGCAGTGTCTCTTGGAGTCAGTTTGGAGATAGCTAGAGGTTGGGGTTTCTGAGCCAGGAGGGCCAAAATCCAGTCTCAGATCAGCTAGATCAGTTGCAGAGAGAGGTGACGCAGTTTCTCAGGCTTGCCCACGCAGGCTTACACAGTTCTAGCGTAGGCACTCACGCAGAGGTAGAGAGGGGCTTCACTAGCGTTGTTTAGATTAGCCAGAGATTTGCAGAGTGAGTTATATCTTACAAGTATATTTGCTGTCTAGAGTTATCTAAAGGGTTTTCCAGATATTGGCACCCTAGTTGTACTCAAAATTCTGCTGCTTAATAATATAAAACCCTCAGATCTGCTGCACCGGTTTTCTCGAGTAGGGTTTTTCTGGGGACTTAGTCCAAAAATAACTGAGTCAAATGTGGATATTTTTCATTGTATTTTGTTCAGTTTGTTTCCGCACTTAGATTCATTCTACAACATTGTTTGTGTAGACTGCTTTAGTAATTACTTTGGTATTTCAATGTAATGGAATAATTATGAAAAATAATAGGAGAAGTAATTTAGATTTGTTGCACTAGGAATCTAGATTTAGGATTTTCCACATGCTCTACTGCTCGGAAAATTCTGAAACTCGGACACTGTAGATTTGTTGCAGTAGGAATCTAGATTTAGGATTTTCCACATGCTCTACTGCTCGGAAAATTCTGAAACTCGGACACTGGTCTCTCCTCGAAAAACCCAGAATAACCCGTGAAGGAATTCTGAAAAGGCTGACCCCATAAATTCACCCTCTTGGGATGACTACACTCAGCTGAGATAGAAAACCGGCCACCAAGATAAGCTGCTGAACGGAACTGGCCACAAACTGCACTGCTGCACTCTCCCTCCGGCATCAGCTGAAACTGAACCCACTGAAACTGATGAAGCCCAAGTTGAAGATCTGAATGATCCTCACACCAAACTCTGAAGCTCTGTGAAACTCCTAAGTGAAGTCTCCTCGAGAGAGTTGGGTTTTCGTCCAACACTCACAAATCACCCGAGGGTTTCCGTCCTGGGGCTACGGCTGAAGTAGAGAACCACGTCCTCAAACCTCTCATACACAAGCAAATGATCTACTCAAAAGATGTCTCCCAATGGCCTCCTCCCTTCCTTTTATAGATCCCTTGGAGCCTTCTAGAACATTATTTTATTATTATTTTATTTATGGAGCACTTTTCCCTTTTTATTAAAATATTATAAAATATTCCTTTTTAATGCAGAAAAGGGTATATCGGCTACCATGCCTCCTCTGGTCACTGAAATCTCTATCTAACTGTCCCATCGTGTAGGTCTCCTCATCCCGGTTCCGATGAGCTATTACACTAAGATGTTCCATCGTATATTCCTCCCGGAATGCCACCTTGAGCATAATCAGCTAAGTTAAGCCCATAAATAACTCAAAATTCCGAAAGTTATCAGAATGCATCGGAACGAAAGCCAAACTGCTCGGATGATGGAGTATATCAAGCGAATGCCTCCAGCACCATGAAAACTTCTCAAAACTCCTCTGAAAAGCTCCTGAGCCCATTGATAGCACCAATCTGTACATGTGACCTGTCTGCTCCTAACTCTGGAAGTCCCTCCTAGCCCTGTCATGGATGATACCAAAAATGGGAATATTACAGACCTCCCGCCCCAAGATTGCTTGCCCTCAAGCAATCGAAATATGTGGACCACTCTATTGGCCCGCCGCACCTCGGACCCAATGCCTGGATCCCATACCAACCTCTGGGTGCTGCTATGCACCTGTGTCAAACCTCTCGGAACAGATCCCTCAATGCCGGGATCCCAAACTGACCTCTCTCTGTCCCAGACAACAAAAAATCCTCCCGGATCCCAACGCCACCATGGCCAATCATCGCCCAAGTTGATCCAGGTGGATATCGGTGGCCACCCACCTATTCCATTTGGACCAGCACCATCAATTCTTGCAGATTTTCACATTCAACACAACTTACTATTTTTAGCAGGTTTTCGGGTCCTCCACTCTCAGAGCCGTTTTGGGGGATTAATGATCGGTGGATATATTGTTGGCCACCCACCTATTCCACTTGGCCCCCCACCATTGTCTCTTTCAGTCTTTCAGTTTCGGCATAACTTACTATTTTTAGCAGTTTTTCGGGTCCTGAACTTCCGGAGCCGTTTTGAGGCCCTAAACGACGTTTTTTGGGTATGAAAGCGCCAGCGAATTTTCTGATAAAATTCGTCCCAACAGCTGTAGTCCTCAGATAGATCTTTCTAACGAGCTATTGAACACGTCAAACGGAGATCGGGTGCCAAAGTTATGCCCCCGGGAAGTTGAACCACCAATTTACCCAAACGGGCGCCCACAGTTTTGGCGCCTCATCTCCTACGGTTAGGTTTTTGGACGTTTCAAATTCTACATTGTTTCTAAACAATAAATAGGCCCTCGAGCCTCATTGTAACACAGTTCAGAGGTCGGTAGCCACCACATCTCTTCTCAGAGATTCGCTACCAGCACCCTAGCTATTTTATTTCCATTATGTCTGTAAGCATCTTTCTGTTATTTGATATTAATGAAATGAAGTGTTATTTCCGCTGCATCTCTGTATTTATGGTTATGTGTTTATTCTGTTGCGTTCCTGCATAAAATCCGGATCAGTGGTATCAGAGAGGGATTGCTCTTTCTTTGTTTTTCTTTGCATGTCCCCAACGCGGTCAGGGTATAAGGAGTTAGGGCTCGATCTGGTTGAACCCTTGCAAGATCAGCCTCGCAAACCCCGACGACCTCCCATGGCGGAAGAAAAGAAAGACGAGGGAGCAGGAGATCCTATCAAAATATTGCTCGAGGAGGCTCTCGAGAAACAAAGGAACGTGATGATGGATAACTTTGCTCAAATCCTTCAACGACTGCCCACATATGGCGCATCTGCATCCAACAGCCACTCTGGAGGCGCCACTCCCTTCAAGGTACAGGTAAACTTTGAAATTCCTATATTTGAAGGAAAAATAGATGCAGACACTGTAGACAGATGGTTAAATTTTCTGGAAAGGTATTTCTTAGTCCATGACTTCTCTGACCGAGAAAAGATTATTTTTGCACCCCTCAAAGCCGCCCCCCATGTCAAAGACTGGTGGGAAACCTACCGTGAGCAAGAGGGCGAAGGGGAACCCTCTCTGTTCTCGGCCACACCCACTTCGAATTCCTTCGGAGACGGCATCAAGGAACAATATTACCCTGTGGGGAGCTATGAGGACAAATACATCCAATGGACCACGCTGCGGCAACAAAAGGATCAAGATGTGCACGAACTGACGAATCTGTTCCATACCCTGCGCACAAAGTTGGGTATTAAAGATTCGGAGAGACATTTGGTGCTCAAGTACCGCGGCTGTCTGCACAAACACATTCAGGAGGAAATGGAGTTCCTCGACATTACATCGCTTGGCACGGCATATCGCTATGCCGCCAAGATCGAGCAGAAATTTAAGCAAAAGAAGCGAGACTTTGGATCTGCGAATCCGAAAGGTGCCCCAAAACCGAAGAACAAGGGGCAAGGCCAAAGCAATGCGACTCAGAGCAATACCACAAATCCAAAGAAGGACACAGGGAAGTGGTGTGAATTTCATAACAGCCCCACTCACAGCACAAACGAGTGTCGGGCCAAACAATCTTTGGTGGCTGAACTAAAGGCACCCGAATCAGATGCATTTTCTGATCCTGAGTTAGAACCAGACCAAGGTAATGACAAAGGGAAGCAGATCATTGATGCGGATCCCAGTGCCATTGTTGCCACCACCAAGATCCAGAAGGAGGGTCCAGAGGATCCAGAGGAGGGGGAGCGCCTCTTCCAGTCGCAGATGTGGGTGAAGGGTTCTCCGCTGCAGTTTCTCGTCGATAGCGGAAGCCAAAAGAACCTCATTTCAGCAGACGTCGTGAAGCGGCTCGGCCTGCCAACCATAGCACACCCGCAACCGTATACCATTGGGTGGCTCCACCCAGGGAGAGATCTCCGCATCCGCCAGCAGTGCCGACTTCCATACAGTATCAAGCCAGTCACGGATGAGGTATTGTGTGATGTTGCTCCTCTTGATGTAGCTGATGTATTATTGGGCCAACCATACTTATGGAGACGACATGCTGTGTATGGGTCTAGGCCTCGTGCTGTTATTATTACTTTGGGAAATAACTTGTACAGGATACCGGAGGTAGTACCGCCTCCTGCCATCTCTTTGACTACTACAAAACAACGCAGTAAGATTGTTTCCCAGACCAGGAAATTCATTTTCCTTACGACTCGCTCACAGGGAAAGAAGAATATTGTGGCCACAACCTCGAAACGGGGCTCCCTTTCACGGCTGCAGCAGATGGACAAAGTCATGGAGGAATACGATGACAATTTCTCCTCACTCATAGAGGTTCCTCTACACTGTCAGGACAAGCACTCCATTGATCTGACTCCCAATGCACCACCACCTGATGTTTCCATACATCCTGCAACTACACATACAGAATCCAAACATGAACTGTATGAGGCTGATAAAGAAACCAAATTTACTAAACGCATCTAGCATGTCCACCCGCAGGTCCATGGCATCTTCAACACATCTAATACTCAGTTCAATAGAATTTTCCTCATCTCATGGAGGATCTCAACGCAATGGGGACCATTGCTTCCTAAGGAGGGAGGAATGATCCAGGTGGATATCGGTGGCCACCCACCTATTCCATTTAGACCAGCACCATCAATTCTTGCAGATTTTCACATTCAGCACAACTTACTATTTTTAGCAGGTTTTCGGGTCCTCCACTCTCGGAGCCGTTTTGGGGGCTTAATGATCCAGGTGGATATTGTTGGCCACCCACCTATTCCACTTGGCCCCCCACCATTGTCTCTTTCAGTCTTTCAGTTTTGGCATAACTTACTATTTTTAGCAGTTTTTCGGGTCCTGAACTTCCGGAGCCGTTTTGAGGCCCTAAACGACGTTTTTTGGGTATGAAAGCGCCAGCAAATTTTCTAATAAAATTCGTCCCGACAGCTGTAGTCCTCGGATAGATCTTTCTAACGAGCTATTGAACGCGTCAAACAGAGATCGGGTGCCAAAGTTATGCCCCCGGGAAGTTGAACCACCAATTTACCCAAACGGGCGCCCACAGTTTTGGCGCCTCATCTCCTACGGTTAGGTTTTTGGACGTTTCAATTTCTACATTGTTTCTCAACAATAAATAGGCCCTCGAGCCTCATTGTAACACAGTTCAGAGGTCTGTAGCCACCACATCTCTTCTCAGAGATTCGCTACCGGCACCCTAGCTATTTTATTTCCATTATGTCTGTAAGCATCTTTCTGTTATTTGATATTAATGAAATGAAGTGTTATTTCCGCTGCATCTCTGTATTTATGGTTATGTGTTTATTCTGTTGCGTTCCTGCATAAAATCCGGATCACAAGTCCCACGGCTCAGGCTGTGTATTGTCTCTAACTATATCTGATGCTCTCAGAGGTGAAGACCACCAACAAGCATCAATGCTCCTAGGCTCCTGCTGTGCTGTACCTGTAACTGCATATGCTGCCCCACCAACTGCATACCAACTCATCACTTCTCTCCAATCCAGGTCCTGACTCAATCCCATGCTGATCCTGCTCTCCTGAAATCGGGAAGGAGTCCTGAAGTAACGACAACTGGTGCCCTCCTGCCAACTAGAATCTGTAACATCTACTATGTCTAAGGGCCCCTGCTCTAATGTGCTCCCCACGAAAAATACTGTACCATCAAGAGGGTACCAACTCATGATCTCCCGCCAGCCAACCTCAACATGTGGATGTTGTACCCTGTGCAACTCTGATCGTCTCATACCGCTATCCAAGTCAACATATGAGATCTGACTTGATGGCTCTGCCTCTCTCTCTCCAACGGGAAGAGATGACCCAACAACACTGCTAGTCCCATCCGTGCATGCCTGAAGGGGAATGATCTGACGCTCCAACTTGCCCTCTGATTGTACCATTAGGGAATCTAGTCGTTCCTCAATGCGGACTAACTTGGCCGCCGACTTGGCACAAGTCACTCTCATACCCTCCAGCTCCTGGTCCTGCAACAAAATGGCCTCCCGTAATGACGTGGCCTTCTCTCTCAAAACTCGAAGGTCTGTCCGAAGCCGATGATACTGTTGTCTGCGACCATCATCCAATACCTCTGTACCTGCTAGTGCCCTAGCTCCCTGCAAAACTATCCCATCGACCTCCAACGTCTCTAGAGGATATGGATCTGCAACTGGTGTCTGTGCATCTGACTGCTCCTCCTCAAAGGCTGACCCCAATGTTAGCTGCATATCTATCATAGGCTCAATGTGGGTGCCCAACTGAATCTCACCCAAGGAAATGTCATGCCTGATGTCCATAGTATCCTCCTCTGCTGACTCAGGCTCCATCATATGCTGCTCTGGCTGAATCGTCACAAGCGACTCATCACCCAGAGTATCACCTATACAGTCCCCTGACTGCTCACCCTGCACACTAGAACACAGCTCTGGTCTACTGTCATCATCATCTCTGTATCTCTCACACATGAGTGATCAGGCCCCCAAGGTTCTTTGCAAATGAAGCAAAGTCCCTTCCTCCTCAGCTCATTTCTGCTGCCTGACCGACCAAACTGGAGCCGCTCCTCCCTGGTCAACTGACTCCTGAGAAACTCAATGTTTTGCTCAACTAGCCCTTGGGCTAGCTCATAAGCAGCAGGCGAGACCAACCGCTTTCTCCTCCAAATGCTCAGCAACCTAGTTTGCAACTTCCGGCAAATGGTCTCAGGGTCTCTCATACAACTAAGGTGTTCCATCGTATATTCCTCCCGGAATGCCACCTTGAGCATAATCAGCTGAGTTAAGCCCATAAATAACTCAAAATTCCGAAAGTTATCGGAATGCATCGGAACGAAAGCCAAACTGCTCGGATGATGGAGTATATCAAGCGAATGCCTCCAAACACCATGAAAACTCCTCAAAACTCCTCCGAAAAGCTCATGAGCCCACTGATAGCACCAATCTGTACATGTGACCTGTCTGCTCCTAACTCTGGAAGTCCCTCCTAGCCCTGTCACGGGTGATACCAAAATTGGGGACATTACAGACCTCTCGCCCCAAGATTGCTTGCCCTCAATCAATCGAAATATGTGGGCCACTCTGTTGGCCCGCTGCATCTCAGACCTAATGCCTGGATCCCATACCAACCTCGGGGTGCTGCTATGCACCTGTGTCAAACCTCTCGGAACAGATCCCTCAATGTCGGGATCCCAAACTGATCTCTCTCTGTCCCAGTCAACAAACAATCCTCCCGGATCCCAATGCCACCATGGCCAATCATCGCCCAAGTCCCACGGCTCAGGCTGCGCACTGTCTCTGGCTATAGCTGATGCTCTCAGAGGTGATGCCCACCAGCAAGAATCAATGCTCCCGGGCTCCTGTTGTGCTGTACCTGTAACTGCATATGCTGCCCCACCAACTGCATACCAACTCATCACCTCTCTCCAATCCAAGTCCTGACTCAATCCCATGCTGATCCTGTTCTCCTGGAATCGGGAAGGAGTCCTGAAGTAACGACAACCGGTGCCCTCCTGCCAACTGGAATCTGTAACATCTACTGTGTCTAAGGGCCCCTGCTCCACTGTGCTCGCCATGACAAATACCATACCATCAAGAGGGTACCAACTCGTGATCTCCCGCCAGTCCATCCTGGAAGAAGAATCCAATGTAGCAACAACCACACATGGAACACGCCCAGGGTGTTGCTGCCAGCCTGTAATCAACTCCCACTGCTCTGCCCTATCTACCAATGGAAGCTGCCTGTAGAAGGAAGCCCCTCTCTCTATAGTGGGCCAAAGTGGGCAAGACATGCTGCAAGCCCCATCGATGTACTCCTGGAGAGTACTACTCATCGAAAGTGCTGCAGCCCGGCCGACTGTATGTACATTTGTCTGTACCTCATCAATGTGTCGGCCCAAAGATGGATGCTCCACCATCTCCAACAACTCATCCCTCTCATCGGGAATGTAAAACTCCTGCTGTCCCCTAGCTCCCTGCAGAACTATCCCATCGACCTCCAACGTCTCTAGAGGATATGGATCTGCAACTGGTGTCTGTGCATCTGACTGCTCCTCCTCAAAGGCTGACCCCAATGTTAGCTGCATATCCATCATAGGCTCAATGTGGGTGCCCATCCGGATCTCAC